>CM041020.1:27536433-28096374 GCA_022984855.1 Dimocarpus longan
TACTTGAAGAACCACTTGATCCATCAACGGTTAATGGATATTTAAGTTTAAACGTGTGAATTGCAAGTTGTTGCATATATTGTATTTTGTCTTTATTCTATTGTGTATTAGATTTGTTTATATATATATTTGATACTAGTTAAGTCAATAATTTACTGGGTTATAACATAATCAATCATTACAAATAAGATCTAAAAATAAACCTTACTAAAGAGCATGAATGGCTTTATGACTTGCATTATGTGAGACTTAAATCTTGATGACAAAATAATGGAAAGCACTCAACCACTGTATAAAGAGTAGATATGTCATTTTTTTTTTTTAAAAAAAAAAAAAAAAACATACAGATTTTGCTACAATCTTTTTTATTAAATATATATATATATTATTTCCTTGATATCTACTTTATTTTATTTATTTTTTTAATATAATTTTGATTACTATTTAAATAATATTCTTTTAAATATCATAATTAAATCGAAGTTTAAATAAGGTAATACTTAAACTCACAATCTTTTAAGATATAAATGTGAAAAATTTATTACTAGATCCATTTTACCTTATTTGATTTTTTTTTTTTTATTTTGGCTTGACTCTTTAAATTTAAATATTGTTAAATGACGAAAAAAAAGAAGAAGAAATAGAAAAAGTAAATCAGAGAGAAACAACAAGATTACGTAGGTTCATATTTTTTTTAAAAATAAAATAAAAAAGATTACGTAGGTGCAAATGTCACAAGAATGCAATCACTCTCAGGCCATTACAATTTGCAAACCCAAAATCTTATTAAGATTCTCCAATTTTACGTTCTGCCATGCCTTTATTATAGTTACTGCTCCTCTCGGCCTACCACCTCCTTCCATTACTACAGGTTTTTGACTCATACATCTCTCTTAATTACCACATTTATTATCATTAATTCTCTGATCCTTCTCAATTTTTTTCGAGACAAATACTTCACTACTCTTGCAAAAACTACTCCTCCATGTACATATATGTTTAATCCACTTAAGTCACGTCGTATAATTTACGTAATCAATAATGTAAAAAATTAAAATATAGAAAATTGACTTAAATGTCATTTGAAATTTCTTTTTTTTTTTTATAACAAACTCAAAAATTATTCGGGATCAAGTAAGATTTGACTCTGAGACGCGACTCAGATAGTAACTCTCATACAGGAGAGATAAATCCATACATAGATGGAGGAAAAAACCTACGCAAAGTGGAGGAATTATCCACACATTTTTATGTAGTGGGAAAGAAATTTTTTTCTTTAATAAGAGTTAAAATATGAACTAAAAGGCACAAAGTCAGTGACAATACTATCACGTCAGTGACCAACTATTCATTTAAAAATACTTTTGCGAAACTAATATTTGATTATTTAATAATTTTGATGTATAAGGTATATTTAATAAAATTTTTAAAAGTAATTATCTAATAATCTTTGTAAATTATACAATAATTTAATATATATAAGTGATTATTTTCTTTTAAAAATTAATTATATAATAATTTGCTATGAGATTTTATTACTATTTTAAATATCCTAATCATAATTATTAATTTTCTATATAAAAAAAATTTCATATTTATTTTAGATACCAACATTTATAATAATTTCAACAATAGAACTATTTAAACAGTAGTTTGATCACTATGATAAAATTATTTTATCATCATAACAAACCATTATTTTAAAAGCTACAATGAGAACTGAGTTACTACTATACCGTCCCCACACGGAAGATTGCACTTTGATACATTTTCTTTTTTTACTAAAACAAATTCTTCTTTAAAGATTATCATAACCTTGGAATTTAATGGGCAAACGAGAATAAACAGTGCAAACAAAGTCAACAAAGTAAGTCTATGCATGTCATTTAATGACGACTGTGGGCCACCACATCCAAACCCACTTATTTTTCAAAAAACAATATTTGTTGGTCAAGATCCCAATCAACACAAGCCACGTCAATACTGCATCGCCAAACAATTATGACGTGGCAATATTGTAAGTTAAAATCCTGGTGCCTTAAATTCAGTAATGTTGACGTGTCAGGCACCCGAAACCCCGTCGACAAATGGGTAGAGACAATCAGTCAACCCCTAACATTAAACCCCCCAAACAAAACCACCCTCTCTCTCTCTCTCTCTCTTTCCCTCCTTCCCTCTCACGCACTCATATCTCTCCACCACCACAACATCAACGCCTATCACCACCGTCAGTTCATGATGATCAGCTTGCCTCCTGCCTACCCTCCGATGATCGGAGGAGCAGCCACTTACGACACCCAATCTCCACCGTCCAATACTGTCGACTTCAGCCCACCGTTGATCGCCATGGTGGTGATTGTCGCCACCGCTTTCTTGGTTGTAACCTACTCCCGCCTCATCTCCCGCCACTTACTCCCTCCTCTCCTCCGCCTCTTCCGCCGCTGGAAGAGGTGGCGCCGGCGCCGCCGACGGCATCGCTTGTACTTACCTTCCTCCAACGGCGACCCTCTTGATTATTCGCCTCCTTTCTACCCTTCACCTTACAACCACCCAATCGACTCGTTCCACGTGTACTCCCCGTACGGTCTGGACGAGTCGGTTATCAGAACCATCCCTCTCTCCATCTTCACCACCAAAAACAAAACGACCGCCCTTAAGCCATTGCAAGAAGCGAGAGACTGCGCGGTTTGTTTGTTGGAGTTCGAAGAGAACGACTACGTCCGTACGCTGCCAGGCTGCTCGCATTCGTTTCACGTCGACTGCATCGACATCTGGTTGCGGTCCCACGCCAACTGTCCGCTATGTCGAGCCGGCATTTTCCCCATCGAGTCGCCTTTCGTCCCGATAATGGCAGCCAGGATCCGGCCGAGTCTCGACGACAACATGTTCTTCCACAACAGTATTTCTCTCGAGTCCTTGCCGGCGATCGAGATTCCCGCCGTGACGAGTAATGAAATCACGCCCTGCGTGGAGGAGTCCGCGGCGGCGAATGGAATTGAGAATTGTAACTCAGAAGACAGGATCAATGGCCGGGACTTGCTGTTGAAGCGGTCGTACTCGTTCGGATTCGAGCGGAGTCTGGCATCGGAGAGGATGGTGACGGAGGCGGTGACGGCGTCGCCGTGGAGGTACCGGAGGAGTAGCTTCTGGAGCAAACGTCCGTCGCCGTTTGGACCATTGACGAAGTCTAGAGTCTTCTCTTTCCGCTACTACAGAGGCACGAAGTCGCCGTTTTTCCGGCGGCGAGGATTCTTCCCTCTTTCGGAGTCTAGCGTCAGGTACGGCGGCTCGTCGCGGCGGAGCAAGTCGATGACGAGCCCGATGTTTCCGCGGTCATCGGCGGCAGCGGCGTTTTCGTCGAGCCGGCTGAGGTGCGGCGATCCGGAGGCGCTGTTGTCACCGGAGAGGTTCAACCGGAGATGACAACACAACAAGAACAAGAAGGGAAAAAATTGGTTTGAAAAGGAAATGACACGTGGAGGGCGGATATGGAAAGATGAGGTGGAAACGGACGGCGGGAGATGGCATCGGAGATGGGGTCGAGAGGATAATTAATGGGAGGAGGAAGAGAGAGTAGAGAGAGAGAGCGAAGGCAGAGGAACAGTTAATGAGAAGGTCTGCCATTTCATTAATTATGGGAAGTTTTTGGTGGGGAAAGGCATTTATTGATTCGAATTGACGAGAGAGGGTGAGTATATTTTTTTAAAATATATAATATATACATCTATCGCTGCCCAATAGGATTCGAATGTATGGTACGAAATCCGATCCCTTATCACGAAGACGAAAGCGGAGGGGTGTATGAAAGTTGCAGAGTTTTTGTTGTACAAAGTGAGTGTAAACTGAAAATCTTGTGGTTTGTTTGCAGGTGGGTTTGGTGAGGGATTCCGGAAATGGGGAGAATTAATGGGCACATGTGGTCACTTTTTCAGAATTTAAAGCTCTCCACCGACAGAGATGAAGTGGTAAATGTGTTTTGTGAGCATGCATGCACACCACTGTTTTTTTTTTAAACTTTGTGAATTGAATTAATGAATGATCACTTGATGGTTAGGTGTGGATTTTTCTGGTCCTAGTAGGGTAATACCGTGTTCAAATCGCTAATAGACTAAATTATGTCTACAAGGGGTGAGCTTGATTTGAGTAGACAATCACAATTTTGGGTTTGATTGAGCTGAAATTTGAGAATTCTTAATTTGGGTAGACACTTTGTTTGCTTCTTGTTTTGTTGACCCAAAAAAATGATGCATTGAGTTCATGAGATACAAAAGGGGTGGAGCATACCACGGTTATTGTAGTAAAGCTTATTATTTTGACCGTTTATAGTTTATTATATTGATTTTTATAATCCCATATTACGTTGTGATATATATATATACATATATATATATATATTACTTTTAAAATGAAAACTTCATTCCTTTAAAAAATAAGGATAAATCAATTAAATTTACTTATTGTATTATTTCTCCAAAAACAAATTCTCTCTTATATTGAATTCAAATGCAATGAATAGATTTGATTGGTTGATCTTTACTTTTAAAAGTAAGAGAATCCTTATTTTAAAAGCATAATATATATATATGTTTATATAGTGATGTGATTTTACCATCAATACTTTCTAACTTTAAAAAGTTAGGATAAACCAATCAAATTCATCCATTGTGTTTAAATTAAATAAGAAAGAGAATACAATAGATGAATTTGATTAGTTCATCTTAACTTTAAAGGAGACACCGATAATAAAATCATTATATATATATATATAGTTTCTACAATAAGCTCGTATGATTTTATTAAATTGTTATAATCATCTTAAGTATTCATTACATTTAAATCGAGTGGAAAAGATAAATTTTTATAGAAGAAATAATATAATGAATAGTTGATATGGTTGATTTTAATAATTTAATAGTTAAAACGAATTAAGAATATAATGAATGGTTGATTTTAATAATTTAATAGTTAAAACGAATTAACTATAAAACTATATATATATACATATGTATATAATGTAATTATAAAAAATTAGGATTCTTGGCTATATATATATTTGGCTTGATAATAAATAGTTGATATGATTGATTTTATTAATTTAATAGTTAGAACCTACTAACCATAAAACTATATATGTATATAATGTAATTATAACAAATTAGGATTCTTGGCTATATATATATTTCGCTTGATCATGACTCTATTTTTTTAAACGATTATATTAATTTGGTGTACGAGAAAGGGAATACAACTTGAATTCATGAACTATTAAAGTTGTGAGTGTCAAGGGCATGTCACTAGAAAACCCCATCTTATCATTGCGGCTCTCTATTGAAACCCCACAAAACAATGTATTTGCGATTTTGCCATTATTATAAATATTTTGCACCCAATTCTACCCAGGCTTGCGTATCAAATGAAATTTGAAACTGAACTTCCCCGAACGGCCGAACCATTAAATAACTTAATTGCTTTTGCATGTGAATTTAATATATTAGAAAAACATCAGTTTCATAGAAAAATTTAATTTTCTTTAAAGAAGAAAAACCTAAAATTTGTCTACATATTTAAATAAAATTACTATGCATGCAGAGAGTAGACCATGATCATACAGGCCAAAGCATAATGGGCCCAAAATGGGTTTTGCGATATCCCAATTCCATTAACATTTACCTTGGAATTACCACATTAAAATTTTCTAATATTAATTTTTTCCAACTATAGTAAGTAATTTGGAATTTGAGAGATCAAACTATAATTTGAATCCAATATTTCATAGATGTAGATATAAGCGTTATACGGTTGAAACAATTTTATTTCATTATAATCATAAATATTACATATACCAAGCTGTGAATCTGTAAGGATTTTCACGTATAAGTATTCCACGGGATTTTATTCAATCGTAATATAAAAATAATTAATTTTATGCTTTGAAAAGCTAGTGATGAAGTATGTACTACTGTTTTTGCAACCTAAAAGAGCTAGTTGTGTGGTTTAAATAACTAATTCCACAAATTGTTAGAACTGCTCTTCAATGATACACTCAGCATACTATGCATGAGACATATCCTTCTATTTTTTATTTATTACAACAATGCATTATTAAAAACCCTCTCAACTTTGAATGAGCTACGAAACTGCAACTTTTGTCCAATTAGGATCTGCACCAACAATTAATTTTTCATACAATAATGTTAGGAATTTCACTTTTACATTTTAATTGAGGGTTTGACTATCTTACTGGTTTGAATAAGGTTATTCAATAAGAATTAATAATCATCCTTACAATAAATTTAAGGTTTATTGTTGAAAAAATTTATCCAAATTAGTAAGTTAGTAAAACCTTTTAATTACATCACAATCAATAATATGACAATTGATAAATGAATATATGTGGTAAATGATAAAAATTATCATTAATGTGTGTTCATTTACCATTTATTACATATTAATAATATGATAATCGATAAGTGGATACATGTGACAAGTGATAGAAATTGTGATTAATGCATATTCATTTACTATTTATCACATTACGTATCTAATTACATATCAGTTAATAATGTATTAATTAGTAAATCGATGAACGCAACAAATGATAGAATATATCAATTGTCACATCAGTTGTCCTAATGTAAGTGAGATATAAAATGAATACCTCATTTTATGTGTTTTTTAAAACATGTTATATATATATATATGGATATATATATATTTTAATTTTTTTAATACAGAAACTATAACTGAAACGGATCCAGGATTGATCGGGACCAATCAAGATAGGACACTAGTGATACGGCCCGGATGACAACTCCCAATTGGGAGGAATCCACCCACACGGAGGCAAGGGGGAGACCCACACAAAGGTGGGAGATCAACCCACACACGATGGTGGGAGACCGAACATTACTATATGTGGATAGTTTTACTATTAAAATCATTGGTTTATTAATTTGTGACTCCATTAGTATGAGTAAAATAGGTTGCCGAAAATTTTTACCCAAAAGTATGTACTAAAATGAAGCAGGTTGTTCAAAAATTTTACACATATTTATATTAAAATGATATGATAGGTAAATTATCAACATATGATAATTAATTTGATGTTATTAATTCTTATTTTATATCACTTGAGTAAGAATTGAAATAAAATTTTCAATAAATTAGTATAGAATTCATTTCATTTGTTTGCCTTGTACGTGAATCCTCTAACAAGACTTCACTTTTTTTTTTTTTTTTTATAATTAGGATCAATTCAAAATACAACCGAAATTAATAGTGATGAGATATTGTGGTAATTTTATTTTTCTATAACTGTGATGAATTGGGATATAATAAGGGTTAGCGGCGATGAAATATCATGACACAGTCTAAAAACAAATTTATAAGAATAAAAGGAGCCAATCCATAAAAAATATATATATTCATAATATTATAAGATTTTTGAGCGGAGAATGCTGTACCTCTAAAGAGGAGAGGGTGTTTAACGGTCTAATCTAACCATCAAACCACGATCTAATGTATAACAATGACTTGACATTTACACAGTATGAGTTGGCATGCAAATAAAAATATAAAATGTTGAAGCGAGGGAGTCCGGAGTGCATATCGAATTGTGATGTCCCAGTAGCAATTGTCAAATTTTGGGGAAAAAAACAATAAAAAAATAAAATTTAATAGAGCTGTCGTGTTATCGGTTATTGAGGGCAGTCCAACTACCAAGTGGACTACTGTGAATCTCCAGCGGCCAATAAATGCCTTAAAAATCTGGTTAACGAATGTCACACCCAACTCTACCCACCTGCAATTGTTTTTCTTTGTAGCCCAATCAAGTGATAAAAACTTATGACTAAATACATATCAAATTTTAGACTTTAACAAGCCACCAAGTCCACGAACAACCCAGTGCATATACGTGGTTTGATGAGATTCAAAATATAACAGTTGAAAAAAAAAATATTTCAATTTTTACAACATATTTAGATCTCAATCGATCACATTTACTTAGATTGAGAAAAGCCATAGTACATATATATTATATGAAAAATCTTAAGGATTTTTTTTTATTGTATCTTATGGCTTACATAAAAGATTTAAAAGCTTAATAAAAACAAAACATAGATACTTTTTTATGTTTTGAACACCAACAAATATAGGGAATATCAACTTATAGGCCAAGTGGTTCAAATTTTACTATATATATTTATAAGCATATACATAGTTTTCATCTAGTTTTATGAAAATAAATATCTCCCAATCATATTTGAATCTTATAAATAATATTAAACATCGACAAATTCAGTAAATTTATAATTATTTGTATCAAATTACCTTGTAGTATATCATACATATACTCGTTTCTTAAAACAAAGAAAAAAAAAACTTTTCAAAATAATACATTCTCGTGAAATGAGTATTGTATTTTAGTATTATTGACGTTCAGATATAGTCAACTGCTGGTTCGTTTGATCCAAGACTGCAATTAATATAACAACACAACAAATAAAAGAGAAAAGGCAGGGAGGGAGAAGATAAAACACGGTTTTACGTGGTTTGGTTTTGAGAACGGTCTACGTCCACGATGTCTCCTCCGTTATGGAGAGGCAGTCACAAACACTATGAATTTTTTGGTTACAACGAGAGAGAGAGAAAAAAAAATCTCCTTTTTACAATAATTTTCTCCCCTATTTATAGAGGGAGGGAAGTGTTATAGTTGAAATACAATTAGGAAAGCATTTAATGTTGATTGACTTTCCAAAACTGATACTCTTGATTTCCAAAATTTGATATTACCTTCTGACTTAATAGTTGAGATCTCCTTAAATTGCATTGCTACCATTATGAGAAAGGTTTAGTGTGTATGTCTAGTAGCGAGCAAATTCTACTTTGGACGTGCTCGACCTTGTTCTAGACGAGCTGGAGCTCAGTAGGCAGTTCTGTTTGAGGCCAACGACCTAATAGCTTGTACACACGAGCTGAGGTCACATCTTTACTGAAGTTTGTATCAATGAGATGTTCATCAGGGGAGCTCGTTGCTACGAGCTGAATGTTCTTGTACATATAAGGCTGTTTTTGCGAGCTTTTTGCTAACAAACTGAGCCCATGTCTGATGGACTGCTACACTGTGTCATTTTATGGGCTTTTATCAGTCCATTTAGTGTAGTCTAAAAATACACCTAACAAGTATATTGCTTTCCAAACAAAATTTTCTAGTCCTAATTTTCAAAGAATAAATATAATCTTTGATTCAACATTTAATATTTAACGTGATCAATTAAAATTTGACATTAACATAATAGTAGTACATACTTCTACACACGTCCAACGTGGACAAATAGACTTCCATAGTTGGGTTATATTTTTGAAACAATCCATGTGAGGGGAAACATGGACTAGTGGTAACTGGTGAGTTTGGTAGAATAGAAGTAATGATATCCATTAAATGCGCCTCTCCTGCATGCATGCGCTTGCAATTAAAATTAGTCACGGCCGGCTGTTTTTTTCAAATGATAAAATATAGCTGCTTTTTCAGGCTCATTAACTAGATTTTGATTTATAGATGTTGATGTATGTCGATGCTAATTCTTGGTAGCTGTGTTTGCAAATTTAAGGTTTTTTTTTTTAAATACGTTTTAGAGTAATTCCATAATCAATTTATTATCATAACATCACACAAAGAGTAACAAAAATCTACAATAATTGCTGTTGTTATTATTATTATTATTATTTGTTGATTTGATTAATTATCTATTTTCTTAACCCCAAGATTGTTCCCTTTTCTTCTTACAATTTTTGTAGTGCTAGATAGATTGTCTGCTAAGTGTCATGGA
This sequence comes from Dimocarpus longan, assembly GCA_022984855.1. Classification (NCBI taxonomy): domain Eukaryota; kingdom Viridiplantae; phylum Streptophyta; class Magnoliopsida; order Sapindales; family Sapindaceae; genus Dimocarpus; species Dimocarpus longan. The sequence goes on from CM041020.1 coordinate 27,546,264, forward strand.
TCAAAAAGTTCATTTGTTTGTTTATTAATAATAATATAATTTTATTTTTATCAATTTAAATACAATTTATTTTTAGGTATTCTTATTCTAATTTGACACAGGGGACCCCTTGCCAGAAACAGTGCTAAATTGGACATTTGGACTTTAATTGATTACTCTATGACAGTTTAGTGGTTAGATTTGATGACGGTGATTGGTGAGTCAAGTGGTCCAATCTTAATTAAGGTTACTGACACCCTGTTTAATTTGAAGACAATAATCTAGCATTAAATACTATTTTCACATAAATGATATGTTAATGATAAAATGTTTTTCCTATTCAAATTATATTAAAATTAAAACATTTTTAAATCTTTAATTTATAATCGGGTTGAGAAGGAAAAAAAATGAAGATAATGTATGATCTCATTGTTAAAGTAAAAAAGACCAAAGAAAAATAACTTAACTTAAATAAATTCCTTTACCTGTATTTTAGAATTTAGTTGAGACTGTAGTAAATTTGATAATTTCAAATTTTGATGAATATTCTACTATGAATTTTTCATTTTGTCACATATATTATTTTCTAAAAATTTATGGAAAACCTCTATTTCAAATATGTAGGAAAAATAAAAGAGAGAAAAAAAAAATTAAAATTTGGAATTGCTCTAGTTGGTAGTCAATTTATACAACACAAATTGTGCGGTGGATCAATAAATTACCTGATGTAGAATTTATATGCTAGTTAATTATGATATTGACACAAGAAAATATGAGAAGGATATTGGTGTAAACAAGCAGGGACCAAAAGTCTTTGTTGGTTGATTTACTTTTGAGAATATGAACAAGAAAACGAAAGAGGAATTCTTAAAAAAAAGACATAAAAGATTGCTAAGTGACATTCACCAAACTACATCTACCAACATTAATAAGAGAGGGGCAGGTTTTTATTATTATTAGTCAACAATTACAATTTTACAATATATATACATATGCGCGCAAATATGTATGGATGTATGTCTATTGATATACATTTCACACATTTTTCACTTACAAAGATTGATGGTACAATTTACATAGATAAGATTATCAGATACAATATTTTATATAAAAATCAAATTTAGAACTTGCAAAATTAAGTAACGTTATAAAGTTAATTAAAATCATCATTATTTAACCTTACAATCAAGGTTTCGTGTGAAAAATGTACAAAATCATATATTTATGAATTTATGAATTTATTGCTTAGCTCACCCAACTCAACCCCCTCCAACTTCTCACCTCTCTCTCTCTCTCTCACACACACACACACTTCTCTTAAATTCGACAAAATTAAATAAAATCTTATCACATGCCACAAGATTCAATTCCTCATAAACTTCACATCTAGATAGCTCACTTTACAATTGTTGTTACAAGTTTCCTCCATTTTGGCAGCAATAATGTCGACCATGACATACACTGTGAAGGTTGAAGAAGGAAGGCCGGCGACGGAGAACAGGCCATCGGCTGGCCCTGTTTACCGGTGGATTCATGCCAAAGATGGCCTGTTGGAGTTGCCTGCCGGCCTGGAGTCTCCATGGCAGTTCTTCAGGTACACAATTGATTAATGAGATCATCGTTTTCTTTCCTGTGTATTTTCATGTTGTTTGAATATATGTGTGTGTGTATATATATATGTATATATATGTTAAATTTGTGCTGGCACAATTTGCTTTGTGTCTAAAATGTGTTTTATTACCTTTTTGTTATGGGTTTGATTCTTCAACGAGAAGTATAATATAAGTATAATTAATATCAATTTTAATGAATATACTGGAATTTTATGAAGTTACTGAAGAAAATATGAAAAAATATTGACAATTTTCATGATATTTTGACAATATTTGAACATATTTAATTCGTTAATTTATACAAGAATAATGAATATCCCTTTTTACATTTGCATAACCTTGCCTAATTCACAACATGAGTTGGACAGCATGCATAATGTTTGGAAGTCAGTTAATTAAAAAACCCTTGCCTTTTAAAACTTTTTTTTTTTTTAAATATATTTAAAGAATGCTATTTTATTTTTCAATCTAAAACCTTTAAAAAAGGTTTAAGGGAAACTACGAAAAACGATGGCCTTGTATTGTTGGAAAAAAAGATTTGGATTTTAGTAAAATTACTCCTGTTGAAAAATATTCTAACAGGTTATAGCTACATTATAAGGAACATAAATATTGAGAGTAAGTTACAAGACTGAGTTATATTTTTAATCTCCCTTTGAGAAAATGTCACCAGACGATACTTTTAAATATTAAATTGATAATTTTTTTTCATTTTAATAAAGTTAACAATTGAGTCCCAAATCTTATTTTTTTGACACAAATACCCTTAATAAAACTGATGAGAGGACTATATTTTTTGAAAAATGACTCAATTGTTACATTTATTGTAATGATATTTTGATATTTTTACATATGATTTATGACTCAATTATTACATTCTTTTTAAAAATATATATAAATATTGAATCATTAATATAATGTGTTATTTTTGTACTTACTCCCTTTGACTTTTTTATACTTGTTTTAAATGTTTGATTTTTATGGACCCTTGGATGTAAATCCAATAATTCATTTTCCTTCTAACCACATCGTTAAGTCTAATAACGGTCGTATGACCCTATTGTAAATTATCTCAAAATATCGAAATTACCATTATACATCCATCAATCATTACTGACTACTCTAATGATATTTTCCATTCAAAACACATCCTCTTCTAACATAAAACCGATTTTGGTTCGGCAACAAATTTGGATCATAGCTTGTTTCAAGTTGGGATAGCTAAGTGTGTTTCTAAGTATGAAAAGGTAACCATTGAATCTGATCAAAACATGCTTAAAGCCGTTTTAAAATATTAGGCTAGTTTGTTTCGCGGGTTGGGACTGAATTTAAATAAAAATTCATCCAAACTCACTTTGATATAACCAAATCACCCTTCACTAAATTATCCTTTACTCGTTTTATCCCACTAAATTGAGATAAATGAAACTCATTAAAATCGTGGATTAAAAATATCCTATCTCCCTTTTCACCTGAATCTCATATTTTTTCACAACGTCATACGCCTCCTCGAGAACTGACTCCTCTCCGACGTGCTCTCTCGCCACACGGACCTATTCAACTAGCTCTCCTCCCTCAATGATGCTGATCACACATTCTCTACCGTTCTTTCCGCCATCTCCTCTCTCCAGTCCTCCGTTCGCGGCGTTCGATTCGAGATTTCCCCCCTTACAAGTCCATCAAACCCAAAACTTGGTAGCTCTCTAACCTCTACCACACCACCAAGCTCTTCCAACACACCATTTGAGCTCTCAGGCTTTCCAAGAAGCTCTGCATCTCATCTTCGCATCAGAACCCGACCTGGACAAGGAAATAAAATGCAAGGTGGAGGGTGATGACGGTGGAGGAGATAAGGTCTACTCGTGGAGAAGAGAAGGTTTTGTTGAAAAATTTACTTAATACCCAAGTTTATACCTATTATTTTTAATCATATCTTACATTTGACCAAGTATGAGATAATATTTAATCCTATCTTATCTAATTCAATCCAATATAAATAATTCAATTCTATCTCATGCGCTAAACGAGGTTTTAAGGTGATAGCTTGCTTCGAATTGGATGGTTAAAGCATGCATTTCAATGTGAAAGGGTAATGGCCGAATTGGACCTCACGTAATGCCATTTTAAAGTATTAGGGTAATTTTGTAACTTACCTCTAATCAGGGATGCTTGTTCAATTTTCTGTATTCTAGAGAATCGTTTGCTCTAAAACCCAAACCCAAAAGTGAAAAATGAAAAACTCCAATGGTCCATGCAGGTCTTGAACCTACGACCTTCGCGTTATTAACATGACACTATAACCGAGCTAAGAGGCCACTTGCTGCTGTAGCCCTTGACAATAACACTTAATAAATAAAGATTTAAAATGGGCAACTTTTCTACCATAGAAGAGTATGTAAGGAGAGTTGTAGTTTAACTCTGCTTTTGGTTGCAGTGATACTGCAAGAAGGATTCCAAGTAAGCCAGTTCTCGGTCGTCGCAAAGTCTCTGATGAAAAGGTACTACTCTCTTATTCTCTTTTCATGTTCGAAGTTTGCTTTGCATGTACTTTTTGTGTATATGCTTGTGTGAATACATACATATAGGGAGTGTAATTGTGAAAAGTTGCATGAGCCCATTAAAGGTCATTACCATGCATATTTTCCAGAGAAAGAAACTTAAAATGTTAACATTAACGCATTATACATCTCATCAACTTTACTCTTAAATATTAGTACTAAAGTCTGGAGATCTTGGGTTCAGATCAAATATCCCTGTTATGTAAGATTCATGTTTATTACACACGTTACATGGTAGATGTGTTAACTAATTATAAATCCCATCAACCTCAAGTCCAACGGTTACTAAACGTTAAACTTGTGATTTTTTTTCAGGTGGGTTCTTATGTATGGATAACATATCAAGAGGCTTATGATGCTGCCATTCGGCTTGGTGCTGCCATTAGAAGCCTTGGTGTGAATCCTGTAAGTGCTTGCCAACTTTTTTTTAATCATGGACAAATTGTAGTGTTCTTTTATCTTTTTGAATTTAGTACAAAAGGAAAGAGCATGCTTGATATATATTGGAATGTTCCGTTTTCAGGGAGGACATTGTGGCATATACGGGTTAAATTGCCCCGAATGGGTTTTAGCTATGGAGGTAACGTATACTTAGTTTCATATAGAAGCCTTTGTTCTATCAAGGTGTCACTCCTGCTATGGTGTCAACCAAAGTTGTTATCTTGTATTGTAGTATATGTCACTGGTAGACAACCATCAAACTTGGTGGTGTGTGTTTGTGATTTCTTTATTAGAAGTTGTTGATTAATTCAGGAATTACTTTTGTATTGATGATAAACAAAATTTATAAAGGTGATACATGCTTTGAAAGCTTTAAAATATGCAATCAATGGCTGATTGCAACATGATCTCTATAAGTTGTGTTACTTTGTCCTTTGTTCAAGGCCTGATGCAACTTTGCATTCATTGATACATGTGTTTGTTCTTTTGCAGGCTTGTAATAGCCAATCTATAACATATGTACCACTATACGACACCCTTGGTATGTTTTCTCTTATATCTCATTATTAGCTCAGCGTTCTTATTAAAGCTCACAATTTTCGGAGTTTCCTCCTCCAGCAAACTAGTAAAACAGAATACTTAACTAGCGAACTTTCATTTAGTAACTGGATAAGGTTTTTTCCAATCTCAGGTGCTAATGCAGTGGAGTTCATTATCAACCATGCTGAAATTTCAATAGCTTTTGTTCAAGAGAGCAAAATTCCTGCTGTAAGAACTATTTCATTATTGCTTTTTGTCAAATGATTTAAACAACAATGCCGACTATGTAGGCCAGCTCTTGATATAATGAAACTTAACAATAGGATCTTGATGATTTGCTTTTGAAGTGCAATAAGGTGGTACACAGCCTAATTAAGTTGTGAGTTGTCTCTAATTCTCTCTTTGTTTAACATGAGTTGGTAACGATTTGTGCAGATTCTATCTTGCCTCCCAAGGTGTTCTTTGTATTTAAAAAGTACGTCTAAATGTTTTTAACTGTTCGAAGAACTTGAAACTTAAGGTGCCATTGCTTAGAGTGGTTACTAAACTATTATTGCTTCTCGTTCAGCTATTGTTAGCTTTGCAAATGTTTCAAGCACACAGAAGAAGGAAGCTGAAGAACTAGGAGTATCTTGCTTTTCTTGGAAAGAATTTCTAGAGTTGGTATAGCATTCACATTGTGTTTTTTCATACAAAAATTCATGTTTTCATCATTTATAATTTGGTGTTTGATTAGTCATTTGGTTTTTGCCTTTCTTAGGGAAGTCTAAATTGTGAAATTCCTCCAAAACGGAAGACTGACATCTGCACAATAATGTATACAAGTGGAACAACGGGGGAGCCAAAAGGTGTAATTCTCACAAATGAGGCAATGATGGCAGAAGTATTGTGCATAGATCGATTACTTTTTGTTACAGATAAAGTGGTAAGGAACCAAGCACAGATTTTATTGTCGAAGTTGAACAATTTTGCTTTTTCATTGCTGCCATCAATGGAATGCTGTTCATAGCCTTTTTTTTGTTTTTTGTTTTTTAATTTTATTATGCATAGTTTCGGGAATGTTCTCAAGAAGTTATATTCTTCTCTAGATTCTTATCCTGATTATACATGTTAATCTACTAATTTCAAGAATTCTAACTAATTTGCACTCACCTTGACACTAATGGTATTGTATGCTCATTCAGTAGACCTCCACATTTTTCTGCTATGTAGATAATCACAATAATCTTGTATAGAATTAATTCTTATGTGCAAGTCAAGTAGAAATGAGGAGTTATAGGAGAATGCATGATCTAAGTTATTCAAGTTCCACTATTTAGATCCTATATGAAGTTGGTGATAACATTAAAGCCTCTGATTAACAATTAAATGTTTGGATTGTACTAAACAGGTCAGCTGCCTTGTTATGGTTACAATCAACAGATTCTATACCATTAAATCATTGTTTAGAGTGTTGTGCAAAGAATAGTTTGGAGTGTTGGGAATTGACATCTAAATTTATTATTTCTCTTCTATTTTCAGTGAAGTGAAAATAAATAAATAAATTCTGTTCTTAATCATGAGGTGCAATGGAAGTAATGCCCAAATGTTGATGCGTGATGTTCTCTATTACAGTGTTCAGAAGATGATACGTACTTCTCGTTCCTTCCTTTGGCTCATATATATGATCAAGTAATGGAGACTTATTTCATCTACAAGGGTTCCTCAATAGGATTTTGGCGAGGCGTAAGATTATATCTACAGTATTTTTATGTTTCTCTGTAGTTTCTAGTTTGGCACTCTGTCTAATATGTTTCTTTATTGCATTTTCACTTGCAGGATGTCCGGTACTTGATGGAGGACATTCAAGAATTGAAACCAACTATGTTTTCTGGGGTACCAAGAGTTTATGATCGTATCTATACTGGTATAATGCATACATCAAATATGAGATTGTAAATACTTATGTACGTAAATTTTCTATTGATACCCTATTGACTCCTGTATGTTATTGTGCTTGAAGGTATATCCAATAAAATACAATCTGGAAGTGCATTGTCGAAGAAATTATTTGACTACGCATATAACTAGTACGTTGTCCACAAACCTATTTGTTATTTTATGGTTTTTTCGTTAACACCACAACTGATGATAAACTACTACCAGCAAGTTGAGAAATATGGAGAATGGCCTGCCGCAAGACAAAGCAGCGCCTCTATTGGACAATTTCGTCTTCAGTAAGGTCAGTCATTTACCCTTTCTCAACTTGATTTGAACGTGTTGATTTACATTCTAAATGAACTTAACTTTACTAGATAAAACAAACATTTGGGGGACGTATACGAGGCTTGTTATCTGGTGCAGCACCTTTGCCAAGGCATGTGGAGGAGTTCTTGAGGGTCACTAGTGGCGCTCCTTTAACACAAGGATATGGTACGTCAGAATTGTTGTTCTTCTCAATACATATATATATCTTTTCTACACAAAGCTTTGTGTAGTTTTATAAAACAAATTCTATATTTTCAAGCAATGTCATCATTTAGTAAATTCCTCAGAAGCAGAACGGCTTACCATTCGGACATTGAAGAAGAATATTCTTAATATTGAATGCTTACATTCAGTACTTTTACCTTCTTTTTAGTCACCAATTTTTCTGTGTCATTTTTTATTCTTACCTCATATTTTTGGGCTTGATAGGTCTAACCGAAAGTTGTGCTGGGTGCTTTACATCCTTATCCAATATATATCCGATGATTGGTACCGTTGGGGTTCCTGTCCCAACCATTGAAGCAAGGCTTGAGTCAGTACCAGAGATGGGATATGATGCACTTTCTGCCACACCACGTGGAGAGATTTGCCTGAGGGGGATCACCTTGTTCTCAGGTTACTACAAGCGGAAAGATCTGACTGAAGAAGTTGTAGTTGATGGTTGGTTCCATACAGGTAAAATACCGGTTTAGCCACTAGTATAATTGGAAAAAACACTACATTCCTGACACAATATGAGCTTTATGTGCTTTAGGTTGCTTATATATCATATGTTAGCTTTTGGACCATCTAAATTAAACTTTATGTTAAATACTCTTATGGACATTTGATGTCATTCAAGAAATTAAGGAGTTTGATTAATGTTTGGGAACATTTGCACTCCACAGTAGTTAAAACCAATTTGTAGGTTTTAAAACCATGTTTTCTGATCCATAATGTTAAATGACTAGTAAGTTACTAAGTTTCATACATCATTTGGACAATATAGTTCTTCATTTTCAGCATTATAAAGCAAAAAATGCTTGTTTAAACTTGCTAGAAGTGCTAGATGTAGTTATGTTCATCTAAGATTCAGGCAAAGTCACAATGACCATCTTAAAAATTTTTATTGTATACACGAAATTCTGAATTTTCTGTTCCTGCTTCTCCGATTCTTGTATTGTGTTGATCTGGATATATAATATTTGAGTGTGTTGCAGGTGATATTGGAGAATGGCAACAAGATGGAGTAATGAAAATAATCGACAGAAAAAAGAACATATTCAAGCTTTCCCAAGGTGAATATGTTGCTGTGGAGAGCATTGAAAACAAATACTTGCGATGCCCTCTCATAACATCGGTATGTGTTTTGCAACAAATTTGGTCCACAGAGAAACACAGATTAGAATATTGCTATATGTATGACCTTTAGTTATATATATCATTTAATTCATGCAAGTTTCACATTTCTCTAATCCAAAATTCCTGAAATGATGCACAGATATGGGTCTATGGGAACAGTTTCGAATCCTTTCTTGTAGCTATCGTAATCCCTGACAAAAAGGCGCTTGAGGACTGGGCGGTAAACTGCCTTCACGAGGCTGTCGATTTTAAATCATTGTGCAAACATCCAAAGGCTAGCAAATACATCTTAGATGAGCTCAATAGCACTGGTCGGAAAAACCAAGTAGGTGGTCCATATACATTTACGTTCCCTCTTTGTAGTTGTCGGTTTTTCATGTCCCCTTGTCTGATTTGAATGTTACTTCAACAGCTTAAAGGATTCGAGATGTTAAAAGCAGTTCATCTCGAACCAACCCCGTTTGACGTGGAGAGGGATCTGATTACTCCAACATTCAAACTGAAGAGGCCACAGTTGCTCAAACACTACCAGGTACATATATAAGTACTTAGTGGCATAATTGCATGTATTTTCAGTCATATTAGATTTGAACACGAGCTTTTATATGCAGAAAAACAATAACACAAATGTCACATTGCAGGTCCAGGTTGATCAACTGTACAGTGAAGCAAAAGGAGCAAAGGCATGAGAAGTTTTGGAAGCTGGACAACCAGATATTTAGATACATATATCAGTTTGAATTTCCTTATGGTTTCTGTTCAATCTTGTTTGAGTACCTCAGAGAAAATGAAACTACAAACGACTTGGATGATGATTCTTGTTATTGTTTGTACATAAATAAGATCATTGTTTGAACTTTCAGTTATATAGTGGTTTTTCCATAATGTTGTGCTGCACATTTTCTTTCATCTGAAGATCATATTGGTAGTAGATTAATCAATGAAATGATCTTCTAAATGTCTTTAAATGGAGAGGTCAAAATAACTTTCAGCAACTCTTTCAAAATACAAGACACTTTCAAACAGCATGCTTGCTAAAGCCTGTAAGGGTAGATCAGGATTTGAATGTTCCATTGCAATTTAACAAGATTGTGGCTTGTCAAAAGTTTCCTATACCACATTATTCAAAAGTTCTTTTATCGTATGTGTTGAAGCTTTCTTTCAGAAACCTTATTATCTGCTTCCGTGATAATTGTTGAAGTGCTTTATTATGATCCTTCCTTGACAATTGAAGCTTTTGGATTTAGTAGTTACTTTACACAATATCAAATTTAAACTGTTAATATTAGAGTATTATATTATTATTGTTAATGATGAACGTCAACTAAAAACAAAGGGTAACTGTAGAGGGAACAGGAAAAAAAAAATCAATAAAAAGAAATATTGGGCAATCTGGGGTACACGAATGTCCTTTGGAATCGAGCATTCAGGATGCTCAGGAGCTATATGTCCAGGATGCCTAGGATACACATTTCGATAGCATCTAGGAGACAACTCTAGGATGTCGAGAAACTGGGCATAAGGATATCTAAGTGAAGAGTAATCTAATGTGCCGAGATGACCCTGCGAACTTAGAAATCCAGAATGGCGTTAGGCCACCTCGACACCAAGAAGACCGAACAGAATGTTGTAGGCCACTTCGACACCAAAGAGGCCAAACAGGCTGCTCCCTAACTACCTCTCGGCATCAGGGGTAACAATATGAGTTATGACACAACGGATCAACACGAATTCACAAAAAATAAATAAATATGTATTGGAGTTAAACAAATTCGTGTCATAATCGTGTTAATCCGCTTAACCCTTTTATTAAATGAATCGAATTGAGTTTTGTTTAAACGAATTACGGATTGACACGATTAAAATGAGGATAAATTATAATTTAACATATTAGAGGGTCAGTGTATAATTATGCATATATATATATATAGACACACACACACACATATATTCATCCAAAACCTAAACAATTTAACTCATTTGGCCATTCAAGCTCATTTCGCCACACTCACACCCACACCCCACCACCTATTCAGCCAAATCACCTTTCTCCCTCATGGTCATCGTTCGGTCGCCACCTTCTCCCCACAGTCGTCGCCCGTTCTCCTTTCGTCCTTCACGATCATCGTCCGATCTTTCCTCCTCCCTCATGGTCGTTTGTCGTTCTTCCTCCTCTCTCACGGTCTACCATCAGATCCACGGCTCCACCACCGAATCCTCGGCTCCACTACCATAATGTTATACAAATTTAATTTTCATGAATTTGTATTGAGTTTGAACATGATTTGATTTTATTTTGTTGTTGATTTAATTTAGTTTTTTTTTTTAAAAAATTAACATGTTGGTTTTTATGTGTTAGATTCTGTTGAATTTGGTATTTGGTTTTTATGTGTTGATTATGTTAAATTTGGTGTTGGGTTTTTATGGGATAATTCTGACATTCTGTTGAATTTGGTATTTGGTTTTTATGTGTTGATTCTATTAAATTTGGTGGTTGGTTTTTATGTACTGATTTTGTTGAATTTGGTACGGGTGGGCATCTTCAACCCAACCCAACCCGACTATTTTTTATTGGGTTGGGTTGGGTTAATTCTTAAAAAAAATAAGATGGGTTGGGTTGAAAATTAAATTGGGTTGGGTTGGGTTAAAAAATTTTCAACCCAACCCAATCCGAACCCGACAAACGCTATCTCTAATTCTAAATCTAAGGTTTTCTCTTCTTTCTAAAAGAATACTTGTTAGGGATGATGATTAAGGATAACTTTTATGATGAAATAAATATTTTATTTATAATTATTAAATATTTATTTTTACTTATTTTATTTGTAATCAAATTGTTAATACTATAAGAGTTATAGATTAGACCTTTTGTACTTTTATGGCAAATTAAATTCAATTCGATCAACCCAACCCAACCTGACTAGTACTGGGTTGGATTAGGTTAGATTGAAGAATTTATTGATTTGTTTATTATGATAATGTTAAATGTGTAATGTTATATATTATTAATATTTTGTTATTCTATTTATATAGAGATTGGAGTGAGCATACCATTGGATTCATAAAAAATAATGTGAATTGATTATTTTTCATGTTATTAAGATAATTATTTTAAATAAAAACTTTATATTTTACTTACATATGTTTGTTCTTTTATGATTTGCAAAAGTTGAAAACATGTTAGTTAGTTACACTTTGGGTTGATTTACATGTTTTGTTTGATGTTAGATGTGGCATGCAGTTGATACTTTGGAAACTACCAATTTGACGTAATTTTTTATGGTTTTTTACGCTTGTGAGGACTTTAATGAGCAAACAAGTTGTGTTGACGGACTCTATTAGGATTATTGTTTTAATTTTTATTTTGTTATTTTTGTATCTTTTTGTGGTGAATTAATTTTTTTTTTCTTTTTTAATTATGTAGTGGCTTAAATTTTTATTTGTATTAAATCTATTATGTAATCAACGAGAATGTTTTATATTTGAACGAGTTGATTAATATGAATGTTTTGTATTTCAACAAGATATCAACTCGATCAACTTAACCTAACCCAACCCGATAATTATTGGGTTGGGTTGGGTTGGGTTAAAGAATTAATTGGGTTGGGTTGAGTTGAAAAATTTTCAACCCAACCCATGTTGGGTTGAAGGATTTTCAACCTAACTCAACCCGAACCCGAAAACGCCCACCCCTAGAATTTGGTGTTTAAATATTTAATTGTGAATTATTTATTATATTTATGTTTAAAATATTATTAAGATTAAACAAGTTAGAGGAATTAAACGGGTTAAATGAATTAAACGGACTAAACGAATTAATGAGTTAGAATCCTTTATGATCCAAGTACTAAACGAATAAACGAATTAGTCATATCGTATCATTTGTTTATAAACGAATCTATGTCAAATTCAAAAATGTTAACTCGTTTCTTAAACGAATTCGTGTCGAATTTGTTAAATTTATAAACGAATCGAATCAAATTCAGCTCAACCCAATATATCAACCGATTTTGTCGCCCCTACTCGGCACCAAAGAGACAAAGTAGAGATATAGAGTTTACGAGGACAAGAGCGGAAGAAAATGTTGTTTCTCGAAATTACCCCTTGTAAGAAGAGACTTGGAAGATAAGAAAGAGAGATGAAGAAAAGAAGAACAAAGTGCGTATAAAAGGGTGAGGTCACTATCAAATGGGAGTACCATTTGAAAGCACATGTATAATATCATGAAAGGAGGAGACGCCCACCACCGACAACCCTTACAGGGACTATCATCGAACAGGAAATAACCTTGCTGATGAGGATGTTGACAACTCCTTGGTAAACCAATTTGGCAAGACACATCAGCTTGTAAGGAGACAAAAACTGTGAGATAAGGCCACTTAGCTTGATGAAGGGTTGAGATCTACCCAAGAAATATGCCTAAGGTCAATCTAAGTAAAACTTGGTGAGGAGGAAAGAAATGACTAATTATAAGGTAATACTTGTCCTAAGGCCTTCTCCAATGTGTACCATTTTGGTGTTTACACCAAATTTTTCTATACTCCAATGTGCTTTACATCAAATAGGTGTAAATGGCATTTTTAAAGAATATTTTATATATAATTCTTTAATTAGTATATATTAAAAATTTAAAAATATATTAAAATATATTCAATATTATACTCATTTTAAAGATCGAATAGTTTTTTGGTACAATATCATAGCTAGTGTTATCTAGAAGCCCATGGGTCAAGAGTACCCTTGAACATTTGTTTATATGATTAATCTGTATTCGGTGTATAAATCTCTATCCATATTTAGTTTGATCCATTTACCTAATAACTTAAAACTTTTAATACAAATTCTTCTTCGTACTACATAATCAATCGAATAGTCCTTGTGAATGTTCCTTCAACAAACAAATTTTTTTACAGAATTAATAATACACAACTGAATGAAGCCTCAAGTCTCCATCCTCAAAACAAGGTTTTCTTCCACATTTCTTTACAGAAAAACACAACAATGGCAATGAATTTGAAGGTCATGACAAAAAAATGATACAAACAAGACAATTCCTGAAAAAATTTCAAACATCAAACAATCCAGAAGCCACTGAAAAAGTGCTTATATGATGTCAGTCACCAGTGTCCAGGCAGGATAGACAAACAGAATGATTATGCCAATTGTGTTTGATAAGCCATGAGCTCTTGTGAAGGAGTTTCTAAACCCCCCGGATGCCCGGATGTGTTCTTGCAGCAAATAACAAGCAATGGCAAGACATATTGCCACACCAATCCAGTCGCTTCTTAGAGTACTTGAAAATAAACTAGGAGCAACCACTATTAAAAGAATCAAAGCAGCCGGCATTTCCAGCCACTCTGCAATTACAGACATGAAAAAATGATCACATTATACAGTTGTATAGAAGGAAACATACGCAGTTGTAGACAAGGTTGAAAATGAATGCATTACATTAACACAAACAAATGTTCAAGGACAATTGCATAAAACAATAACTAGAACCGATATTCTACCTGGGAAACGTCTAGGGAAGAAAAGGCGCAAGACAACAGCAATGATAGCAATCCATCTTCCGATTTGTCCCCTGCATAACAAAACAAATTATTAGCATGAAAGCTACATACATACAGTAATATGTACTAGTTGCTATCTATAGAATGGAAGATACTTTATATATCACCTGAATATGTTGAAAATTAGTGAAGGAAGACTAAAGAAAATGTAGGGGATCAATAACGCTGTCAAAATGTTTGTTTTCCAGTTTGTTCGGTCCAAGATCAACAAATAGCTGCAGCAAGTGTAAGTCAGCATTAGTTCGCGTGATCGAATTCAAGCAAGTACAAGTAACGGTGACAACATTATAAGAAAAGAAAGCAATTTAACACACAATCTGACATCATAACTACTAGATCAGATGGACTAGAAAACAAAATCAGCTGAAAGCAAAACCATAACCGTTAATCACAACTTGTGTTTCAGACTATAAGCAGTTTAATGTCATTGTCACATTAAGGTGTTCTCAGAGCATAGCCTTATTAATCTATATGTGTAGTTTGGTCTAGTGGATCAATACCATAGTTTCTAACTGTGAATAATGAAAATCACTCTTATATTTTTCTTAGCAGATAAGCTTAGAAAATGAAAGACAAGCAAGCATGTGTGCAGATATGTACATTTCATAACATAAGCAACACTTTCTTACAAGAGTTAACAAACTTTTAAGAACAGATGTATTTTGTAATTGTGCAGAAGTATTCAGTGATGAATTCGAATCTATTCGTATAGCTTTTAGCATCAGAGATTAAATATATACATATGCATATACATTTTAAGCAGGAAAACAATCCAATCCTAACCCTTTTTTGCTGATGTATGGAAAAAAAAAAACAAAAACTTAATAATATTAACAACGCTATCAAGAAACAAACAAGAAAGAACAATCATCCAATTATCAGATGAAAAAAAATCTATTTACTTGGGTCAACGATTTCTAGTATTTAATTATCTATTAATTAAGAGCAAACTATGTATGTAATGAAGTCAGTACAAACAAATTTTGCACAGATTCCAAAGGAGATCAAATTCCTTAAAATGGTTCTCATGTACAATAGCCTTACTATAATCAAGAACATAAAAACACTTTCAACTGACACAAACACAGTTGACAGTACTACTGAGCAATTATATTTAAACAAAATTCTACAAAATCAACGTCCAACTGGTCACATCTGAAAACTTATCCCATCCAAACTGCCACTAGATATCTAAAAACATATATTGCACAGATTCCAAAGGAGATCAAATCCCTTAAATGGTTCTCATGTATATATATTTTTCAAGGTACTTAAATATGAATATATTTGTAACATGATTGTTTAATTTTTAATTAATTAAATCTAAGAGTGTTAATTAAGGTTCCAACCTTATATCTAACTTATTAAAAATTGAATAGTTAATATTATAAATACATCCATATCTAAATACAGTAGATTATGTCTATATATATATATATATATAAAAGGAGAGAGAGGAATACATTGCAGCAAACGAAGCAATCCATTCAAGAAGGGATGTTGCAAGGCCACCAAGCATGATGACATCATTGGCCAGCTTTCTAGCAGCCAAAATAAGCTCTTCCATGTCTGAGCTGACCAAAGCACTATGTTCATGGTAACTTCTCCTTTTCCATGCACTGTTCTTCCCCATCACTACCACCACTACCACGTTTTTTGATCCAACCCCACCACGTAAAAACACTTGTACAAAAACTTATTCAACCAAATTCAAAATTTTGATCCAGAAATTTCAGGCAAGGCAGCGAAGTTTACTATATAGAAAGTGACGAGATCAGCGAAGAAGTAGATAAAAAGCTTTTGACCTCTCGATCGGATGTCCAACTGGTGCTCTAATTGGTAGATTCCATGATTCGGATGACACGTGGGGAAAAATCAGCTGAACTTCATGATTGCCGACAGTTGTCACTGATCAACTGTATTTATCAATCGATCAAATTAATCGATAATATTATCTTTTTTAAGTTGGGATTTGTTGGGAAAAATTGAAAATGAGTCGACGTTGATTATTGAGCCACGTCAAGTTTTGTTTTGTCAAAATAACTACATATGGGGTCCTATCAATGCTTTTGCTGTTTCTTGCAACACTTTATACATGTTAATTGCCTCCTTTGCCATTGTCAGGTTGCCACGTTCTAGTGAGTTTTCTAATGGAATTAATAATTATTTCTTCGCCTCGGTTTTATCTATATATGATTGATTGTTTATTTGCATTATGATTTGACTCTTTACGTGTGGAGTGTTGACAGGGACGCGAAGGCTGTTGCCGTCAAGATAGGGGAAGCATATATGAGCCTATGATATTTTGTGAACGTATTATTTAAATCCGGATCTTGGAACATGGAGTTGTTGAAGGTATATATTGATACAATAACGTTATACTAGGGTAAAACTTTGAGTAAATGCAGTGGTATAAATAAGTTTAGGGAATATGTGATAGTTATAACTATGTTTGTTATATCATTTGAGTACTAAAAGTTATATTGAATTTTTTTATATAATGATAACATTACAAAAAAGGATATGTTTGTTTTGGTGGAATTTGATCATGATTGAATCAAACGCTCGTTAGAATCTATTGAGATAAATAATATTTATATAAATTGTTGAGATTCGTCGAGTAAATCACACGGTTCAAAAAGCGTTAGCATCCTTGCATGTATATACAAAAGTTTATATTGAATTATGCGGTATGCGTTTTTTATATAATTGATTATTCATATTATATGATATGATTTTACTTGATATGGGTATATACCCATGGGTACTAAAACTTTTCTTCTAAAACCCATGGGGAGAAAATTGATAGAGTACATAATCATTAGTTTAAAATAAGATTATTTTTACTTTTCCCGTTACAAATCATAAATATAATAATACATGTATATATGGAGTACGGACTACCGAGAGAGGCACAAGAGGGAGGATAAGAAGTATATATGTACTAAATGTACCCGACACATCTTTCAGTTCACCCACTCGTGTGAACCAAAAATATGGGGCGATATATAGTAATAGGCCTAAATGGGTGTATTTGTTTTGGGTTGCAACGCACTCACATTTGATTCACACTGTCTATCCAAGTCGACACTATCTATCCAAGTCCAGTCCAGGAAAGGCTGCCCAGGCCCATTAAAAAGATCCAAGTGAGCCCATGTTGTGGTTCGCAATCTGTTTGATCGATCATTTTATCTTGCAGTGGCCTTTACAATATTTTTTTTTTCCTTTTTGGATATGACAAGTTGTGATCCCACATTTTAATTCAATCATGCCATCTCTTTGTACATATTTTTTTTAATAAATGGTGATTGAAGCAGATGTAATCTGGTTTAATTCCAATGGACTGAAATCTAATCTAATTGAATCCAAGTAAATTGAAGCATAGTTTTTTAAAATGTTATTTAGATTCCATTATTTTGTCTATAATTCTGTCAAATTTCATAGAAATAGATTGGTTTTATTGAATTCATCGGGTTAGAATTTATTTAGATTTTGAACCATTTGTACTCATATGATATATAGCATTTGTTTCGTATCAACTTATGTCCACAATAATATTTTTTAATTTCGTAATAGGATACTATGTTCTCATAAGAGATAATCTTGTTTTTTGGGATCTTCTAAGAAGTAATATGTTATGGTTCAATTCAGTACTGATTCAGAACATCGATCTCTTTCTAATTTGGTTGCTGAAATTGTTTGGTTCACATATTTGTTAACCACATTGAAAATTCAGTTACTTCATTGTTCTGTTGTTTCGTGTGATAACGTGAGTGCTGATGCTTTGGCTGCTAATCCTGTTTTTCATGCTTGTACTAAACATATTGAGGTGAATTATTTTGTTTGGAATATGGTTCGTAATAGAGCTTTGAATGTTCGTTATGTGCCCTTATGGCACCATATTACAGACTGATTAACCAAGACTTAACATTTTAATTTTAATTCAAACTTGGTGTGCTTGCATCGCCCCTTGGTTCATGATAACAATGTTGACAGAGTAATCTAAAGAGTTTGTATATGTAACAAATTATGGGACCACTCATCACTATCATCAGATTGTTGTACTTTATTTATTTTGTAATATTATTTTTTATCTGAAACTTGTAACTTGCTATTTAAAGTGAATGAGAAACACAAGCCTATGTGTTCCACTTTATCAAATTACCGAGTTTCCAAATATTTTAACTGCTTTTTTTTCCCCATTCTTTTTGGTTTCCTTCTCGAAACCTAGCTAAAGAACACCCTCTCTTCTTTTTGGTTTCTTAACAAATCTACAATCATTTTCAACAAATCAAAATACAGGTTTGTTGATATATTGAAGTCCCAAACCAAAAATTTATTGCATTGAAGTATTTTATTTATTATTTATTATTATTTTTTTATGTTTCTCTCTCTTTGATGAATTCTTTGCTTGATTGCCTAAATTGGCATGTTTAGTTTTGTATGTGTTTGTCATAAATTTAATTTTAACTAGGTCGAATCTCAATCTACACTCATTACAATAATATAACATTAATCCAAACTTAAGTTATATCAAACAAAAGAAAGCAATGTTTTAATCTAATCAAATCCTATCAAATTTCAATATTTTCCAATCTTATCCTCATAATCTCTCTCATTTTGCGTATCAAATGACATCTTAAGTTCTTAATGTATCAAAATATGAAAACTGATACAGAGAATAAGGAAGAGAAGTTTTATTAATTTATTCAGAACATAAACAAAACATTGTAAATCAAACACAGACACTAATTACAAAAGTTGAGATTATCTCCTAAATAGATGTCACATTTACATTAATATTATTATTAATATTATTTTAAATTTGAGTGATCTCCCCTTCTTTTAAAATATCCCTAATTTATATAATAATTCACGTGTAACTAAAAAAATTAATCAAATTAAACAATCCATCTAAGCCAAAAACAACATATTCTACCATGTATAGCTGACAGCCGCCGACACGGACTATGATCATGATCATCATAGTACACGATCAAGAGCTTGTAGCCTTGGTCAGAGACTTGAAGGTCACAGATGATCCCAAGAGCAGCTTTGCGGCCTCAACCGTGAACGTGTCGTAACGTAGAAAGAGCTCCACCAACATAACCCTACACAACAACACCACCAGATGCTTTGCAGGGCACTGCTTGTTCTCCGCCGTTGGATCATCCGTCTCCCTCCCATTTGACCAATAAACATACTTCAACAACTTGTCTCCCCGCTCCCCAACAAATCTATCCCCCACAAAATCCTCCGGGCTATCGAAAACCCTATGATCCTTTGTAGCCAACGGTTGATATCCAAACATCATCTCACCTTTCTTGATCTCAAAAGCAGCATCATGGCTTTGGACTATCATGTCCTCCTTGGCTTTACCGTACTGGAACGGGACTGGTGGTTCCATCCTCAAAGCCTCATACACCACTGATTTGGTTAGCACCATTTGATCCAATGCTGATAACGTGACCCCACCTTCAGCTTTAATGACGGTCCTGATCTCATCTGCTAGGTTGCGGTGTAGCTTCTCACCTGCTAGTCCAACCCACTTGATCAAAGCCGGGAACAAAGCCTTTGCACCACCATATGCGTTGAAACCAACTAGAAAAACCAAGTTATGACAAGCTTCTTCTCTGCTAATCCCAAACTTCTCCGCTTCGTCCAAAAACGAACCTGAAAGGCTGTAAAATGCTTCATAGAGCTTGTTATAATCGTTTTTCACGATAAAAGATGGTATTGGAAATGTATGCAATATAAAATCTTCAAAGAAGTTTAAAAACTTTGGTAACCCTAGGGTTATCAATGGTGCAAGCTGACAAAACAGCCATTTGTCTATCATTTTAGGTCCGTTTGATTCAAACTTTGTGTCAACTGGGTTTTTATCACAAAACAAGCGAAAGAAGAAGTTGAAAGACATTTGGTCACTGATGGGGTTGAAATATGCTTCGTTTTTAGTGGCGATTTCGTCTTCTAAGTTGAAGAAGAGCTCTGATAGACAAGTTCTAAAAAGAGGTATAAAGTGGTGGTGTTTTTTGGCGATGGTGGATAGGAAGAGTGATTTGAGAGAGGTGTGGTTGGGCTCAGAAGGGTCGAGATAGGCGCAGACACGGTGGCCGCCGGTGAAGTTGACGGAGGGGAAGAAGGTGCCATCAAGGACGTTGCGTTTTTCGACCTTGGAGGTATCCAAGAGGGTAGGGAAGGAGATGGCGTCGAGAAGAGCGATGACTCTAGGGTTGGAGGCCATGAAAGGGCCAGGTGGCATGTTGGTTCTGAAGACTGTGGAGTTGTGTTTGGTGATTCGGTTGAGGAAGAACTGGTCCTGACCTTGGTTGTAGAAGTAGTCTAGACGGTCTTTCAAGGCACCGACGAAAGGCAGGCCATAGTCGCCCGGGATTGGCTTCACCGGAAGTTGTGAGGATGGTGAAGAGGAAGAAGAAGAAGACATTTTTGTGGATATTTTAGTTGAAGTATGTTGTTGCTCGCTTGTAAGGAGGTAGAAAGCATTGACATATATAAGAAGGAGCGCAGGACTGAGAAGACATTTTTGTGGATATTTTACTTACAAGGTGGCGGAGCTAAGTATTTAGGCACATGCACTATTTATGGTATGGATAATATCGACATGTCTCCAAGATTCGGTAACAAATTAAAGAAATGTACTAAGGCATAATAAGCCTCCTATGAGGTTTCGTTAGGTATAATAAGCCTCCCTAATCAATTGAAGACTTCTCTAAATTTCATAAAATTTGTTCTTTTTTGTCCTTTTGCTGTTAATATAGTTAGGTCAACCAAATTTATCACAACTGAAAAATTGTTTGCTCGCTCGCATCAACAGCAGGGTACAACAACATGTTAATATATTATAAATTTTATTTACTTATATTTTAAATAATACAGTTAACGTACTGTCTCTTAATACGAGTGGTTGAGTATCACCCTTCATTCAAAGAGATTAAAAGTTTCAGTCTCATTTTATTAAAACATAAGGTGAGAAGAGTGTTATCTTTTTGGTAAAAGTATATTTATTGTGTGTGTTTTCCTCTTAAAAAATTTTTTATCTTGAGGTTGCAAGCCTTCAACTATATATATATATATATGTTTATATATATATATATGCATATATATACTTTTATCCATTAATTTAATTTTTTGGTCAAATAGATGATATGAAATCTTTATCTAGATTTTTAACTCGTGACACACTTTACGTAATAAAAAGGCTTCTAATTAGGGTTGATAAAAATATTCGATCTGATCCAAATTGATAGAGCACCAATTCGTTTGGGATGGCTTTGAGTGGAAAGCAGTGATCTATTCAAATATATATTCACTTTTATCTATTGATTAAAATATTTGGTCAAATAGACGATATCAAATCTTTATCTAGATTTTTAATTCGTGACATACTTTACATAATGAAAAGGCCTCTAATTAGGGATGACAAAAATACTTGATTCAATCCAAATTGGTAAGGTATCGATCCGTTAGTGATGGGTTTGAGGCAGAAAATTATGATCCATTCAAGCACAGGTCAGGTTTAAGACGAGCCAACCTAGTTTCGATCCAATCATTTGCCATATAGATGCCTACACTTTTATGTTATAGATATTATTTTGGTATTTGTGAGAGAATTTACTATGTAATAGTAATATTTTGGTGTGTATAATAAAATTTTGTCATGTATATAATAAGTATTTTGATATTTGTAATGAAACTTTTTAATGTACTAATTGATTTAGTATTTATATTTAAAAAATTTATGTTGTCTATGAATTTTATATTAATAATTATTTAGATGAGATAATATATTGGAGTTAAGATTGAATTATTATAAGTCTAAATTATTATTTTTTATTTAGATATTTATTTTTTTAATATATTAATTATATGATTTGTTAAAAATTGTAAAATGAGATTGGGTTCAAGTTTGGGATGAAAAATAACAATACGTTTGGGAGTATGAGTCGAGTTTGAAACACATCTCTATCAAAAATCAGGTCAATTTTAGAGGAAGACCGATCTAGCTCTTATCCAATCTATTACCATCCCTACTTCTAGTGTATGTCCATTAATCATCAATTATCATTCCAATTGCACTTAGGAGGGGTGTTAACATATGATTATTAATTTACTTTTTTGAATTTAGTATTTTTTTTAAATATAATTTAGTATTATTTTTTTTTTTTTTGAAGCAATATAATTTAGTATTATTGACAACCACGTAACCTACATGAAAAAGATTCAAGAACACCGTTGTTGACCGTACAACAATTTCTCTCTAAAGTATGCCGTCAACTTGTCGTGTGAAAACTGAATAAGTGAAAAAAAAAAAAATGTTTGTTATATTTTACTATGGGCAATGGCCAATGGGTCCGCGTTTTCTATTTTTCAAAATTTTAAAATTATTTTAGTGGTAAAGTTAATTTAGTTTCGCACAAGAGTCTTAACATGTTTGATCTCTTTTTCTAATCAAATGATTTTCGTTTTCATCGTTTTTCATTTCATCGTTTCGTTTTACTACATGAACGTGAAACAAACCTAGATGTGATCCATCAGCTTGATAAATGGGTGGTTTATTCAATGACTATAATTAATGGCTTTAATCATGTAGATAAATGGTAAGTTGGTAACTGGGCAGTTGCCATGAGGGCCCCGCTAGAGACAGCGGGTTCTACATGTGAAATCCCCCTCCCATCACAAAATTGCGTGGGTTTTTTTCCTTATCACGTGTGAGACTTTTTTATCTTCTCTACATAGGATGCTCTCTCCTATACGAAAGTTACTCTTTAACTTATACCTTAGCGTCAAATCTTACTTAGTCTCGACTGATCTATAAAATTGTATCAACTTCAAAAAAAATAATAAAATCATGTAGATAAATTAATCAATTAATAAATTTAAGTTTAATTTATATTTAAACGCTATGATTAAGTAGCTGAATAAAAGGGAAAGTACTTTCATGCATCAACATATGTAGTGTATGTTTTTTCTTTTAATTTGACATTGAGGAAGTTGAGAATTAGTCAAAATCTGATAAGATTAAATATTATAAATATGATTTAGATAATAATTTTTAAATATAAAAATTGAATTTTCTCGTATTTGATGTCTTGTATGAGTGAATGAGTATGAAACTTAAACTTTTGTTATAAATATAAAATAGATGATGACTACAAATCAACAACCACCAACAAAGAGTGAAAATGTATGGAGTTAATAGGTTATAGGTTTCTAGCAATCATCTCTTAATTGAAGTGGTTGAATACCTCCAACTTAAAATCTCAAGATAAGTGTGAGTCTATTTTTATAGGAGCAGTCATATCCTGATTGTGAGAGTAATCATCTTGATCACGTTATGAAACATCAATATCAACAGGTCTCGATAGTCATTCGTATTCAAAACACAAAATAATAATCTTAAATCGCCTTAGGTTAGAATCAAATGGCAACATTTCATACCTCTCCTTGGAAAAGGCAGAGAAGCTGCTACATTTTAGGGAAAGTTGAATCAACTATTTTCTATTTCTTTTTTCACATACAAGTAAAGTCATACATGGCATCTTATCCAGTCACTCACTACGCGTGACAAGACAACTGACTTCAGTAAATTGAAAAACTATACCTACTGCTGATTGGGACGGAACAAGAGGTCTGGGCTGCATGCAGATGAGCCGACTTTGACGATCTATTGAAAACTCCAACACTCAGCAACTTTAAAATGCAAAATTGTTTCAGAGTTTATATCAGATAATAGGATTAGTATTTGATTTCATAGTCATAGATTTAGCATGCAACTTGATCAATTTAGTGTAGTTGATATTTGTACAAGGGAATGCTTAATAAACGTAACAATATGAAATTGTTATAACTTTTCTAAATAGCTAAATTGATTTTAATGATTTTTATTGGTCAAAAGTTGAATCATGAATAATTCCAAACGGGGCCAAAACCCCACCAAATAATTGAACTATTAAATTACTGTTTGGTATATTAAACGAATTAATAAATTATCACGTGTTAGTGATTTTTTACTTTTTCGAAAAATACGTGTCGTGAGACTCGATTAAAACAAAAACAAAAAGGTTTTACATCGTGGAAACTGTTTGTGAAATTGACAATTAATAAAGACAAGTTTGAAGAGAATTTCTTCATGTAATTAATTATTAAAACGTGAAGAATTGATCAAAAGCAGCCACTGCGTCTTTAAAAAAAATAAAAATTGAAGATTCAATGAAACTTTGTAACCTCACCATGATTTTGTACGCACAAGTTGCTGTAGAATAGGAGAAAATGCGTTGTAAAAGTTAGAGATGGACAAGAAAATGTGATTATGAGTTGGATTGGAATATGGTCACGTCACATCTAAATCAGTGACCATTAGCTTTAGGACTAGAATAGTTACGAGATTGGATATCACAATTATTTGCAATATATGGTAAGATTAAGATGGATTTAAAATATATATATTCATTCATTAATCAAGTGGTAATTGTATTTTTCCTTGACATTGGTTATTGTTATGGATAATTTAACGATCAGAATAATCGAGCTAAGAAAGATCTACAGTGCAGGTCCAGTTTTCTTAAAGGCCTAATAATCCGTCTCTTTCCCAATCCGCCTTCCTGACGGGGGACCCATTCGTGACCGCTAATCGGTATCGCTCAGCCTATCCGCTGATTCTGACTGCAGGTGTCAATTCTGAGCGTTATCTATGACCGTTGACTCCATCCGTCATCCTGACAGTCAACTTTATCTTTCAGTCTATCCGTCAGTTTTGTTCGTTCAAGTCTGACCGCTGACCATTGACTCCCATCGCTCAGACTGACCGCTGGCCGCTGACCGTGTCCGCTAAGCATGCTCACCAGATCATCCACCACGACAGGCCGCCTGTCTACTCGTTGATTCTATCCATTTGAGATATCCGCCAAGAGGAGCCATCCGTCAGACATGTTCGACAAGTCCCTTTCGCCTAAGATGATCCTACTAAGCTACCCGTTAATCTTTGAGCGTGGCTGTATACCGGCTCCTTCATTCGCAATATTACTCGCCTCACTACCATGACCAGCAGCTGACATGTTGACTTGAAATCCGCCTCCTCGACTTTCCAGGTAGCTATACTTATCAGAGACTGATTTATTCTTTTAGCTGGCTTGATATTTCATCTGCTGGAAGATCCACCCTTGCCTTGCTCCTAAGAGTCCCAGTCAATAGAGGTCAAAGGTGCCATGCAAAGTACAGTTTCGAGACGTGCCCTGCACGCTATTTCCACCAGAAGCTGTGATCACGATCTCGATAGCCCATCATGACATATCCGACCCAATCATCAGAAATCTCCCTCAGACAGACCTCAGATGCGACGGATTCGACCTCATTTAATATATTTTCGGTCGCATTTAATGCACTGTCAACCGTATTAATTAAAATCCCGATGCATTAAATACTGTCTATCATTGTAACTGTAGCTAACTGTTTATTTTTGTCTTATTCAGTTTTACTGTAGCACGTCCCTTTCCTCTATAAATAGGGGACGATTTTCACTGTAAAAAAGGATTCCAATTTCTGAGTGTCGTTACTCTGCCACAATAGTGAGAGAGTGAACAGTGAACGTAGACATCTTTTTGGACCGAACCACTCTAAAAATCCTCCATGTCTTTTCTCCTTGCCTCTAACCTCTTCTTCTCATTCTTACTGCTTTACATGCATTCTACTGATCATCCGAAACTGCAGCTTAGGCCCTAAAACAACCTCATTGATTAAGGAAACCATTTTCCTACGTTAACAGTTATAAATATTAGAGTCTCATCGTACATACCCAACATATGTTGGATTTTTCCTCTCTATAGTATAAAAATAAATTTTTATCGATGTTATATGAATATATTTACGAACGAGCTTTAGATGTAACGTGAGTTGTTAAGACTCTTACACTTGACAAATTTAAAATATAAAAATCTTTAAAAGTTTATATCGGATAATAGGATTAGTATTTGATTTCATAGATTTAGCA
Source organism: Dimocarpus longan (assembly GCA_022984855.1). NCBI lineage: Eukaryota > Viridiplantae > Streptophyta > Magnoliopsida > Sapindales > Sapindaceae > Dimocarpus > Dimocarpus longan. The sequence goes on from CM041020.1 coordinate 27,572,563, forward strand.
TGCAACTTGGTCGATTTAGTGTAGTTAAATTTTGAGGTTTGATGTTTGTATATAGAAGTCTGCAATGAAGCAATTTGGATTAAAAAGATGAAGGAGCTTAGTCACAAACAGCAGTGTCATTTGATGCCCTTATACAGGGGAATTAATGGAGGTGATTTGAGTTTTGCTTCATACATAAGTACAAGCTTTCTTCTAATGAAGTATTTGAATACTTCAATGAGCTCGTGCAGCTGCAGCAGGATTTGAGAAACAATTTGATAGCGATTTTGAACCTGTTCTTTCCATGACTCCTCTTAATTGAGACAGGGGAACCAATACTTAATGACCAAATATCTGAATACTTAATGATAAATATTCTAAGTGAAACAAAATGTCTTCAACCTTATCATCAATGTTAAAAGGACTATAGAAAGTAATCATTTTTTAATTTCTTATTTTAATTTCTGACCGTAAAACTGTAGCCAAAAAAAGGACACAACAGTGAACAGCATCTCAGAATCCAGTTGTCTTCCAGGATGGCTAATTTAATCATCCAGAACATTTCTTTCGTTTTTTGATTAAGCAATTTAAAAATTTATAAAAAATATTGAAGAACAAGCACTATAGTCAAAACTTTTTCATCTATTTCAGCAATTCTAAACAAAGTAGATGTTTGATGTTTAGCTTGCATGGGATGATGTACAATGAAAACTAATTAACAGTTCCTTTTACTCCCTTAGTTCATCTGATAATCATGTGCTTACTTTTCAGCTGAAGGCCTTTTGAAACTCAAACCAGGTCAACAATGAAAAACCGAGCACTGATGTCATGCTTCACAAGTCACTCGGTTGTCGATGTGAGCAGATCCTAAAAGATAGACATATCCAGAGGAGGTCCATACACGGTCCTCCATGAAAATGGGATGGTCCATTTCTCACCTACATTACCTGAAAGGTAATTACAGGTACATGTAAGTATATGCATGGTCGTTTTACCTCATAAGCTGTATTCGACAAAGTTCATCAGCTTTCTAGCTACTCAATAATCAATGAAGGTTAGGTTAATTGATGTCAAAGGACATACAGGAAATACATGATAATTTGAATTTCAACCTACCCAATTCTATCCCATTAATCAGAATTTAGATTTCACTTGACTGAGATATCTCAAACATTTACATAACGAAAAGACGTGTGTGAAGAATATCTTATAGATGATTCACTTCAAATCAATAGCAAATGCAATTTTTAACATATAATCATATATTCAACATTTTTAAATTAAGCTAGTATTAAAAATAACATAATGATAATAATGACAACAAAACCAACTGTGGAAGTTTCAAAATCCTGAATAAGTATGCAACTATGGTAGGATACTGATTTCATTTCACCTACTCTAAGTTTTATATTATCTCTGGTAGGGAAGGGAGTGGCAATCAATGTGGGTACATATGAATACACAGTGTATATATAGGTGCATATCAGACTTAATGAAGAAAACTCACCTTGAAAATTACCAGGATTCAGCTTCAAAATTTTGCATGCAGCCTCAGCTAATTGGAATGCATCAGCTATATTATCCCCTTCTGAACAGTAGCATAATAAGCATGTAACCTTCAAAGCTCTTGCCTGATTCAATGTACCAAGAATCTCTTGTTAAGTCAAACCTATTCCAGTCTTGTAAACTAATCATAATCTCTCAAATCAAAATAACTTCTGTAATCCCATCTTCCTCTTTTGCACCGTGTATGAGTGGGAATCCTTAGTGTTTAAACGGATGCTTGACTTCGTAATCTTCATTTCAGTTAATTTTCACTTTATTGCTATTTCATGTGGTTTATCTGGTACAATCCCTAAGCATAATGGTGGTGCTCCTTTGTGATATATATATATATATAATATTATATATGTATATGTTTAACTTCTTACTGATCCAAGGCAAGAAAGAAATGGCATGGGACATATGTGATATGGCAACAAATGTCCAATGCATGATTCACTACTCAAGATATGCCATATGTATTGAAATAGTGTACTATGTACATAGGTAACTCCTATTAATTTGATGCAATAGAAATCTCCTTAAAATTTTTACACATCCTAGATCCACATGATGGTTAAGAGAAACAAACAAAAACATAAATAAAATTAAAAAAAAAAAAAAAATAGAGATGCAAAAAGAAGAGACAAAAATATATAAAACCAAGGTTATTAAGCTAAAAATGCAAGAAATTAATCCATACGAAGATTGAAAGTAATGAATAAAATGTATAATATGCTTCTGAGGATTCAAAATCTTCACCTTGAAACATGAAAATAAAGCAGCAAATGGCAAACTAGGGTAATAATCTTCTTCTTCCAGTTCATCTTCAAAAAGCGAGCTGCAGTCCTGCACAGCATTTCCTTCAGCTAAAGTGGTAAGATATTTCCAACCTCTTTGCTCTGGGTTGTATTCTTGCAGTCTTTTCCATCCAAGTTGTTCACAGTAATCATCTGTCCCATCAGCATTGGTGCTAGATAGGTAATATATCTGTAAACCACTGAAATGACCACAAAATGATTGATCAATGTCATTAAAGACAGTGTATCCATCCCGATTAATTGAGGAGCTCCTATACAAAATGATTTATTTTAAAATAACTCAATCTACTTAGAAGACTTGAAATATAGACTGACAAAACTTAAGAAGTTTTGTTTTCGAACAAGTTTGAATCATTATAAATCTCATGCTTCTTCATAAATTTTTGGAAGTGCAGATAACATTGGAAAATCCATTCAAAATAGTGTCAAAGAACCTTCAACTGAGTGAGAAAATCTTCACTGCAAAGGAAACACCTCTTCATCATGCTGAGGGGGTACACCCAACCAATGGAAGTCTGCCACTTATAGATATTTCAGAAAAATGAAAAAAGGATAAACCAATCATCGTGGTGATCAGAATGATTTAAGAGGAAAGATTTTGAAAACAAATTTATATAAGATAGATTTTGATTGGATGAGCGAGCACACGGATCACATATGATGCCCCATCAGTGGAAGATATTTCTCAAGTAAATCAAAATGATTTAATTTGCCATCCAAGGTCCAATTCAGCAGTCCGAAAAACTATTCCTAGTAATACTTAATAGTTCTCTCAGAATGTTTCTACCTAGCAATTTAAGGCTTACTAACTAAACAAAGCAAGGAAAAATTATTTCACAAAATCTGTATACCTTGACATATCAATTTTTTGCCACCTCCCAAAGTCTAAGCTAGAAAGCACAACAACATGCTTCTTTCCATTAGCGGCAGCAAATTCCGCCAAGTTCTTAGCATATTCAACCATCATTCCCTGTTAAAAACCACCATTCAAACAAACACAAGCAAAGATTCAATTCACTATTGCTGATACATAACAAACAAATAAACAAAACAACACATATAAATAAACCAGTAGAAACAGCGATAAAAACATCAATTCTTACATTAAATCACATTCCAATTATTTCACCAAAATTACAACTCGCGTCCACACACATTTCAAAAATCATAACTTCAACACTCAATGCAACGCGCACACGAAACCATCAAACAAATACAGAATCCTTACACAATCTCCACATAAAGCAACAACATCGCTAATCATTACTAAAGCCAGTTATGTCATCAAAGAATCAGTTGCAAACATAAATAAACCTCTCGAAATCGTAACACGTAAACTGAAACCCTAACGTTTACAGAATCCTCATGTTACCTTGACAACCGGAGATCTTTGCTGGACAAGAGTGATTGAACTAGAAGACGACTCGTAAGCTGCGAAACACAAGCAAAAACATCAGAGACTCGTTTAATTTGTAGATTTCGTGCAAAAGAAAGGAAGCGAACCTTGAAGAGGAAGAGCGAGGTGGCCGCGAGGATGCGGCCTGTAGGCGTCGTTGCCAACGCAGGGGAGCACGAAGGGACCGTCGAAGAATCCGACTGATTCGGCGGTTGTCGAAGACACCAATAGGTCCACCGCCAGCTGGCCGACATTTCCGATCGACAAGGCCGGCTGCGATTCGAATTCGTCGAAAATTAATCAAACAAAATTTTAAAAAAATGTAAATGAAGAGGAATTGAAGAGATATACACGAACCAGAACCAGGCTTTGGGACTCTTTGTTGAGGCGCTTGTCTTCTTCGAGAACGAATTCCATTTTGCTGAAATATGTGAGAATTCAGCTTCTTTGTAGCCTCAAGTCACTGAAACTGTAAACAGTGCTTGAAGAACAAGACAGTTCATGGGCTTTTATTGAAAATGGGCCACATTGGGCCCAATGAGGCCCAATAGTCAAAGAGCAATGTTGATTTGGTTGGGTTGGGCTTCTTTTATGAACAAGGTTGGGCTATTTAACAACCCAAAAGAAGCTAGAAAGTAGAAAATACATTAATCAGTATTAGATTAATTTATGTTGAATATTTTTATTAAATTATATAGTTAAATTAGAATTTTGATTGATTGATGCAATGCGAATAAGAAGGATTCGCACTCCCTTTTTTTTTATGGGAGTTGTAATTGATACATGCTGCAGTCGATTGCAATTTGAACAAGTTAGGTTTATTATTGCATCCATAATTTATGTAGGAAAAGAAATATTATATCTTCATCTGATAATTCAGTTGTGTTAATTTGATTGGCATTCTTATAAGAGAATTAGTTGAAATTTTGATTAATGTAATTCAAATAGGTAGGATAGGATTTCTATTTTTTTTTTGTTGGTTCTAATAGATTTATATTTTTTAGGCAATTGGACTGATGCACTTTTAATAGTTTAGGTCTAGTAGTGACTAGTGTGTCTATGTGCCAACCCAATGGTCCTAATTTAATCGGTATTCTTATGAAAAATTTTGTATATAGGTGTATAAAGAGAACTGTGTTACCTTATAAAGTTCCACTTTACTTCTGCTTAGGTAACTCAAATCCAATCAAAATTGAATTATTGAATTTGTCTTCAAACTTATCCTAATTATTGTTTGTCAATTGAATATGATGATTTTTCTTGTTTTCAGATTGGCTACCTTTTACAGTTTTAGTTGTTATTCTAGTTTGAACATTTATTATTCCGTTGACATGTATAATATATAGTTTGACTTTTAATAAGTTTTCAAGGAAGTGACAAGTATAATATATAATAGTTTGACTTTCAATAAGTTTTCAAGAAAGTTAAGATAAGCAAAAAGTTAAGTTGCCAAAACAAGTTTTGCGTGAAATATCGGCAGGAAAAATAGTGAGGAGATGATAGAAGATTAAGTCATAGTTTATTGATAGGATTTTTAGACTTTAATGTTGGTAGGTTTTAATAAGAATAATTCAACTTTTTTTTTTTTTTTTAATCAACTCGAATAATTCAACAGTTTGAGTGAACATAAAAATTGTACTTTTTATCCTTAAAAAAATTGTATTTTGTCAAACCCAATATAATTATAGACCAAACTATTTGTCAAGGACATTTTTTTCATCACCAAATAATGGAATATATATTTTAAGAGAAAACGCATTATTCTATTTCACCCTTCTCTAATTGCACATCAAAGGTGTTATAATTGTGATTGCCTCATTGTATATTTTAGATATTTAGTAACTTTAACTTGAAGGTGCTTACCATTTTTATTTTTTAAGAAAAAAAAATTGTCTTCTTTAAATTATGAAAATTTTTAATATAATGTGAATAGTAGCATGAATATTCCTATTTTATCATTTTTTTTTTCTTTCCTTTAGTGTGACAAATAATATATCTTAATAAATTTATCCCTGAGTGGTTGAAGAATTAATAGTTGGACTTTTTTTCAAAAACAAAAAATGATTAGATCTATTGTGGTTTACTTCTATAAAATGTAAGATTCAAATCCTCATAGATACTTATATAATTAAAAATTATAGTTTACTATTTTCTGAAGATTGTAAGATTTGGTGAGAGCTCTCATTTCAAACTCAAATATGTTAAACGATTTCTAAGGAGATATATATATATATATATATATATATAAATCTCTTCAAGGGAAGAATCAAGATGCTAAAGCTCATATTATCAGCAAAAATCCAAATGTTAATTAAATTATATACAGCACTTATCTTTTTTGTACTCTTCTTGAGTGTTCAATTCTATATTTGGTATTAAATGCATGTCTGTCCCAAAACTCTTAAACTTCAGGTCAAATCCAGAAATTCAAGATAAAACTAAAATTGAAATTAGTGAAATGAGAGCTTGCTAGCTGTAATGGCTCTGGTAATCAGGTTATCAACACATTGTTGATTCGTTTTATTGGGCAATATGTCCACATTACAACTTGTAATTTGTAACTAGCCAATGCATTATGTACATAAAAGTCGACACTCCCATGGATAGAATGCAAAAATCCTGGAATTAATATATGTCTAATCACCCAACAACCCTTAGAACTGTTCATGAGAAAACAAATGCTGTTGATGATTAATGATAATCAGATTTTATCCAGAGCCGCTTGATAGATAATGCTTTCCTGCCTAAATTGAAATTTGTAAAATTCTTATGAAACTTAATATTATGACTAACTTATAATTGATAAAAATTTTAAATCATAAAATGTCAACAGATTATATAAATTATCAATACCGTCACTTTTTTAAAAAAGAAAAAATTGAGATACATAATTTGAATGTTATGTGGAAAAAAAAAACAAGTTCTTAACAACAATTTTAATTTTTCATTTCACAAATCAGAAACCTCTAATTCATATCCTCACAATTGTTGGAGCAGATATTTGTTTTCATCATGGTTTCACTGGGGAACATAGAGAGCCGTCTTGATAGTGTTAGCTAGGAAACAGCTTGAATGCTGTTACCTGTTTGTTATTAGAAGTGCTTCGTGAAAAGCCAAGTGTCCAGCACGAACAGTGGCTTACATTTTGCTGCCTAGCAACACTTATTATTTCTGCACCCATGTTCATTGGTTGAGCGATTATATGTCTATTATTCATGACTCTGGTAGACCCATTTGTGCCATGTGTCCACCATTTACAAGTTACAAGTTGTATCAAAGCCGTTTACAAGTTCCAGAGTTTGCAGCTGATCCTTCGTATCTCTCTGATGATGGTTTTCGGTTGTTTTTTCGGTCAATAATGGAAGAATTCTATCAGGTCCCAGACAGCTTTTTGCATGAAAATATCAGCGAGAGAGAGAGAGACAGAAAATTCAAAAATGGGTAGAAAAGAAAGTGCTGGAGCAATGAAGTGTTGTTGTAATGTTGACATGTACGTACATGATTAGGAATGGTATCATGGGACTAAGGTTTTTTTATTTTTTATTTTTTTTTTAAAAACCGAACAATATTGCTAAAAACTGAAAATTAAATAGTGACTGAAATCTGAAATGTGATAGATATGTTTGTTTTTTTTTTTTTCTTACATCTGAATGTATAATAATCTTGTTTATTTTTTAAAGTTAAAATTGTCTGATTACTAATCATTTGATATTGATATCATTTTACTATTAATTATTATGTAATTTTATTTAATATGATACAAACAATTATAATAAATTATTGAATAAATATTAAAACACTTATATATACAATATTTTTATTCATAATCAAAATAAGATTAATTATTATAATAGAATCAATTAAATTTATATATTCAAATAAAAAAAAAGATCTTAAATTGAATTACTATTACAATAAAAGTTGAAATTGTAACTTATATATATATAATATTTTTAGTCATAATTAAAATAAGACTAATTATAATAATAAAGTCAATTAAATTTATATATTCAAATAAAAATAAATAAAATAGTTTTAAATCAAATTACTATTACAACAAAAGTTGAAATTATAACGTAATATATATTTTCTACTATAATTAAATATAAATAATCAAATACTTAAATAAAATGATTTGTAATTTGGTCCCTAAATTGTTGCATAAACACTTAATCAATAAAGATTCTTATTGGAATTTGATCAGAGAAATATAGTAATCCAACTATAAGAAAATTTGATATTGAGATGTTTACGGTTTTTAACTTTCAATGTTGTTTGTTAAAGTATTAAAAGAAATTTGTATAATGTAAAACTAAGATAAACTTGAAAACATATTATTTTAGGAATGATAAATTTGGAATAATATATTTATAAAATCATCAAATGATTCTGTATTCAGTGAAAAGTTAAAAAAAAAAAAAAAAATTCAATGGTTTTTGAGTTGTTTTAAGTGGTTTGAACACTTAAAAAAATAAACAAAAATATCTTAATTGGTTTAATTTAATACCATTAAATATTAAGTGTAAAAAACAAACAATTTCTAAGTCACTTCGTTGAGTAGAAAAACTGAATTGTCTATTTCATATAACCAATATCATTAGGACATGAAGAGAAGAAACGGGGATGTCAACAAATTATAATTCTTTCACTAAAATTGTATTTATTTCACGTACCATAAATACTTGAAGCTGAGATAAATTACTAGATTAAGAATCTAAGATCATGGTTTTGAATCTTCAATTTCTTAAATTCGTTAAAAACGTCTTTACATGTTGAAATTCTCGATTGTTATTTTACCATTTGCTCTTCAAATTCTACAATGTTAATTTATAGTAGCCCAAGTAATCTGTCATATCACTTACTCGTTGGGAGAATTTAGGATCAAATCCCACTCATATCAATATGTAAATAAAGAAACAAAAATAGTTAACTACAAGGTTGGATGTGGAAAAATGTTGAAAAAATTTGAGTGAAAAATGAATTTTGTAAAAATCAATGTAAAGGTGCACTCCCAATCCGATATTCTCAAACAACTAGAATGAAAATTACATTTCTCTCGGTGGTCCTTTCAGGGTTAAATCAGTTGGTACCGAATGATTTTCAATTCACTATTTATATTATAAATTAGGATCTCATAATTATTCACATAAAATTTTACTATCATTTAGTTATAACTTCAAAAATCAATAAAATGTTATATTATATTTTAAAATTTTAAATAAATTTTCGAAAAGAAAGAGGGAGACAGATAATGGATATAGACAAAGTTTCAACAAAATGTAGTTTTGCTGGGCAGAATGTCCATTTTTGTACTCTTCAAGTTGTTTGCTAAGACTCTTTTTTTTTTTTTTTTTAAAAAAAAAAAATGGTTTCTTCCAAAAATATTTGGCCAATTTCACATGATCAATATCATGCAATAACATATAATTTTACAATCATGAAAATGCTGCTTTCCTCTTAATTTGTGGTAATCAGTTTCTAAAACAACATCATTGGTAGACTTCTGCTTCAGCCATTATAGTTCTTTGAAGCTTCATGCCAATTCAAAGAAAATCTGTTTGCTTTCCATTATGAATGAAAGCTAGGATGATGAAACTGATCCATTATTGCATGCCAATAAAACATGCCATTTTTCTTTTCCTCTTGCTATTTGTATATGTTTGGTACTGTTTTAGGGGCTTTTGCTGTGTCTGAAAACAACTAAACAAATTTGAAGAGAAAAGGGACTAATTATTTATTTGAATGATTTTTAATTTCTGTGACTGAGATCAATGAATTACAAGTTTTGAGGCTCGACTCACATTCTAGCTATCTATTTTCATATCACCGTCTCATTCATGTTGTTGTCTGTCACCATAAATAGTGATCAGATTAGTGCCCTTCAATTCTCTAGAAATTAGATCCATCCGATGAAGATTTGTTTCCACTTTTGGTACGGTGTTCTTAGATTTCTCGAACTCTATAGAAACTTCCGATCTTTTTTCATAAATATATATATAGACAGATACAGATATAGATATAGATATATACATACATACATACATATAACAACTATTTATTTAATCAAGTTTGATAACTAATTAATAAAGAAAAATATAAGAGTTGTTAGATAGATCTCAGCAGAGGATAAATTATTAGGATTAAGGAATTTCTAAAATGTTAAAGAAGGTGTAACCAATTTCAAAATCGTTTAATTCCTCTGATTTTTCAATTAGATGCAAGGGAAGGAATATTGCATCAACTTAAAATAGAATGAGCCTTCTAATTACCATCAAATTATTTAAATGAGTTTTCTTAACATTATTAGTCTTTACAAATCATAAGTAAATCATCACAAAAAATCATAATTTACATTATTTATTTACGAATTATAATTATTGAATATATATATATTTTTTAAACTTATAATTAATAAATATTGATGGCATTAGAAACATTCGTTTTAATAATATGGCCTTAAATTTTGAATTAATATTGATTTTAGATATTTAATTTTTTTAAATTAATATATATCAAAGCAATAATTCATGTTTGATTTGAGCAAAGTATTGAGTCGTGGCTCAAAACCCTATTGCCACATAAAAACCCCATTTAGTAAGAAGTCCATCCGCATTTGACAGCTGATAGCCTGATGCCAAATCTTCTACTTTCTGTTATCTTCAAGATTAAAATAATTTTAAATTATTCGGAATGGCAAATTCTGCTCTTGAATGGCATGAATTATATTCAGTGATGACCGATATGGGAGATGTTTTTGATGACTACTAGACAAAATATTCTAAATGCACTGTATTATTCCACCAAAATGTATGCCACGTTTATATGTACGTACAAAATCAAATCTCTGATCGGTACTAATAAACCAATTACACTGACAGATTTATTATTTACATTATCTTGCAATTGATCATTAAAAAAGCTCCTCCCCCAAGACCAATTCTTATATTGTATATATTATCATGAAAAATAATAATATGATAAGTACAAACAAAAGATCTTAGAACATGCCCTTTTATCTTGTTCAACAGCTCATGAATCTATTGTTTGGCTAAAATCAGACAAGTCCCAACAGGATCTAAAGTTTCAATAAAAAATTATCATAATTCAACATTTTTTTTTCCCATAATCAGACACCTGCCCTGATCCTTTCACTTAAACTAATCTTTCAATTCTTGTTTGGTTCTGTAATCTTTCCAGTTGCCCTGTTTATATCTAGAACTTTGATTGCTTGTATAGTAGCATTAACATAACTTGTTTGATGATTAGCAGACAAGATTAATTAATTTAGAGACAGGGGGGCCAACGTCAGACTTACACCTTCATGAACACTTGCCCAGACCATGCTCTCATCAACTAATTAATTAATTGACTAATTTTTATTTTTGATTCCTCACATCATCTTTGGATTCACAAAGACTATAAATTTTGCGTCAGGTTCATAAAGAAATTAATAATATTATTGACTCGATCAAATCTATTAATTTAAAAGGTAATATTACATAATCAGACAATCTAATTATATACTGATATTATATATGTGTATTTACATAAAAAAAAAATGTATAATTATTAAAAGAATTGGGGGTTTTCAGTTCTTTGGTTTAGTTTGGTGATTAGGAGACAAAGCCAAAAGCAAACTTATAAGCTTCAATCGAGAATTAAACAAGTTTTTGACTTGAATGGTGTTTACAAAAATACTATTTTAAATGATAAAAGATTACAAGAAAATTATATCAAGGAAGAAGAGTTTGGCCTTTACAGTTGATCAAGAGCCAAAGGTGAGATAGTTACTCGGTAGAGTATTGGCCACTCTATGGTAACAGGTGCACAAACGTATTAGAAATGGGGCCACGTGTCACGTTTATCTGATAATAGCTTCCGGTTGATGATGATTTGACCTTTGGACGTCCCACGTTCGGTGTATGATTTTGATGAAGGGAGCCACTGTCCGTCGCCACGTTCATCTACCTGTTCTAGGTTTTCAGTTCCAACCGCAAAAAGGAAAAAAACAATAAACTATACAAGGTTTTAAAAATTCTTTGAGAAAAATATTATACAAATCATCACATAACATGAGTACATGACTATGAAAGTGAGCGAATATGTTTATTGTACTCTTCAAGCAAAGTTGATTAAATCGATTTGCTAGAAATATGATCTATTAAGTTGTATTTCAAAGAAATAAATAAAAAATCTATTAAGTCCTATCTTCACCTTAGTTCTCTCTCATTTTTTTTTTCTTAATGATAAAATAATTATGAAAAATATATTACATGCTAACCATCATTGTAATATTTTTATGTCATTAAATAATTAAAAGGTGAAGAAGAAGAGCTTATGATGATAGAGAATTTCAAAGACAGAGAAATAAGATTACATAACTTGTTATTATACATACAACCTATTTTATGAGGAAGAGTTATTTTCTCTCAGTAGATATGTGCAAACACAAATTAAATCAAGTTTTCTTTGTTTTATATATATAATAAGATATATCTGATTTTAAAATGTAACGACCAATAAATTAAATTTATCCATTATATTCTTTCTCTTAAAATAAATTTTATCTCATATTTAATTCAAATACAATAGATGAATTTGATTGGTTTGACTCTTACTTTTTAAAATTAGGTATACCTGATTATAAAAACATTACATTTATATATATATATATATATATTTGTGTTACTTTAGTTTGAATATTGTTTCTTGGAAGAGAAAGTCTACTTGGGTTGATTCAAATGTATCATACATCTTGTTATTCAAATGTTACGATGTAACAAAATCGTTAATCACATTTATTCTTGTCATAATCTAACCTAATTTAATTTGGTGTATGATGCATTAAACACCTTGGTTGCATCGCCTCAATAATTAATTGTTTGAAATGCAGTCTTCAATATAAACCAAAAATAAGAAAACCTAATTTGCCAAAGTTTCTTAGACGTTGACAATTGAAATTAAGATGAACTTTTCATGTGCATGCATGCATTCCCTTGTTAAATCCCTATCATGCATCAACCGTCCAACCATTAAATGTCTGTATATACATATCAAATGCAATCTGCTGGGTCAATATTGAAGTTTTGGATAAATACTAAATTATTGTTATTTTTATTAGAAAATGTACTTATACGTAGAAATACAAAGAAATTTAAATAAATCAGTGTTGCATTTTTTCCTTACCTACCGACAGTGATATAATTAATATATTGAATACAATATATGTAATGTAGATCTTCTACACATGTTTTGTTTCCCACAATAGAGAAAAGTGAAAACTGGCTTTTATGATATATTCAATATCAATCTAAAACGTTTGTGACGACTTGAGTGTGTTTTGCTTATATCAGCTCATTTGGGTGATGATTTAACCAATTAATAATATAGTGCATCTTTCAAGATAACATAAACTAGTAAGATAGTTTATATAGTGTACAAAGAAATAATATTGCAATTTTTTTTCTTACCTTCTTTTTGGGTAACCAATATAACCCCTCACGCTTTATTCCGTAACTTCATTATCAAATCGATTGATCTAATGCTTTTGTTATTATGGTGGAGGACAAAAATGCAAATGTCATGGGAGTCGTTGGTTGGCTCCACAAGATATTTACCAATTACATCAGGAACACAAAGTCGTACACAACTCAGTAAAGGGTGTTTAAGGTTATAGTTCACCGTTTGAGAGTCTTTTTTGGAGAGAAATTGAATGCGAGTCAGAGAAGGTGTGACTAAATCACACATTGGAACGATAAAAGATTAAAGAGAATTACTTATAGTATAGTGAAAGTAAAATCCAATCGTTTGGATTGCAAGAGTATCCAAAACAAATAAACCAACTTATTAAAAAAAAAAAACAAATAAACCAGCATTTAATTGCAAATTTCAATGCAATATATATGGGAAAAAAAACACTTATTATTACAATTGTTGAAAGCATACAAGTTACCAATACCCAATTATTGAGAAAATAATATAAAACATCAAATAAATGATTATTTCATTAAAATATTGTATTAGAATTAGGCTATTGGATCTAGGTATTCTATGTAAGGATTCTTGTTCTTAACTTAAGAGATGTTAGTGAGGAGATAAGCTGTGTCCTACTTAGGTGCGGATGGTTCCCAACCATATGAAAACCGTTTATTTGAACTGTATCACTACGATCCAGTTTGGTCTCAGTTATCTTTTGGGTTCGTCTTCGTATATTAAAAAATAAATAAAAAAAGAAGAGATGTTAATGCCCAATATATTGAACCAATCCAATAATTTAGATAGAAAAAAATAAAAGAATTATATGTATGAAACTATACCTTCATTAAACTAAAGCTCCACTCTGGTATACTATAAAATAAAAAGTAGATTGATTGGTGGATTCATATTCTCCATAAAATTAGGTACTTACGTGGCAAGATCCTAGGATGTTAAGTGTCAATGCCTTTTGTTTTGAAATATGAAGTGTGGACACTTTGAATTAATTTGCAATGTTTTAATTAGGTCGTACATGTGCCATAATGCTGACGCATATATAAATTTGTACGTTTCTAATCTTTACCAGAAACTCACCCTCTGACGCTCACTTCAGGTTAAAATCAATAAAAATATGTATAACATGATCGATAGAGGTTCTAAAATAGTTTCACCATTCTAAATAATTGTTATAGGTTCCTCCCTAAACTCATAACAAAACTTATATTAACTTCAAATTCAATCAATATAGAAAATTATATCAACTTCAAATTACTTCAATATAATTTTTTGACGTAGATATCTAGTCATCAAATTGTTCATCATCATACAGTCTCACCGATTTAATAATTTTCAGTCACGACGAATTTCGCATGCATGAGTCCATCAAATAAGGGAATACGTGGCCGAAACGACAAAATTAAGAAGTTTCCGTTTGGTTGGAAAACAAGAGGGAAACTAAAAATAATCTGTGTCGTGTCAGGTAATTAGGCCGCGCGTGCGTGTGCGCCATTGTCTGAACCCAATCTAGTTCATGGAAGGTGTAGGTGGCAGCCATTGGAGACTAGCTGACAAATTTTGGCGCGTCAAAACTCTCGAAAGAATTCATGTGAAAAAAAAAAAGCAGCGGCGGTTTGAAGTGGCCACGTAAAATGAAGACTTCTCTTGTGAAGAAAAAAGGAAAACGTATGGTTTACCAACTTCGTGACTTGTGTACAATTTTGTGTATATGTATGTGATGACAAATAAACTAATTACGTTTCTTAGCTGATTTATACCTCTAATGTTCTTAATCATCACATGTGTGATTGAGTTTGTAAGATATATAATTAAGAAAGTTAAGAGTTGACTCAATTATTATTTTATCATCTAGAATGTTTTTATATGTAACAGTGATGATTAATTAAGCTTGAGCTTTTTATGTTTTATATTAATAAGATCACAATAAGAATAGTCAAACGTCTTAAATTTCATAAAATGTTGGTTAGGAAGGAAAATAATATTACATCTAAAGGATGTCAATATAAATGATTGTTTAGCGAATTGATTAAGAAAATGCGTTAATATTATTCAATTTTGACCGTTTGTAAAGCAATTTGGTGGAAAAGGTACTTTTGACATTATTTAAAAAGTGTTTTCAAACAGTTGAAGTTGTTGTCTATTTGCAAACAATATATGCGGATAAACATAAGGATAATTTTCAGTTAAAGAAAGACTTTGAATTTTTCTTAAATAAACACCTATCATGTGACCTTATTTCATGAATCATCATAGGATGTTTTTACTATCGGCAAAAAAAATTGTTATTATTCGAACATCGTTAAGCATACTATATATACATATGGAAATAAGAAATGGAACTTAGAGAGAATAATATTAATTGATGAAAATACTACATGTTATTAGTTAATAATACTATAATTTACTTTAAACGGAATTGCTCGAGCATACTAGATTTGGTAATGGCCCAAGAAAACTTAGGTGTTGTTTTCACTTCTTTTCTTTTCTGCATGTCACTATTAATGCTTTAAATGGGTTTAGTCAGCCTGTTAATAATAGTGAAGATAACCTTTTGGAGACTCAAGATTAATTAGGACAGGTGCTCATTTAGATAGGGTATCAATAATTTGTGGTAAATATTTGGATTTAAATCTCACATAATTATGATATATATAATCATGATATATATTAAGTTTTCTAGATTCCAAGTCACAATGCAGCTTGAATAAGATGTGTAATTGGTATATCTTTACAATCAATCAATCAATATATATATGCGCAAAGGTAAAAGAGATAGTTAACTCTTGAACTTAAATTTATGCATATATGAATGACATGTACTATATAGTTTTAATTCGATTGGAACTTTCTATTCTAGAACATACATGGCTGTCATTTAGTTGATATATCAGAAAATTAATGCTAATTGATACAATTAACAAATAACGAGACAGATAGTTTAACTAATTTAGTTGTTTAAGTTGGTTTCTACTGTTTTAACCTGAAATTATTTGCATAAAACATATTTGTATGGTACAAATTAAATTTAAAATTTGTCTTTTGGAGATAATCATATGCAGAATTAAACCCACTAATTCTGTTACTGATGTTATGATTGCAATGATGACAGGTGATTACTTCGTTAATCAAAAAGTTCGAATGATTAGATTGATCTATCAGCTCGCATACAAAACAAAACAGTCAATCAGTTTAATTAACTGGTGCAAATTTCTCAAAATTAATTTAACTACAGCTAAAACTGACTTTCTCCTAACGCGGCATATGTGCAAAAATGGAAAAGAAATAGATGTACTTGGAAAAAGTCAAAGGTCAGTTCTTAACTATTAATAGAAGCACGCAGTCAAACATCTGGAGCTAACATTAATTACCTTCACATGCAACTTGCAAACATTCTAGAAATTTTTTTTAAGGCTTGAGAAAATTTTTTTCAAGGCTTGACACTTTACTTTCACTTGCACGTGAAGAGTTTGAGTCGTAACATATCCATATTCTATGTTGTCAAAAAATTTGTCCAAACTTATTTACCGAAACAAGGTGATAGCAAATTTGAGTAACTCTTTTTAGATACTATAACATTACTTCTATACATATTTATCAATATATAGGAGAAAAGTTTCCTTTAAATTGTGAAAGTAAAAATCTGCTGAAGTTATATGAATTAAATTTTGGATAAAATATTATAGTATTTAATTTAAAAAATTTTGGTAAATTTTTAATTATTGGTGTCAATTTGATTTTATAAAAAATATAAATGCATTTTTAGCCCAAATAAAATAATTTTTTCAGTTGAAAACAAAAGGCTAATATTTATAATCCTAAACCAAACTTAATTTTTTTTTTTGGAAACACAAACTTTTATTGTTGTTATCCTATTTTCAACTCCAAAAATTTTTAAATAATTGAACATTTCTCATTAGCGGACAAAAAATTGACTGAAATTTTATTTAGAGTTAAAAATGATTAGTTTTACTGAAATCGAATTCCCACCTCTTGCAATATATTAAAAAAAAAAAAAAAATGTGAAGCCCTCTATCTGGGTTTTCACTGATTTTCATTTTCCTTGTTACCGGCACAGCCGGTTTCCCAGTTTCTGATGATTACGCATCATAGCACCACGTGTCACAAACCCCTTATCACCTCCTCACAGCATCTCCGACCAGTCAACCACTGCTTGAATCCTCTCTATTTATATATATATATATTCCAACACCCTCCTAAAATCTTTCGAAATTCTTCTGTCAGGAAAAAAAAAAAAAAAAAAGCAATCAAACAAGATTTTCTCTTCTCCATCCATTTTCCGTCAAAATCTACACTTCTCAACCCCCCAAAATTTTCTCTCGTTTTCCTTCCTCTTCGTTTTCCCCATCGTATTTTCCCTCTCTCTTTGTATCTGTTACAATAAATCATGACAAACGAAAGAGGTGGCGTTGGTGGTGGTGGTGGCGTGGTTGTGGAGCATCGTCATCATCGCAACAACAACAACAACAATAACAACAACAACAGCAACAACAACAAGAACAAGATAAACAACAAAAACAGTCTCCATAGACCCAAGTTCGCTTCCTTCTTAAACAACAACTCCGACGTCGTCGCACGTCCCAATCTCCAAAACGTATTCCTAGACGACGACGACGCCGTCGTTGTTCCAACAACCCCCGATACTAGAAGCAGCTTCTCCACCGCAAATAGCCCTGGAAGCAACCACACCACCACCACCACCACTACTGGCTGTAGCACACCCAGCAGCGGCGAGGCGTCTCCTTATCCTATGTCTCCCTACACAAAATCTCCCTGGACAGCGCCCCACCCCGTCAACGACAATCTGGCTTCCAACGGTCTCATCGGCTCGCTAGTCCGTGAAGAGGGCCACATATACTCATTAGCAGCCTCCGGGGAGTTATTATACACAGGTTCGGATAGTAAAAACATCCGGGTATGGAAAAACCTGAAGGAATTCTCAGGTTTTAAATCCAACAGCGGTTTAGTCAAGGCCATTGTTATATCAAAAAACAGGATCTTCACAGGTCACCAAGATGGTAAAATCCGGGTCTGGAAGGTTTCGAGAAAAAACCCTAGTTTACACAAAAGGGTTAGTAGTTTACCAACTTGGAAAGACTTTCTCCGCAGCTCTATAAACCCTAAAAACTACGTCGAAGTTCGAAGAAACAAGAATGTTCTAAGGATCAAACACTTCGACACGGTGTCATGTCTAAGCTTGAACGAAGAAGAAGGGGTGTTGTATTCAGGTTCATGGGACAAAACCCTCAAAGTGTGGAGGATTTCTGACTTGAAATGTTTAGAATCCATCAAAGCACACAACGATGCTATAAACGCGGTCGTTTCGGGGTTCGACAGTTTGGTGTTCACGGGTTCGGCGGACGGGACGGTGAAGGTGTGGAGACGGGAGTTGGAAGGGAAGGTGATGAAGCATTTCTTGGTGCAGGTGCTGTTGAAGCAAGAGAATGCCGTGACGGCGCTGGCGGTGAATCGGGAAGCGGCGGTGCTGTATTGTGGGTCCTCGGATGGGTTGGTCAACTTCTGGGAACGTGAAAAACACTTATCTCATGGCGGGGTTTTGCGGGGTCACAAGATGGCGGTGCTCTGCTTGGCTGCGGCCGGGAACATGGTTTTCAGTGGGTCCGCGGATAAGAATATCTGCGTGTGGAGAAGGGAAGCTAATGGGGTCCATAGTTGCTTGGCTGTCTTGACGGGCCACACTGGGCCCGTTAAGTGCCTGGCTGTTTTTCAAGATTATGATGATCCGAATCATGATCATAAATGTGATCAACGGTGCATAGTGTACAGTGGGAGCTTGGACAAGTCTGTTAAAGTTTGGCGCGTGTCTGGCCACGCTCCTGATATGCGGTGTTTTAAGTCGCCGGCAGAGAGCGGGAGGAGCATTCAAAGTTAAAAGGTTAGAAGACAGGGAAGGAAGTGAGTGGTCACGCGAGTTGATTGGGACGTGCAGAGCACGTGGAGTCATAGAAACTGTTTAGCTTTGGAAGGGAGGTACATTTAAAGTGAGTGGTCCGTCGAGCATCTGATTGAATCTTGCGCTCGAAGGCCTTGTGTTTTTGTGGTCCATAGACTACATAAGCCAATAGAAGCTTGCCACATCATCATGCAAATAGTATGACTAATTATTGTCACTTTATTTTATTTATTTTTTCGTTTTTTTTTCTTCCCTAGTGTGGCAAATTGATTGATATTAGGTTTTGCATTGAATGCGCGATTTTTGCCCCCCAAGAAAGCGCTTTGCGATTTAAAAAGGTCAAAAATTTTGAATGGGTTTACAGTACTAGCTGTCGAGCTGAGAATGTTGACAAGTGTAGTATGGGTTTTTCCGTGGGCAGTGAAAAATATTTGAAGCTACGACCCTTTGGCCTTATTCTGTGTTTACATGCATCTATGCATTTGTAAAGAGTGGGGGATTGACTGTTGGTTCGAGGTTAAAATGATGTGATATGTAAATATTGTTTGTGGGGGAGTTGTATCAATATCTTGAGAAGTGTACAAATTTTTGTATGTGCTAAACGAGAATCATTATCAAGAATAAATGAAGAAATATCATCACATGATTAGTGGTGTGCTTTAATTGCTATAATTTTGTGTTGCAATGTTTTATTGTTTTAGTATGGCAGATTGGGAACAAACTAATTACCGAAAGTTTGGTACCCTATTGAGATTGGATCTTATTCTTATTATAACGATTATCATATTCTAAAATGCATTTTTATTCATTTTCGTGGGATACTTAAAATGTAAACAATTAAACACTTTTAATGATGTCAAAATAATCGAGTGAATTTTTATTAATATGACTAGTTCTAATTTTTATAGACATTACTTGATTCGGGCTGTTTAATTCTTCTAAATGTTTTACATCTAAGGTAGGTGAGGTTGAACTTTTGCTAAATAAAAAAATGAAAAGGGGTTGAACTTGGTGCCGTCT
The DNA here is from genome assembly GCA_022984855.1 of Dimocarpus longan. Lineage (NCBI taxonomy): Eukaryota > Viridiplantae > Streptophyta > Magnoliopsida > Sapindales > Sapindaceae > Dimocarpus > Dimocarpus longan. Next base: position 27,592,745 of record CM041020.1, read on the forward strand.
AACCAAATTAGAATTCACAATAAAAAATCAGTATAAGGGAATATCTCTCAATCCTGGCTAAATGATATTGGAACCATTATTGGACTTATTTTTATTTTATTTTTTTGTTTGTTTGTTTAATGTATGGATTTATGTTTTCTTGCTCCACTCAAAAAAAATATATAGATTAGCAACCAAAAAAGTAACCACCCTAATAGATCACATACATTGTAACTCATTAAGTTATAATGACTTTTTAATATTTATCAATAGATGGTTCTTTAAAGGTAATGTAGTGATAACACAGCAAAACCTCTTCTAAGCCCTAACAATATACATGCTATATACAAAGTGAATGTGTATATGTTGGCATAAAATTGAGTGATTTAAATGGGAATGTTTGTTGAGAAAATGATGATAAAGAAGTCAATAAATCTGGCAATAGGATAGAATAAAGAAAACTTGAATCAAGAAATCCTTTATATGTTAAATGGGCATGCAATTTCTAGTTGAACTAACGGTCGTATTTGGTGGGAATTTATGGCCCAAAAGTCTTGAAATCATTTATTATTCGGTAAGGTAAGAGTAATAAGAGTAATGGGCAATGAAACACTTGCCTTTTGCTTTCAATGGATATAATATTCAAGAATCGATTCGTTCCTTCGAAATTACTCATGGTAGGCAAAAGGGATCCATTCACAGACTCCATTAAAAAGCAGAAATTCCAGAGTAGGTATAATATGCAAATCAAACAGCAAAAGCTAATTTATATGTTTTTTCAAAACAATCTACGTCAATAACCAAAACCTAGAATATTATTAATCTAGTACACAATCTTAATCACTAAGTTACTTTAAACCGTGACCAAAAGAAAACATTTAGGCAAAATCATAAAACTGCCTTAAATTCACGTCTTCTACGATTAAATTATGGATGCAAATTAAACGTGCTCCATTTTGTCATATAATTAATTTAAATAGTCAATAAATCATATATGGATGAATTCAATAATAATTAGAAACATAATAATTAAGGGTAGAAGTGGGGTTACAGCAGCCAATTAAGAGGGTACTTGCATGCAATAGAATCAATTGCATACAAATAAAACGGGCCGGCTTACTATCTAAGTCCAGGAGATAATGTATTCACTATTGGCCCATTGTCTTTGACCTGGGCAATGATCTCAAGCCATTTTCAAATTATCAAGATTGATTTATAAGGAGATAGTATACAGTGAATGACCAGGTTGAATGGAGTGTAGCAGTGTGCTCTTTCACTAAAAAAGTGACGTAAATTAAGAAAAATTAGTAGAGGTTTACAATTAAATTTTGATGGAGTACTTTCACTAATAAGGTCATAATTTAAGAAAAATTATAGAAAAAGTAGAGATCAATGCATACAAATTATAATCATTATAAGAAAATCCCTTCTTTTAACAATTTATTACAAATTCTACGTTCCAAATGTTCAAGTAGCTCAACATAACATAAATCCTATAAATATTCAAATCATTAATTAACATTTATTGTGATATAATTTTATTAGATAAATTATATCCGGTTTCTTCCGCCACCTGATAACCATTTTAAAATAAACTAACATATTTCATGCAAACCTATGAAGACTAATTTGTCTCAATTTACCAAAAACACTGTTTGTTTTATTCCATTTTAATTTTTAAATCTTGACAATATAAACCTCCTTAAAATCACTAATGAAAGATAAAGTTCTACATATTATTTATATATATAAAATTGTATCAATAAATGGCATATAAAAGGAAAATTGTATGATTTGTTTAGTTGATAAATAAGATGAATTTTGTGTGATACACATATATTATGAGTAGGTCATATAATGTAAGCAACATGCTTTTTAAATCAATAGGTGCACCAAGAATTGCTCATATTCTGTTTCTATCCTAATGCAGCATGGCATGCTTTTATTTACACGTGTAGGATGACACTATTGTATACTAAATTACCTATTTACAGTTGCTGTCCAAGTTAATCACTTTCAACTTTAATTTTATGTACTGTCTAATCTCCGTTTCGTTATGCTTTTAAAATGTTGAAATCTGATTATTTAATAATTTTGAATTTTGATGTAAAAAAGTGTTTGGTGAAATTTTTAAAAATGATTACTCAAAAATTTGAAAGGATTTGAGTATTTGACGACAGTTTTAAATAAACATGACATCAGTTTTAAGAAACATGTGTGAAATTACTTTTATCGATAGTTATAAAACAATTAGCTATGTGATTTAATGAATCTTATAAATGTTCATAATCCTTATTAATTTTAATAAAATGTTACTTTATATGTATTTTAACCTTACTTATATAAAATTATATTTATATAAAATATAAATTCATTTTTTATATTTTATATCAATTATAGATATTTTATTAATCCACAGCAATTAATATAAATTATATCCAATGTATATATACAGTTGTTTATAATAGTTTTGATAGTATAATTAGCCAAACGCTAATCCGATTAACTTCACAACATATTATATCATTGCACAATTAATATTTAATTATTTTAAAAATTATAACAACACCAGACTAGCTATAAATTAATCATTTTAACTTTAATTACAAGTACATAAATTAACGAACCTTATAGGATTGTGCACAGAACATCGTTGCCATCTGAAGATGTTAATTAAATGATGTTTGTGCAATTTTTATAAAAGCTTCCATCTTACTACAATCATACATAGATTTAGAGAATTTACCCAAACATTACAGAAATGAGATTCCCCCTATACTTTTTCACTTATATAATGTAATTTATCATACCTTAATTACAAAACTGTCCCTGAATCCTGATTTTCTATCCGGCTCCAAAAGTCAACTATGATCAAGCAACAGCAGCCACAGGACAGAAATGCCGGCGTTTATAGCGGTCCAATCAAATTTCCTGGCACTTTCCTGCTCCGCCGTCCACGCGTTGACGTGGGAGACACGTCAACAAAGTCTTTTCACTGGAGCCTCAGTCCATAAATCTGCTGGTACTAGCGTGCATTTCCTTCTTGTTGTGCTCCAATTTGTTAAAAAAAGAAGTCAAAAGTTTGGAATTGACTTGGTTATTTCTCTCTTTATTTTTAGTTGCCTTTGGCATTTCGATTTGTTTTGCTTGGTGGGTTCTTGGTATAATTAGTTAAGGTACGTGGGGTTGATTTTTTGTGTGTTGACGTTTTTTTGTAGGAGTAATTAACATAACAACATGGTTGTTGTGCCACCAAGTCTTGAAAGCAACAATGTGACGCCAAAGGCTAAAAGGAATGGGAAGAAAGGTACGCTTTGTAGTATCATATAAAGTATCATATGTGGGACAAGGTACGCTTTGTAGTGGCATGGCATCTGTGAATATTTCGATATATATTCCAAATCTTACTTATCCAACTATTGTTGTGCTTTACAGAAAAGAATGAAGCTAGTCTGTTATCTGTTGTCTTTGCCAACTCCTACTAATCCTCTCTGAGTAATCCTTGTGGTGATGAAAATTATGGGACCATGTATCATGTCTAAACAGGTAAGACATTATTGCTATTATTTTAATTTGTCTTATTAATCTAACTATGGTGACTGGTGAATGTCTATAATGGCCTATTCCATGTCTATTTATAACAGTACTCTGTATTAGAATTCTGTTGATGTTTTGGTTTCTGCCTTACCATTTGCGAAAAAACATTCACTAGTGTACTTATGTATACAAATATGACATTCTCTGCTATTCCAGTACAGCTATTGTTATCATTGTATAAGTAATGAATGTTCATTTAAGTGCAAAATTAACAATTTGGTTGCTTTCTTGTATCGTAAGGTAATTTGTTGTTGTATATAGTTGGCTTAGTGGTAGAAAATGCTAATTCAACTAGACAATATTGCAAGTTTGAGTTGTCATACTGCAGATGACATTTGAGAAAAATTATAAGTTGGTGAACATATACACACACAACATGCCGGGTTGTGACAACATATATATCATACATCATGTATATGCGAATGTCCAGTGCTGTGAGTATGTGAGTTCATACTGATCCTATGATTATCTGATTTTTTTATATCGTAAATTTTAAACTACAGCATTAGAAAACCTTGCCCATTCATGGTTAAATGCTGTACTATGTTCTGAGAACTTCCTGTTTTTGGATTTTTCAGTTATATAGTAAGGCAAAGACCAAGTCTCCACGAGAATTTTAAGAATGCTAGCAAAATCAATGATAATGTTCTGGTGGGTTTGTATTATGCTCTTTCTTTCGCTATGTAAACCAACGGCTGCACCATTAGTTGTTTATGTTTAGTTTGTATTCCAAAGCCAGTTGCTGGGTTGATTTCCATGAGAAGAGTACAAGGAATGACCTATAGCTCATGTTCATGTTGTTCTGGCTTGAATAGATTTTAAGGTTGACTGGTTGAGCACTCATTATGATTAGGGCTACCTTTTATAATAGTGTGGAGCTACCTAATGAGGAGAGAATACCTTCAAACGATTGTGAAAACAATCATAAATAATTAATTTAAGAAACAGTCGAAAAGAAATTATGCATTTAAATGTGTGCGAAATGAGTGAAAAGTTAAGAGAAAACCAAATTGAAAGTTGTGGCCTTATAGAAAAGTGAGATGAATTGATTAATATGCACACACGAAGCTCAATCAAAAAGATTTTTTTTTTTTTTTCTTTATGAACTACATTTGAATAAAATTGGTTTGAATTCTCTTGGAAATCAACTTTGAAGTGATTATTTTGCTTATCATTTTCATGATGATTGTGTCATATTTCAAAATTCATTTTTACTAATAAGTATCTATATTTTTTATCTCCACGGTGGAGATATATTAATTTTTTCCCTCTTTTCCAATTATACTTTTATGTTGAAACATGATGTATTCATGTCTAAGGACAAAATTATTATTGAAACTATTAAATTTGACTAATGTTTGACGTTGGATTTATAGGATGTTAGGGATGATGTGTTTAAAAGGTAAATTTGCAAAAATGTTGAATTGAATGAAATATGCATCTGTTTTTTCTTTTCCAACTAAAGCAGTTGTGCATTAAGGACAAACTTGGCCCTGATCCTTTATAAACATTAGAACAGTCAATTATGTACAGGCCAGAAATGCTTGGCGCTTTAGCACATCATTTCCTACCATAGGTGACAGTGCGTATTCACTAAGGTGAAGGTTCAATTTCCGTAAAACGTATCTAGTTTTGATTTTTTTTAAAAATAATTATTATAATTCAATAACAAAATTTTTATATCAGTCCAATAGTTTAATATCCTAATTGAATGAGAACTTAAGAAACCAAAAATATATTTAAGCCCACCAACAAAATAAAATTTAGGATAAATTGTGCATATAATATTTGGTTTTGATAGGTTTAATGTTGTAGTTCAAATTGTCGTACGAAGATTCTCAACATTTTTAAACAATCATTTTCCTTTGATGGAATAGTTGTTACAACTTCACCTATAAAAGAAATTAAAACTTTCGTTAAAGTGATCCAGAGATTATTTATGGGAATACCATTTAATACTTAAGTCAGTGTTTATGATTATTTTAATAAAGTATGTTTTCTCTAAAAACTCTAATCGATTAATAAAGCATAAAATCACCATTATAAAGAGATAAGAATTTACTTATGAAGTGTCGTGACATATGCGATGGTGTTCCTTTATGTCGCTTGAACCACCTTTGTGTTGACAGATGTCCAACACTTTTGACCCGTTTTGGCATAGTGTCAGCTTTGAAAAAAAGGAAGAAAAATGCTTGGCATTTAGAGCGGTATAATCAAATTTCTTGGCAGTTGTTTGACTACAAGGTAGACGTGGAAGTAACGTGAACAAGTCTTTGCTCCAGCCTCAATCCTTACCTAGGAGTGTAAAACACGAAGAAGAATTTGCATTTCCTTCTTGTGTCCTTCACTTCGTAGAACAAGCGTCTAAAGTTTGAATTTTGATCGACATGGTTTTCATTGTCTCTCTCTTTATAGATTTTTAGTTCATTTTGTGGGTTAGCAGGAAACTTGTAGTTCGATTTTGTTTTTCATTGAAACAATTGTCTAAGGTACGTACGTTTGTGAATTATTTTGGTGCTTCTGCTTCAAGAAGTTTGTTGGCATATTTAATTATAAATATGTAAGATTCATGTTTATTTGCTTGATGGGTTATTGAAATATTTTTGTTTTTTTTTTGCCTTATCATTTTGTGAAAGTAATGGTGTTTGATTACTTCATGGGAGGGTTGTTAGATAATTGTTTATGCTTCATAGGTTGACAACTGAGATCACTAGTTTTATGTAGAATTTCTGTAGGAGTAGTGCTACTAACAACATGCCTGCAGTTGTGCCACCAAGTCTTGAAAGCAACAATGTGAGGCCAAAAGCTGCAGAGAATGGGAAGAAAGGTTCATGCTACCGTTGCATGAAAGGAACTATATTTACACAAAAAGAGACTTGCATTGTTTGTGGTGCAAAGTATTGTTGCAATTGTGTGCTGAGAGCAATGGGGTCAATGCCTGAAGGAAGAAAATGTGTTGCATGTATTGGCTTCAGGATTGATGAGGCCAAGAGAGAAAACTTGGGGAAATGTTCTAAGATGCTTACGAGGCTGCTGACTGAGATAGAAATCAAACAGATAATGAAATCAGAGATGTCATGCAGAGTGAATCAGTTACTACCAGAGCTTGTGTTAGTAAATGCTGATCCTCTGTCTCCAAAACAGCTAGATATATTGCAGGGCTGCCCACACCCACCAAAAAAACTAGCTTCAGGAAGTTATTGGTATGATAGAGTTTCAGGTCTTTGGGGAAAGGTGAACATTACAACTTGTATCTCTTAATATATATTATTTCTGATGAAAACAATTAGCCCTTTATTTTATTTGTTGCACCACAACTGAATGAAATTCCTTGCTTAATATATTGAATAGGAAGGACATAAGCGTTGTCAGATTATCAGTGCTCAACTGGAAGTAGGGGGTCTGCTCATGCCAAATGCTAGCAATGGGAATACCAATGTCTTTATAAATAATCGACAGATTACTAAAAGCGAGCTCAAGATGCTTAAGGTTGTTGTACCTGACAAAATCAAGTTCTCTAAAAAGTTCAACTTTTCTAGTGTGTAAGATTCACAATATTCCGTTGAATGTTTGCAGATAGCAGGAGAGCAATGTGAAGGAAATCGTCATTTTTGGCTGATTGCAGATGGTTCCTATCAGGAAGAGGGACAGAATCATATAAAGGGGCGTATATGGGAAAAGGTACCATTGGCAGTGGCATTTGTAATTGACATATATTTATATTTCTTTTCAATTATCCAACTATTGATGACTGTATGTGGATGTGCTTTGCAGAAAAGAGTGAAACTAGTATGTGCTCTCTTGTCTTTACCAACTCCTCCTAATTCTGTGACTCCTTATGGTCATTAAAATCTAGGACCATCTACCATACAAGAACAGGTAATACATATATTGGAATTTCAAAAGTGTTGACATCTTGTACTATTATTTTTGTCCTGTTATTCTGACTATGGTGAATTTTCTTTTAATTTTCAAGTCAAAAGTAGAATCGGTTGCATTCTCTTGACTTCTTGTGTGGTATAAAGGTAATTCACAGTTATACATGTGCAGGCAATTGTGTGCATGTTGATGTCTTTTAATTAGATGTTAGATGGATACACACATAGTTGTGAAATACCATGAATTTTATATATATGTAATGCATGATCCTACACTTATATATCTAATCCATGCATTTTAAAATTTAACTATCCTTTTTTTTTTCACTGTGCATATATGGCAGTTCCGTGGAACCTAACTTTTCATTATTGTAGATTGTGGAACATTGATCATAATAATAAAAAAATATTAATTACTCAATTCATGTTTGATGTATAGGAAAGAAGCAGAAACAACAAACTCAATTAATCAAATGTAATGCAGAAGAGAGGTTCACGTGAACAAGTTTAGACAATATGTAAAAAAGTAATTATGTGACACTACTGTTGTTGTGCATTTAGTTGCCATACTATAATCTATAGTAGGTCCAAGGGTGGTGCATATTGCTGTCCGACATTCGTTAATTTCCTCATGGCTGCCCAAGTCCTCGGTGACCATCCAACTTATAAGGTCGTGATTTAAATGAAAAGATACTTATATGTATGTTCTTGATTTATGAAATTAAATTACACTCCGTGGCATAAATGTTATATATAATTAATTATTTTATTATGATAAATGTTTATTGAGTTGTGTATTGTGTCCCTATTGAAATATCTCTCCCATTCGTGTCACTCTTCTAATTGAGATCTAAACTCAATTAGACAAGATATATACGAATACCAAATTTGGAGGGACATGAATGTGACTGGAATTCTACGTCCTAATACCATTCTATTTTATTTAACAAATGCATACATATTGATTCTCTTATTGTTGAATTTAAAATGGTACCAAACTATTAAAATGAGTTTTAATAGCATGTAATAGTGTGAATTATCAAATTACCCTTCATTACTCTCACTAAAGCTTCCTCGACAATTCGCATGGATAGTTGTATGAACATATCAGTTTTATGTTTAAAAAAGTTGAACATTATTTTAATTCCATTAAAACTCATTTTGATAGTTTAGTTTAGTGGTATTTCTTAAACTTCTTAATACTTTAGTTAGTAACTTAGTATCAGTCAAATTCACTTTTATCTAAAAATAAAAGAAAATGTTCGTTTTTATCTATTTTTTAATGAAAATTTATTTTTAACTCCTCAAATAAACTATTTTCATTATATACCCAAATTTACCAAATTATCCTTAAATCAAAATTTTAAAAAATATAGAATTTAAACCCAATATTGGGTTTTGTGCCTCACAAAACCTGATAAATTTTATCGTCGTCTTCATCACTGCATCTCACCAAAAACCTCCATTTTCAAGCTAAATTCTTCCAAATTTAACCAAATTTAACTCTAAATATTAAAACTTAACATCCAAAATATTACAAAAAAAAAAAAACTCTAAAAATCACAAAAAAAAAAAAACCTTAAAAAATCTCAACAAAACTCAAACAATCAACAAAGGAAACCAAAGATCTCATACTATGAGCAATGGAAGAGAAAAATAAGATATACAGGGGCGATTTAGATAATTTGAGTATAGATTGTAATTAATTTGTTTGAAGGGTTAAAAATGAATTTTTTTAAACAAATCAATAAAAACAAATTTTTCTTTTCTAGAATGAGCATTTTTTGTAATTTCACAAAAGAATCTTCGAGTTCCTGCTGTTCTTATTGCTCTTCCAGAGTATATATCTTTAGAATATTTGGGTAAGTATTTGCTTATTCGGATGGCAGAGAGTGACCAGTTCATATCGGCCGGAATGGTGGTTGGGTTTATACACAAAGGGAATGGACTGTATTTTTAAAAGACTTGATTTTGAAGGCTAAAGATATCTAGATGTCTTTTGAGTTATTCAAAATAAAGAACCTATGCAATTCTCAATATTTGATGCTCCAAAATGGCAAATCTAAGTGATTAGCATGTTGTTTTTATAGTGAATCTCAATGCTGACAGACATTGCTTGTCAACAACAACCTTTGCATGGTCATTTCTCATTTCTCCCTTGAATAAATTGTTTGGTCGCTAATTTAATGATTCTTACAAGTAATAAATGCTTTGAATGAAAAGTATGCTAAATTATAGTAAGGATAATGTGATAGAAAACCAGGTTTCAAATGACAAATGATAAGTATGATATTAACTATTAAACTATACGTCCTAAAGTTCTTGTGTTCGTCTTAAAGTAAGTTTTAAAGTTTTGCAAGATACGTATTGAAAATATTACAAAAATCTCGAATGGACTTGAAATTAGTTCTATTTAGTAGTGAATGGAGTCAATTTCTCATAAAAATCATCTTAGGATATTCAAAATTCACTTTGTTCGACTAAAAATCTTGATTTATAAATTCATGTGAAACTTAACATTAATGAATTTTGAATATTGAAATTTTATATGAAATGTGTTATATTTGATCTTTATAGAATATTGATCATTTTCTGTAGCCTAAAGTTACTTTTGACTTTTGAGTTATGTGTTGATCATATAGGTTTGCAACATATAAGGATATTACAAATACCCCTAATGGGCTTGAAATTAGTTCTTTTTGGTGGTGATTAAAATTGCCTTTCACATGTCTTAACATTTAAAATTCACTTTAATTACTTAATTTTGATTTATAAATTCATATAAAATTCTAAAGGATATTTTTCTATCAAATAATATTTTATGACTGAAAATATATTTGGCAGGTGTTGAGTTAATGTAGACAGTTGTGATTCAAGAAAATTACACGATGATTTATTTTTTTAGAAATGCTAATACTACTCCTCACCTACCGTGAACTTAAATTAGCATTTTAGCCTTATATAGGAAAGTGGAAGTCAATTATGCACTAAAATTCAATGCATATAAGATCAGTACACGAAACCAGAAGTAGATTTAACTTTAAAGAAAATCCAATAACCTCTAAGAAAATTCAAAACTATCCTTTTGAAACAGTGTGCCATACCACATGGCATTAAATAATACCTTCAATTTGTATATAATGATCTTGTTTAATCTAAAATATAATTATATATGTTTTAATTTTTAATATTATGAGACAAAATGAAATTGTTCTAATGTATGTTAATATAAATAAATTGGATATATTATTTCTGTAAAAAAAAAAAAAATAGAACATTAAATCAAATGTACCTAATGCCAACTTTAAAATAGTAAATAAGCATTCTGTAGAAATATAATAACAAATTAACAACTACATAATCATTAATTAAACACTTTGTAAGATTAAATTAAGAAAAGTAGGTAAAAAAAACTTAAAATAATAATTAATTACAAATTCTTATTATTATCATTATTATTTTATCAAATTACAGGTGACTAGAATTAATAGGTACATCGGGATATCTAGCACCCTCATTATCAATCATCCGTTATTAATAACTCTCTACCTTTTTTCTATTCTCTTACTCTTTTCTATCGGTTTCTCTAGTTTTGAGAATCTCAAATTTAATGGCTTTCTCTTAATTTCGTTTCGATTATTTTTCTTCAATGTGCATATACCCTAATTACGTACCAATTCAAATTACGTTCTAGTTTTTCTAAGCAGCTGTGAATCCACACTGCATCCAATTTAAGTACTTTAAATGCAACCTGTAACCCATTATCTTTGTGCATGAAAATACTTGAAAACAAAAACAAACAGATGCATTAGTGTGATCATGTTACCGTCTAACAGACTAATGCATGCATGTGTATTAGGGACCACAAAAAGAGCAAAAATGGTTATACTAGCTTCAACAGAGAAAAAAGCAAGACCTGTCCGAAATGGTAAGCCAATTAACGTCAACAAAGAGAGCTTCATTTGTGTGCTCTTCACATCACAACATCTTCAACAAAGAGAGATTCATTTGTGTGCACTTCACATCACAACAGCTTGTAGAAGGCGGCCTGTGGAGATTTTTTCAAGGTCATTCTTGCTTCTACCCTTGAAGACAAGGGACTGGTACACACCACACTTTGAATTTACGTTATTTAAATAGTACATGTGTTCTTGGCATCTGTTTGGTTTCATTGGCTTCTGTTTTACTTTACCTTTAAGGAATTAATCTCTTGATGAAAATAGTGATGTTCATTAGTTTGGCATATATTAGAATAACTTGGTCAACTGTGGCCTTCCGATTCTGAAACCAGATCAATTGATATCTGAAAACCACAAGCTAGTAAGTCTTACAGAGAGAAGAGATGTCCAACAGCAGGAGAATACCTGACTTCTTCAAAGTGTATCTGCCGCAACAAAGCTCTCAGAGAATGGTATTTCACTCTCTCTCTTTCTCTTTTGTTTTTGAATATCTAACTATGTTGACTATGAATTAGACTTTTCGTGAAATATATAAGGTTGTTAAATACTCAAATTATTACTCTAGACGTAATTTGATAGGGAGTAGTAATATAAGGTGTCATTTTAGCAAAAATACTATCATGATGCATAAATTCATATCAAAATATACATTGAAAACATTTTGTATCTTGGAACTCACAAAAGATGATGTGAAAAAGTATAATTATAGAAAGAATCACATGTCTAATGATGTTTAATTGGCTTTCGGATATTATGATTGACATCGTATGAATGACATGCAACTACTGTGTTTTGTAGCTCATCCCAAATGCTTTTGTAACATTTTGTAATGGATCACTGCCAAAGAATGCTGTCCTCAGTAATCATATGGGAAGTTTGTGGCCTGTGAAAGTGGATTTTACCGACAGAGGGGTGTTTTTTCTGCATGGTTGGCAAGAGTTTGTCAGAGATAATTCCATAAAGTGCGGAGATTTTTTGATCTTTAGATATGATGGTAAATGTGGATTTAGTGTAAAAATATTTGGAAATTCTGCATGTGAAAGGAGAGAGAGTGGCGCTCATAGAACATCATGCATGGATAAGGAGAAGTTGGAAGAGGAGGTGAAAGAGAAGGAAGAAGAAACAAAAGAAAATGACAATGACGTAGAAGATCTTGAGGACAATTACGATGAAGATGATGAGGAGGAGGATTCAACAGAAGAAGAAGAAGATGATGATGAGGAGGAGGATTCAACAGAAGAAGAAGAAGCTATCAAGAAGAGGAAAGTACGGAAGCAGAGTGATGGAAACGGTGGTAAACATCCTAATTCTTGTCTTCTTTCAATTTAATTTAAGTATTTGTGTGTACACCAAGCTGATGAGAGCTTAGATTTGTATGTTATAAATTCCACTTAATTAACTGATTCAGGAGGTTCCAAGATAAGGGCTGCTGTCAACATTAAAAGAGGCTCTAAAGGAATGAACTAAAATACCATGTGTTTGTGAGCTTGGATTTGTGCGAGATACATTTAATCTATTGGTTTAATTTTATTCAGGAGGATCTAAGGAAAGGATTCCTGTTAAGGTTGGAGGAGGCTCTAAACGAAATAATTTTATCAACACTCAAAAAGAAGAAGAATCAACCATTAAAAAGAGCAGGGTCAGAAAACAGAGTTGCAAAAACCATGGTAATTCTTATCTCCTTTAATTTGACTGTTAAGTTCCAATCCATGTACGTGTGAATGCCATGCAGATGTATGTTTTTGAAATTTATGAGATAATCTTGACCTACTTATTTAATTTGATTCAGGAGGATCTAAAAGTAAGGCTGTTGTGAGGGTTGATGCAGAAGAAGAAGTGATCATCAAAGGAAGTAGAAACAGGAAAAACAGACGTGAAAACAATGGTAAACCAAACACCATGCAAACGTGTGCTTGAGTTTGTTTACGATAATTTAACGTGTTTGTTGTTTTGGATCCAGAAGTGTCTGAGAAAATGCCATTTGGTAAGACTGGTAGACGCTCTAAAAGCACTAGTGATGTCAGGTCGGAAGGAGTTGATGTCTCAAAATACGTACAACCTCGAAATCCATATGTTATTGCAAAAATGAGAGCAGGCCCCAGGAAGAACCTATTGGTAGTAATCTTAGCTCTTCTATAAACTGCTGCTATGGTGCTACTGTTATAATTGCATATCAAGACTAAAAAGGCATGATAGTACTCAAAAACTTGATATTGCCTAAGTGCAATAGTTATTGGCATTTGTCATTACTCGCAGTGACTTCTCTGTTTAATCACGAAACAAAAATATTAAATCCTCTGCTAGACACTGTCACAATTTGTGCCTGTACATATTGCATGCATTTGATCTGAATTTTATTGGGATCACACCATCAACGGTACAGTATGTAGTTGCTAATGTTAGAATTATATTTTCATTATTCCAGCCTGTACCAGCAAAGATCTTGAAAATTTGGAAGCTTAAATTGCCGAATCTAATCTGGTTTGAAAATGAGCGTGGGTGGCAATGCCCTGGAAATGTTATCAGCTGGCTGGATGGTCGATTCTGGATTGGTGGGTGGCATGATTTCTGCATGGCAAACCTTGTGAGTCCTGATGACTATTGCATTTGTGAGTTTCTGCAAGGCAATAATCAAAATAAAGATGTCATAAAAGTGCAGATCGTTCGCAACACTGGTTCAAGGAGCTAGGTGAAAGCAAAGGGCACTCAACAGCCATCTTTTTCTTCGGTTTGACATGAAAACCAAAGCAGATCATTTTGTTACTATGTGCATCACTTTTCAACAATTTTAATTTTTTGATTCGGACTTTAGTCTTCAAAGTGGTGCTACTTTTGCTGTTTTGAGAAAGGGTACTGGCTAAAGTTGTCTCCACAATCATATATGTTATTTAAGTACTATAGTATCATAAAAGTTAAAAACTTTATTGGGTTTGGTTGTGTCGGTTTAAACTATTATTTCATTTTTATTTTCTAATATTGTCTAAATTATTATTATGAACAATTTGGTTTATTTGAATTTGTGTAGGTCATATGGGTTGGTTTCTTTAATTTGATTATTATGTTTTTTTAAGTAATTTTATCTATGAATTGTTTAAGAAAAAAAATATATATATATACGAAAAATGGGTGTGAAGAGAGGTTTTTATTGCAATCTTTCAAAAAAAAATTTACTTGATATTTTTTAATAGAAAAATTTTGATTTTAAAAATAGTTATTTATAATACTATTTAATTTAAATGTAAATCTATAAAAATCAATCACATTAACAAGAAACAAGTGAAAATTTTAGAAAATAATATTGAAATTACTGAGAGTTTTGGAGCAAAAATCAAACTTTCAAAATGACTGTTTAAGTATCCCTAGTACTAGTGAAAAAACAAAAATACAAACTATAATCCTTGATTTACGGAACTATTATGTTTGTTCATGATCCATAAAAATAAATTTAAAAGTTTAATATTAATTTTAATTTTCAATACTCACACTAAGTTTAATGGTACAAGAAAAAAAAAAAAAAGCTCTAAGAGCAAATTGCGTGTCTCCAAATTAGGCCTAATTGTTGGCTTATGAAATCTACTTTCATAATTTTACAAACCTTCTTTATCATTAGTTGTGAGTTATTACAAGTCAAGGACTTAAAAGACAAATAGATAAAGATAAAATAAAATAAAAAGCCTAAAATAACTCGAGACACAATGAGTAAAACACATTACTAATGGCATTTTTAATATTTCAATTTAAAAATTTGGTCAACAGTCCACCAAAATCGAAGTCTTTATACTATTTGGGAAAAAAAAAAAAAAGTACACTATGTCGAAAAAACAAAAAAAACATACACATGCAATTAAGCCCTAGCTCGAGGGTATTTTTGTAATGTTCCCTATTACAACAACCAATAAATCATTGAAAGTTCTATACAACATAATAATCAAACAATAAAGTATAATTACATTTCAAAAAATAAAAAATATAATTAACTACATGAAAATTGACTTCGAAAATTAGTCTTGTCAGTTAATATTAATTTTCTTCATTCCCGGAAGATTCCTACAGCTTAAACAGTTGTACTATAAAGACAAAAATACCCTGCCGCCTGAAAAAAGCGCCAAAAGTCAGTTATGTACAAGCGAGAGCAGCGAAGGTTGGCGTTTGACTGGTGGAGAACAATCAAAATTGCCTGGCAGTTTCGTGCTCCTTCCACCACGCGTTGACGTGGAATAAGAGGAAGAACAAGTCTTTCTCTATAGTCTCTGGTGTTTACTTGGTGGGACTATACAATAAAAACAACTACTGGGTACCATTTGCATTTGCATTTCTTTTTGTTGTTGCTGTTTAAATTCTCGTGTTGTTTCTTTGACTTCCTTTTTTCACTTTGTAAAAAACGTCCAGAAGTTGGGATTTTGACTTGGTTTTTTGGTTGTTTTATCTTTTTTTGGTTAGTGGGTTTGTTTGGTTTTATGTGCTTTGCAGGAAACAAGAAGAAGAGGGTTTGAAGAAGGTTTTGATTGGTTATGGTTCTTGGATGATTCGGTAAGTGGGACTGTGGTTTTAAGGGTTGTGATTGATGGGTTGTTGGCATAATTGGCTATGATTTGTGATTTTTTTGAGATTGGAGGTTTTGCTTGATGGGTTGTTGAAAATGTTTTGTTTTTGGGTTGTGAGTATGTGAAAGTTTTGTTTTTTTATTGATGCGTTGTCAGATGTGATTGATAGGGTTGAGAACTAGGGTTGCTTGGTAGTTTTGTGTTGAATTTATTTTTTGTTGGAGTAACAAGATGGCTGGGATTTTAAGGAAAATAATGTCTGTTGTGCCGCCAAGTAGTAGTAATAGTAGTACTAAATGTGGTGATGACGATGAGAATGATGTTCATAACGTTGAGTACTCCTTCGCAATTGAGTATTCTGGTCCAGTCGGTGACAATATTCCGCTGGTACTGCCTATAGTTGTTGATCAAATCCCTATTGCTGCCCCGGTTGTTTCTTCCTCTTTGTTGAGTGACAGTTCGTTGACCGTAGTCCAGCCAATTGTAAAACATACTTCGGTAGAGAAAAAGCAACCGAGGGAGCCCAAATTATGCTCTAAGTACTCAAATGGTGCTTGTGTGTCCGGTGAATCATCAGCTAGGGTTGATAACTCTGATGCTGTAGGATCCGCAACTGGTGCTGACTGTAAGCTCAAGGGGTGTGATGGAATAGAGAGTTCTAGTAAAGTGGAATGTCTTGATGGTCTAGATAATTCATCTGAAAGTTTCGATTGTACAGCTCGTGATGACTGTATGTCCATGGTATCTGACTTAATAGGGGGTTCTGGTAAATTGGAGAGTTCTCAGTGTTGTGATAATTCTTATGACAATATAGAATTACCCAATGATAGCCAGGAAGGAGCAGATAGGGGGTTTCATGGTTATATGAATCCTGCCAATTCGGAATCAACACAATCAGGTTTAAGTTCTCGGAGTCTTTCTTCCGAGGTCTTTTCCGGCAAGGAGGAGGATTGTAACAATGAACAAACTCATCGCCATGTTAAAAGGCCATCTACCGTTACTTTTCTTGAACCGGATACGAGTGATATGGTTCATGAAGAATCTGTTTGCTCCGAGGCTGAAAGCAACGATGTGAGACCGAAGACTGAAAGGATTGGGAAGAAAGGTTCATGCTACCGTTGCTTGAAAGGAAATCGATTTACTGAAAAAGAGGCTTGCATTGTTTGTGGTGCAAAGTATTGTTACAATTGTGTGCTGAGAGCAATGGGGTCAATGCCTGAAGGAAGAAAATGTGTTACATGCATTGGCCTCAGGATAAATGAGGCTAAGAGAGGAAACTTGGGGAAAGGTTCTCGGATGCTTAAGCGGCTGCTGACTGATATGGAAATTAAACAAATAATGAAATCGGAGATATCATGCGTGGTGAATCAGTTACCACCACAGCATGTTTATGTGAATGGTGAGCCTCTTTCTCAAAAACAGCTGGTTATATTGCAAGGCTGCCCAAACCCACCAAAAAAACTAACTCCAGGACAATATTGGTATGATAGAGTATCTGGTTTATGGGGAAAGGTGAACATTGTATACAACTTGTATCTCTTAGTATTCTTTTTTATTAATAATTAGCGCTTTATTTTATTGCACTACAATTGAATGAATTTCCTTGCTTAATTGAATAGGATGGACATAAGCCTTGTCAGATTATCAGTGCCCAACTGGAAGTAGGGGGTCAGCTCATGGAAAATGCTAGCAATGGGAATACCAATGTCTATATAAATAATCGGCAGATTACTAAAAGCGAACTCAAGATGCTTAAGGTTGTTGTACAGGACAAAATCAAGTACTCTAAAATGTTCAACTTTTTTAGTGTGTTCAACTTTTTTAGTGTGTAAGATTAATAATATTCCTTTGAATGTTTGCAGATAGCAGGAGAGCAATGTGAAGGAAATCCTCATTTTTGGCTGACCGCTGATGGTTCCTATCAGGAAGAGGGACAGAATCATATAAAGGGGCGTATATGGGACAAGGTACCTTTGCTTGTGTACATGCAATGGCACCTGTAGTTTACATATTCCTTCTTATTTATCCTAGTATTGATAAATGTGGATGTGCTGTACAGAAAAAAGTGAAGTTAGTCTGTGCTCTCTTGTCTTTGCCAACTCCTGATTCTGGCAAACCTTGTGGTGATGTTGTAAATGCAACTGACTTACCCGAGCTGAAAATTCTGCATAAACTTCTTCTAGTTGGTGATAAAAAATCTGGGACAAGTACTGTTTATAAACAGGTATGACTGGAATTTCTAAGAATAAACTCTGTCTTCTGCTATTGTTTTTGTTGTATTAATCTGACTATGGCAAATGTGTCATGGTGTATTTCATATCTATTTATAATATTTCATTAGAATTCTATTGATGTTTTGGCTTATGCCTTACCATTTGCAGGACTTTATGTTCTTACAACCAATTTATGGAATGCCAGGTTATGATAAAAAACTGTAAAATCTGACAACCAAAGTTCACCAAATGAATAATAAATGTGCCTGTATAATGCCCACAACATACCAAAAACATATATTTGTGCACTTATGTGCAAATATAGAATTCTCTACTATTTCAGTATAATTTTTGTTTTTCATTATATGTGACCAAAGAATGTTCACTGTAAGTAAAAATCTAACAATTTGGTTGTGTTACTGTGTATAAGGTATTTTATAGTTGTGTACAGGTGATTGTGTGCATGTTTATCTCTTTGAATTGGCTATTAGATAGGCACGTAAGTAAACAACATTTATCACATCCGTATAAATTTTTGGTGCTTAAGAAAATGAGTGCATGCTGATCCTACATTTATCTTATCCGTCCATTTTAAGTGTTAGAATATAGCATTGAACAACCACATACATTTGCCCTTTTATGGCTGAATGGTGTACTGCATTCTGAGTACTTCCAGTCCTTGGGCTTTTATAGTTGTAATAAGGCAAAGACCATAACTCTCTATCAGGATTTTAACAATTCAGGTGAATTCAATATTGAGTTTCTAGTGGGCTTGATTATCCTCTTCTTTCACTATATATACACACATGTATACATGAGCACACGCATGCAGCATACACGTATACACACATATATAGTTTTTAGTTATATATTAAATGAAAGGATATATGATGATATGAATGTTAATTTCAGGCCAAGCTTGTGTTCAATGTTCCTTTCTCTGAAGATGAACATCAAAATATTAAGTTAATAATCCAAAGCAATTTGTACCGTTATATTGCGGTATTGCTTGAGGGTAGAGAACGGTTTGAAGAAGAAAGTTTGGCTGAAAAGTGGAAACGAGTTATTGATCCATCAGGTTCTTCGGGTATTATAGATTTATCTTATTTACTTCTCTTTTCCATTAAGCTCATGTGCTATGATGATTTTCCCTTCTTTTTTTTTTAATTAAACTTATGTGCAATGATTTTTCAGTGATCATTTAAAGATATCTTGTTTAGAGTATTTAGATGATGCATCGAATTACTTTCCTTGTTATTTGCAGTTTTAAAATATATATACGCTATCTAGGAAATGTCGCATATATGTGAAATATCTACTGGGAAACAAAGATCCCTTATGATCTACTGCATGGTTGGCACTTACCTAAAAGGTTTGGGGTATGAGATACTTTTCTATCTGCCTCCATTTTCAAGTTCATGGGTTACTATATGTAAGACTCATACAACAAGTATGCTGTTTGCATACAATGAACTTTTGAACAATGAGACTAATCTTTATTGCCTATTTGTTTTTTTGAAGAAATAATCACAATAATTAAATTTAAACCAAACCCCCTGTGCCCCCAAATCCTGATGTGAGTGGGAGTAGATTCTAGGACTCATACATGACTATATGATACCTTATGAGCTGAACTAGTTAATTCCTATTCTATTGACTGGACTGTGAGTTTACTTTTGAGTTGACTTGCTTAGCTTCTTGATGCTTATGAAGTCAGAATTATGCAATGAGATGGTACATTGAAAATCATGAGGGTTGCAGCCTGACCGTGAAGGTGGAAGGGATAACTATGCTATTTAGTTATCTGAGATTCCATCTTTCCTTCATCGATTTATGTAGTATTTATCCATAGTCTCATTGAAATTTAGATATATATCTATTTGTTTTCTTTCCTTTGGAATTTGCTGCTGCTGTTGCTCCATCCTCATCAAAATCTTTATGTAGTATCCGAATCTTATTAGATATTTAAATGATTTTCATCTATGTTCATTATGATCATAGTACTCTGACATTAAAGCGATTCTAATTGTAGCACAACAATTGTCCTTGTCATAAAGTGTTTGACACTGAATGCCTTCTCATTAGTTGGCTAAAAGAACATAATTATTCCGACAATTTCCTGTCTGTTCCCTATTCTGCATGACTTTAGTCTCCTTCATGCCGTTTTTCATTGGCTAAGCAAATTTACATGCCATTTTCCAACAAATATTTCAGATGTGTGTTTCCTTTCAGTTCAGAGATGAGTTCTGCCTTATAGGTTTTAAACTAGCTATTTGAGTTTGGATTTTTAAGGGTTCTAATAAGAATTCATGTTCAGCAATGCTAAATGATTGGGGGAGAGTTCTTATCATCCATAATAGATTATGTTTAGATATCACTCTAGTTTGGTGAACACTTGAATTCCCTGCTTTGTGATGTTAGGAAATTGCATGTACAGATGCCAACTACAAATGATAGATTTATCAGTAATTCATGATCGACAATTGTTCAAACTCTTTGTCATTGCACTGACCTGGATGCCATCTGTGCAGGGTAGTAGTAAAAAACTCAGGAACACTATAGAGTCTAAGCTTCAAGAGGAGTGGATTTAGTCTCAGCATTATGTCTGCCTGCCCTCTAATTAGTTATTGAAGGGAAGATAAGACTCCAGACCATTCCAGGAGATATGGATTAGATGTGGAGATGTGTTCTGGCTTGTGGTTTGGAGTTCATTATATGCTAAAAAAATGAAATTGTAGACAGCATGTGGAGATGTATTCTGGCTTGTGGTTTGGAGTTCATTATATGCTAAAAAAATGAAATTGTAGACAGCCTATTGTGACTAATGCTTTTCTGGTATCTGTAACGTGGCCATTAGTAGTGATATGTAGCTTTTTGATATGTTACATTAACAATGTTAGCTGTTTAAAAGCTTAAGAAAAGCTGCAGTGGTAGTGAAATAGCATCATGCTACTCATGAATTTGAACATTCTTAGGGTGTCACTTATCTTCTGATTCCCTTGAGCAAATTAATCAATGTGTTTTTTCCGTGATGGATTCTTAATGCATTGTGAGTTTCAAATTACTCTTTACCAAACTCTAAGAACCTGTGTTAGCATGAATGAATTTAAATTTAATAATATCTTTAATGATGGATTGAGTCTGAATTTATTCAATTGCAATGGACGATGCAGGCCCGAGTGATCAAAAGACAGTGTATTCCATAGGCAAAAGACTGAAAGCATTCTCAGATTGGCTACTAAAGGTCATGGTGTCTGGCAACTTGGAAGCCATATTTCCAGCAGCTACACGTGAATATGCTCCTTTTGTTGAGGAGTTGTGGAAAGATGCGGCCTTCCAAGCCACATACGAGCGAAGGAATGAATTAGAAATGCTACCTAGGATTGCAACTTATTTCCTAGAACGGGTATGATCGAACTCTTATTGTCCTCGTTCGCTAATTCTTTCAATATAATATGTCTGATAGGTTGTGGTTTCATTTCTGTTCACTACATTTTATCAGTAAGGTCTGTATTGTTTAGATTTTTGGTCATTGATGTTCAGTCTCATCCTTGATATTATAGATGTTAATGCTTGTATGGTCTATTATAGAATTTAAGCTCTGCTGCTAAACCAAAAAATATACTAGTATGTGTTTCTGATTTATATGATCTTTAGAATTATATTTTATTTCCTACGGCACGCATGCTAATAGTTTGATGAAGCTAAAGTAGAAGGCTATCCAAAACATATACATTTTGATTTTGAATAAGGAAAAGATGTTTGGTATGAGATGCAACATGTTTCATGGTATGTTTTTCTAATATTGAAGTTATCTTCTGTTTCAGTCTGTTGAGATTTCTAGAACAGGCTACGAGCCCTCGGATATTGATATCCTTTATGCTGAGGGAATTACCTCATCCAATGGGCTTTCTTGCATGGAATTTTCATTTCCAAATTCAACTCAGGAGAGCATTGTTGACTCTTCCGATCAAAATGATTCCTTGTTCAGGTTAGTTTCAGTGCTTTGAAGTACGTTTTTTATAGGCAACAAATGTTGTTATACACTTGCATTTTTACAATATGTTTCCTCCTATCAATGATGAAAATGGCTCTACGCATTAGCAGGACTATGATCATAAATTATTTCATCTAAGCCACCACTTGCTCTGAACATGTAGGTATCAACTTATCAGAGTGCATCCGAAGAGTCTCGGGGAGAACTGCAAATGGCTGGAGATGTTTGAAGACGTTGATGTCGTTTTATTTTGTTGTTCATTGATTGAATATGATGAGTTTGTTGAAGACATTAATGGAAATCTTACTAACAAGATGTTGCTGAGCAAGCAGCTCTTTCAAAGCATTGTAACTCATCCAAGGTTCAATGACAAGGACTTCCTTCTATTACTCAACAAGTATGATCTGCTCGAGGAGAAGATCGAGCAAGTTCCTCTCTCTAAATGTGAATGGTTTCACGACTTCAATCCGGTGATCAGCCACAATCACCAATGCAGCAGCAGAAGAAACAGCAGGACTTCTCTAGCTCAATATGCTTTCCACTATATTGGAGCAAAGTTCAAGACATTGTTCCGTTCATTTTCTGCCCGTAATAAGTTGTTTGTTTCACAAGTTACTGCCTTGGAGCCTGATTCTGTCAAAGAAGCCCTTAGCTATGCAAAGGAAATCCTCAAGTGGGATGACGAGGAGCACAACTACACCCACCCTGAGGGATCATCATATACCGACTTCGAACAAACCTCATCATCCTGATCTTTTAGTGTGAAATTGTTGCTCGACTTTGTGAAACACCAGAAAGATTAGAAAATAAAACAGGAAGAGGAAATGCATAGAGGCCTGACTGGCTGATTCTATACATTTACAAACCAAAAAAACTTGGATACTGATGTGTAATACAGAGGTTTGATTGACTTTATAGGTATATATAACATATAGAAAAAATATATTCTTTTTGTAGAGCTTGAAAAAAGGGCTGTCCTGCCATTTCAAAATTTGCAGAGAAAAGAGATTTTTCCTTTCATCCTTTTTGTTCATATTTCAGAGATTAATATTATTTATTGTTTGATTGCTTATGTATAAACTTAAACCTTTTAGTTTAGTGATAACTTCATATGTTTAAAGTTTGTTCTGAATTTGTATTCGTACGTTGATGTACCAAGCACATAATTCTCTGGAGAGATTTTTATTTTATTTTATTGAGATCAGATGATTACCAGAATCTGTCAAGATGGATCAATGATAGCATGGACAGCTGGAGAGATGAGATGACGCACAATCCATAGCCGAGCTATAAGAAGTATATACACAGTTTTTTCAGAATATAAAAAATAGTTGGATTACAGTGCACATAATAATATCTACAAAACAAACATATTACACGACCAAAGTTCTGACTACACAGAAGTTGATAAAATGAACAAAAAAAAAAAAAAGTATCAGATTTTGCACACTTTTGATGATCACCAAGGCACAAACCGATCCATGAGCAAAAAGACAGTGGTCTCTGACATTGTAGTTTCTTCCTGGATTTTTTCTCTAGTTACCTTCTTAGCTTTCTTCTCTTCTTCAACAACTTGTTCATTCTCTGCTCTTGAAGATGACAAAAATGGCTTCTTCTTGGCTGTAACCTTCTCTCTCAGTTTTGCCAACTCACCTATCCATATCTCCACTAATGCAGACATTCTTCACAACCCCACTTGATATCTCTCTTGCTTTTACACTTTGTGTTGAATGAGAACGAGAGAAAAGAAGCTGAGGTGGGGTGGTTTATATAGAGAGAGAGGTTTATGGTGTATGAGAAAAAACCAAGTGCGGTGTCTGCAGGTTCTGAGAACTTGGTTTTAACTAACTTACAAATCACAATTTGTGGGCGCCCCCAGATGTGGTTAAATTTTCGTTCAATATTGGTCTGTGGATATTCCGATCATCTTCCCAAGAATATCTTACAAGTGGGAATATTAAGGTGTGAGTGCTCACACAGTCATTGCCAAGTTACTATAAAATCATGTTTTTATATACGAGGATTATATGGAATTAGACGAGATAAGATGGAATAAAATAAGATTAAATTAATATTATATCATATTTAATGTAGTTAAAATTAGATTGAATTAGATTTGATAAAATTAACTTAGTATTTGTGTAAATTAAAATTTAAATAAAAATATAATAAATTAATCTTTAAATATATTTAACTTAAGTAAAAAAAAATAAAAGTAATTAAATAAAAATAAAAATATTTTTTAATAAATTTTAAATATATAAACTTCATAAAGCGATTAAATAATTTTTTAAGTATTATATTAGTTAATATTATAATAAATTAATATGGGATGTTAATAAAATAATCTCATTCTTGAGATTCAATTAAGAGCTAGTTACAAAATTAAAGAAAAACAAAAAATATATAAATGGGGATATTTAATTTGATATGGTTATATTTTAATTGATATTATCGATCTCCCAAAAGCGACAAAAATTAGTACGGTGGGTGTGTGTAAAGATGAACTAAAAGGAGAGTGATAGGGTATGAGGGAGTAGACAGGAGAGTATCTCTGAATTTATGGTGTGCTGCCTGTTGTGTGTGTTAAAATGCCGCCACATGTTTTCACCATCACCTCACGTGCCCTCTCGCCCTCAACTCGCCACCCAAGTCCCTTCTTTTCCATATAATATGCACCCGGGAGGGACCATTTAATTTAATTTTGACCTGGTTCAAATACTATTACAAATCAAATTAATTAAAAAAAAAAAAAAAGAACTAACGTAGTTGTTTTTTTTTTTTTTTTTTTGAGGAAAATAGAAGTTCATTAAACAGAAACCATTACATCATTAAGCCAAGAGTCCCTAACAGCACTAGGAACGTCTTGCTAAAAATAAGGACTAGCATGAGAATGAGAAAGCTTTGCCAAGGCATGAACTAACGTAGTTGTTCAAACTTTTGAATTTTGTTTGTGTATAAGATAAATCTCTCATTTTTCCCCTTATACTCAAAAAAGGAAATTCTTCATATATATTAATAAATAGGTTAATAATTTTTTGAGATAAAATAGACTATTATTTTTATAAGTAAAAGATAATCACTCTTATAAAATAATGATGGAGGAGAAAACAAAAAAAGAAACCCTACCTATACGAGCTTTAAAATGAAATTGATGGAAATTAAATCCCCAACATTTAAATAAATAATTAGGGTAGAATGTGATTTTGATTGTAATAATTTATTTAATAATCATGTCTCTCATCTATAATAATCTCCATAATTGATTAGAAAACGTAACTTCTTCCTAAAAAAGTTAGGATACAAAATATCTCAAGTCAAATTCACAAAAAAAGAAAAAAGAAAAAAGAAAATATCTCAAGTCTTAACTTGCTAAATTACAAATTAAAATTTTATAAAAGTCTGTGAGATGTGAAAGATTTCTATACTTCGACAATTACCACTAGCAGAAGACAGAAAAGTATGAGAAAGAAAAGCAAAAAGATCTTAACAGTGCGTTTGAGATATTTTAAAGTATTGGATGGTTGATATTTTTGTATAATCCTATTGAACAAGCGTACAACTGACCTCAAATATCAATCAATATATATCTAATTATTTAAATGGAGTAACAGAGACGTTTCATATATGTGGCACTAATATATTTATAATTCAAACATCTTCCACTTAACTCGATCAGAACATGTACAATAATGAATATATCATTATTATGAAAAATCATTCAATCCAAAATCAATTAATCCAATCCAATTCAACTCCAAATATACAAGCTTGGAATCAGTTAATTAAGTTGTCTTATAATTTGTAAAGATTTTTTTTTCCTCCTAATTAATGAAGAAATCCCGTTAAAACTTTCATACTTACATACATATATATATAAATTTGGCCTTTTTGGTTCTTGAATTACATAAGCAGCATCATTGATTTCATCAGTTCGATGTTCTAATTTGATTCGTTAACAATGGTTTTTTTTTTTTTTTTTCTAATTTTTAAGTTAACGTAAGAGCTATAAGCATAGAACACAAAAGAAACTGTGGTATCATGCATTGTTTACAAGGCAATATTTACATTAGATTGTTAGTTTCCAGAAACATAAAACAAAAACACCAAAAAAGCAAACAAATTAAATGTTTCTTCAAGGACTAAAGCACTCAACAAGCATGGAAACCGAAGCTTCAGAGCAAGGCAACACCAGTGCACTGACTCGCATTTGTTGGACAAATGAAGACAACTTCCCAGCTAGGAAATTGCCATCTTTAGCTGGACCAACCTGGCTCGAGCTTGAGCTTGACTCACCCTTAACAGCAGGGCTGGAGTCATTAGACAAAGTGGTTTGACCCTTTTCCCGAAGCTTGGCTAGCTCACTGGTCCATATATCTCCAAGCCCAGACATGGCTTTAAATCACAGAAGAGATTTTGTAAGTTTTTTGTTGGATGAAAGGAAGATGTTTTTGAGACACTTGCGGGTTTTGCATGCACTCAAGGGGTTAATAAAGGAATGTTTAATCCACGGCGCACACCTTTTGTTATGTCGGTTGTCTTCATTTTCATGTGTCTTCTGTAGATAGATTTTCTACATCACTATGTGCTCTTACATTTAAAATATGATAGACTGTCATTTTCAATGTCGTGTCATGTGTGATTGTGTCACCTCTCTTCTTTTGTTGTTTTGTCCACCTGTTTCTCTCAAAACTGCAGCAAGGTAGTGGTTTGACCAGGTCAAAAGCGGAATATGCAGTGTTATGATTATCCATCCGTTATATTATATGATTATCCATAGATGACTCATGCCTAATCTTAATATTTCTGTGTTCTACTCCTACTAGTTTAGTTTAGGAGACCGTTTTCAGATTTACATTTCTTAAACATGTTCCAAGATTATATATACACATACCGGTGATACAGTATATATATTCAGTTGGGATTTTCTTAAACCAACTTAAATTTATTATTAAAATTTTAAGTATAACATCTAACCAAACCAACTTAAATTTATGATTAAACTTTTAAGGATAACATCTAACCACACATTTTAATTTAATGTAAGAGTTAAAAAAAAAAATAGCACCTCAACAATTATTAGCACTATTAGATTGAGTGGAGGTTAGAGCTTGTCTCTCTATTAACGAAAAATGCGTTTTTTTATCTCACAAACTTTGTTAGATTTATTTTGTATAGTTTAGTTGTCATTTAGTAAAGTTTTTGGATAATTAGAAAAAGATAATGCCTCGAAAAAGTGAAAAAATGAAAAATAAAATACATTTATTAGAAATCAATTTTTTTTTTTAAAAAAATAAATTAATAATAAATATATTGTAAATACTTCACTTCTCTTTATGTATTCATTTTAACTATGCTTTCTGATTAATTTTTTAACTAATGAAAATTTTAATATTTCATATGCTTTTAATTTATTTTTTCTTTGAATTTCCTCATTACTATGAATATTATTTTTGAAGCATACATATGAATATTATGTTATAAATTATAAAGTGTTTGGAAGTAAAAATATTGCGTATGAATTTGATTTTAAAAAATAATATTTTCACAAATGTTGCTATGCAATATTTAACTATCTTTTACATTCCCTTTTTGATAATTTTATAATTTAAAAGAGCTTTTAGAATTGATCCAACCAAACGATGAATAGCTTCTTTTAAAATACCTTTACTTGTAAAAGATCTAAATCTTAAAAAAACTATTTCTAAAAGATATACTCAAAAATGCTTTACCAAATAAAGTCATGTGAATGGTTAGATGTTCAAGTCAAAAAATTTAAGTCACAATTTTAACTTAAAATAATCTAACTTTTTTCTTTAATTTTTTTTTTTTTTTCCAGAGAAGGCATAACATTAGAAATCTACCTTTTTTTTGGCTTTTGGTCTTCTACTGAATCAATAATGTTGGAAACTATAATCCCCAATTACAGAAGTGCAAATATACATACAACCCAAATTTTACACACTACAAGACATGGAACTTGATCAGTAATGGACATGTAGATAATGAATGGTGTGATGAGTGATTGTTAGAGATCAACTACCACATTATTTGAGAGAGAAAAAAATAGATTTCAGGAAGTGTAACATTGGCTAATTGCTGGCAGCAACAATCAAATCCAACTCATAACTTTTTGAATAAACGAATTATTAGGTCAAATCATTGTATGGTTAATCTTTTCATTTCTTATTGGACAATTTACTACTTGATTGATTGAATTTAAAAGAGCAGTCTTTTGAATCAAAATATATACTTCTGGCAATAGCAACTGAATATCACTGCAAGAATAATAGCATACTTACATCATGTGGTGAATCCCCATTAGAGTGATGCGTTACCTTCATTTACAAACTGACCGCCTTTAGTGATGATTCAATTTGACTACCAAGGTTTCTGATTGCAATTCACCGTGTTACGAAAACTATTATGTAAGCAAAGATTCTCCTGGACGCACAAGACATAGCTTCAATTTCTCGAAAAGAATGGGATATGTGCTGGCAAGGTTAAAACGTTTCTATAAGTTTTTCCCATCCGAGCAACAGGTATGCATACTTGTCATGTCCTGGTAGGGTCTGGCGCTGCAACAAAGGCAAGAAGAGCCCTATAATTGTTGTAGAGACCAGTTTAGGGGCTTGAGGGCCGAGGTGATTGTCTGTCCGAACCTCGAAGGCAGACCCTGCTAGAAAGACTGATCATGGACAGGATTGGAACAAACACCTTATGTCTCAAAAACTGCTGATCCCTTGAAGGATATAGAAGGGCCAATAGGAGCAGGATAAGGTAGCACGGCAGCTTGTAATGACTTGTTCATAACATCTTCACTAAAAGTAGCCATACCAGGAATCCAGAAGCCGAGAAAAAAGGCACTTTGAAAAGTCCAATGGCTTCCTTCCCCAAACAGGGAAAGAGTATAAGAGACTGGATCCAGAGGCCTACTCAGTAAGTGAGACTAGTAATTAAAATGTTTCAGACATGCTCCACTTTTTCTCTTGAACATGATAACTTGAGACCATTGATTGACTCTCAGCACAGGCTTCATCAGTTCAAATCCACGGTGTCCAACCTTCATACATGTTGCAAAGACTATCCAAGCTTGTGGCTTGCTTTAGTAGATAGTCCACTTGCTCCGCAATGCTAATATCTCTGTGAAAAATGAGAAGTTGTTTACTGTCCATACATATTTCATCCAAACCTATTGAAACTTCCGAACAAAAGCAGATACCTGTTCTCAGCAATATCTTGGCCATCAAGTTTCATCTCGACACGCTTTAGGACTGATAATGCATAAGCATTTTTACCTAAAAATGATCAATAATTACCAAAGATGGTGAAAATAAATCATATATTCTGAAGTCAATTTGAAAAGTATAAAAGCAATAACAGTAGATAAACTCAACCATGACCAGACAGTAAACATTGTAAAACCATTCAGAGAATTTTTTTTTTTTTTTTCAGTCAATTCAAACTTCAAACAGCAAATCCTAAAATTTCCACATGTAAAACTTCTTCCGGAAAAGACTTCTTCTCATCTTAATTGAAATAAAAAGGTCAAGAAAAAAGAAAGAAAGAAAGAAACACTAATACGTGATTCAAACAAAGTGGATTTTGTACTTACCCCTGGCCGCTCGGTTCACAGAAGTTACATCAGGAATAGGGTCTTCATTGTTTCCCTCCTCACTTTTAACTTTGCTTAAAGAGGATACTTCAGCTTTCACTGCAAACTTCACCTCCGATTCTTTATTTAAAGGTTGTGAGCTGCCAACAGGAACAGTTGCTGCCTCATCATTTGGTGATCCCTCAGCTTGCAGAAAGTCATCTGATTCATCAATAGTTGACTTGACTGAATTAGTATCGCCATTGTTCACCTCCATGTGATTCAACACAGATGGCCCGGACTCCAGAATTTCTTGGAAATCAGTTTGAGCAGTTGGAACAGAATTTGGAAGCTCATTGACCTCCCTCAGATCCAATCCATGTAAATTCTGTTCCACCCCTTCTGCTAAATTGTTGAAGCTATCAGGAATACTTGCTTCACATGAGGTAACACCAGATTCTGAGCTGCTACTATATACGCTATCTGGAGGAGATATCCAGTCTTTATCTTGCAAAGAGAGATCAGTATTGCCAAGGAAATCATCTTTCAGGCTGCCACTATCAGATCTGAAGAGGTCCTCTCTTCCTTCATCATTCAATTGAGCAGTGTCAGCTGCATCAAGATCTGGCCTTGACAGATTAATATCTTGTGATTTGACTTCTTGGCTCTCTCCTAGTCCTTCAAGCGCCTGAACAGAAAATCTTGATCAGTTTTTCTGTTTTGCCACTGCCTATATATAATAACATGACTAATCTCAAAGACGAAAACTTACTTTATGAAGATTTCCAGCATGGAGACTTGCAGTTCGAGCAAGCCTCGTCAACATAGAATACAATTCCTTAACAGAAAATGTAAGTGAAGGTAGCAAGGGCTTAATGATCTGACATGCCTCTCTAACTCTTAAACAATAAGACTGGTATATGGCCTGTCCATGGATTGGAGATACTTCCATTTTGGTCTCTCTTTCACTTGTCATAGCATCAGCCATAGCAGCCACATCTTTGGACAAAACAGATTCAAAGGGAAGAAGGATCGTATTTGCCTGCCAGAGATTACCATAATCAGCATATACAATTGAGTGTAGAGCAACCTTACATAGAGTTCCCTTAGTGAAGGTTGGAAAGTGAGTATTTGGAGCACACATAAATTATACACACAAGAAGGCACACATCAAACAATATCTGAGTTGAGAAGCCAGGAAAACCTTAGAAAGGTCTTCCATAAGAGAATGGTGTACGGCAGCAGCCTCCTTTCCTAAGTTGTGAACATCATGCAGATCTTCAGTTATTGCCAGGACCTAAAGAGAAAAGAACAATATAAGCTACATAAAGCTACCAGATAGAAAGTATCAGATATTAGTTAACTTTCAATTCATCATAGGCGATGAGAATCTCCTGAACCTGAACTTCACAGGAAACAACAATAATAAATTCAGCTCCAAACCAAAAACCAGAGTACAATGAAAAAAACTGTAATAATAGTGGAAAACTGCCACTTGAGCAGACAAGGTGGGGAGGGCAAAATGAATGCTTTGTCTAGATTTATGTAATTATCATGGACATGTCAAATAGAAACTACAATTAGCACCTACAAGTATGCACAAAATGAAAATGAGTCAGTATATATGTAGTTTTTGAATTCTGGAAACTGATGTCATGCAACCACAATTAATACCAGCTTAAGCAACATTCTTAGAAGGAAAAATGTTAGCTTATATCAAATAGAGGATAAAGCATACTTCTTCAAGCATTGAACCAGATTCAGTAGTCAAAGCAGTATGGCCCCTAGATACACGACTAAAAGCAGATAGGGCAATGCTGGCTTCATAGGCACAATCCTTCATTGCTAGAACAGTGCATTGTAGATCTCCTGCAGAAGTTGAGTGTAATGTATAAATGAACATTTATAAGCATAACATCTATACGAGATGTCTGTGCTCATGTTTGACAAGGATATAGTCATATTCACATATGTTCAGCAACATGTAAGTTGATAAAAAATCGACATGCCACCTGAAGCTGACTTTGCTTTAAGAGACGCAGCACAAAGTTCATTAGTAGCAGAATATAGGCCATTAGAAGCAGCTTCCATGCTGCTTTGTGCAAGCTTCCACTCTTGTTCAGAACCTATACCGAAAAAGTAACAGCAAGGCTATATGAAAGTAATTACATTCAAAATAATTCAGATATTAAGTAATATCGCAGACTTACGTGTGAATGAATGATAAGCAACCTCCAATTTTGCTAGTGCATTCAAGTAAGCCTGCTGCCATGGCCTGCCATCACCACTAGCTACCAAGGGATAAACCTCCCCTGGAATCTGAAAAATACCATCTCTCGATGCTTCAAACTCCAATATTGACATGCATATTTTAACAATATCTGATGCCTTTTCTCTAGTTTCCCATAGCAGTTGCTGACGCCTCATCAAATGATCATGAAACTCTGGAGGAATTCCTGAAATCTTGGTTGAAGAATTTCCAGCTGCATTGGAATTTGGCCCACCACAAGCCCATCTCATTGCTCTCTCAAGCTGCTCTTCTGCTGTAAGAGAAGGTCGTTCACAAGCTTGGAGGCCCTCAATCGACCTAGCAATTTTTGACACGGCAGACCGTATAGTTTCCAGCAATTTAGGTCTGCTAAGATTTAGAATAACCGGATATAAGTTATCATCACTAGAAAAAAATTTCCGAAATGTGATCCTGCTATTATATGATGGAGTCAGGGTAACATCATGCATCCATTCCATTTGGACAATCTCTAGGCTAGTTTTGTGAAGAGCCTCCCTGAGCTCATTCACCTGCCTTTTCATGAGAGAAGCTGCAGACCTTGCTGCTCTAGCTGTTTCATGTGCATTGCAGTATTCCTCAAGCATAACTTGGACTCTTCTTACAAGCCCAGTATCCTTTTGTATTTCTTCACCAATAAGTTCCTTTGATGATTCTGTCAGTTTCCTCAAATGTTCAATCTCTTTATCTAACAAAGCCAACAAATTAGGAGCAACTCGTTCTTTCAGGTACCGACTGACATGTTCTTGAAGTTGGACTTCAAGCTTCTTCTTCACAACATTCAAGAGCTGGTCAAATCCTAAATTTTGATCCACAGATGAAGCTACATCATGTATGCATAAATCAAGAAAAGAGTCCACCACACCAATTTTCCAAATAAAGAAGGAATGGATGTTTAACTTGTCAAAACTCCAGATACATTCAAATACTGAGCGCCCAGAACTCATCAACTCTGCTAATCTAGGAAGCCCATCTGTGTCAGAAGTGATGGAGCCTCTAGATGAAGCTAATTTTTTATCAAATGATTCCAACTCAGAGAAGGGCTTAACTAGTATGGCCAAGAGCGCTTGGCTTCTCAAAACATGTGGTTCCCTGAACTCTTCAGTACTAATTGCAGACTGAAAATGGCGTTCTGAAGAAATTAAGGTACTTTTAATATCAGCTTCTTGCTTAATGAGAGAGGAACTTCGTATGTCTTTCTGGTTCCAACTTTGATGGAGTTGGTTCAGTTCTGCCCTACAAGCTTCTTCTTGTGAAGCAAGCTCCTCTGCCTCTTCCCAAGATAGATGATCCCTACCCTTCACAGCAGCTTCTTCAAGAGCCAACTGCTGCTCAGTGATGAGGCCAACCCGAACAAAGTAGTTTTGTACCAGTTCAACCAAGGATGCCCTCTCCACTTCAACTTCCACAAGCTGCTCTAGTGCAGTATCAATGGAACCCCGAATCTGTGAGGTTAGTCCGAATGCATCCATAACTTCTGAATTGAATGAAATAAAAGATCTCAGAACGTCTGGTAGAACAACTTCAGTCATTTGCCCAACCAAGCTCTTACAGGAAAGTAAACCAGTTTTGAAGATAGAAGCCCAATTTCTTTCATTATTTTTGGGGTAGTCCACATCAGTATCATCATCAGATACATCTTTGCCAATAAATTGCCATAATTCATTAACAAACCCTGCTACAAGTATGCATTTCTCTACTTGCTCTTCAAACTCACAAAAAATACTTCCAAAATCAGATTGCAGCCTACTGTTTCCTTTCATTCCTTTGCTAGAGTCACTAAATATGTCCAATACCCTATGCTTAACCTCATCATATATGGAGTTTACAGCTATATTAAGAAGAGATAACACCTTCTCCCTGTTTTCGCCCCGCTCCTCTCTCATCCTGGCATCTTTTGCCCCATCATATCTCAATTGTCCAAAACAAGAATTAGCAGCTTCTTTCCTTATTAAGCCAGCAGACTTCATATATTTCACAAAAGTGGACAGAAAACGATCCTTAGCGTTTGATTCAGTCTCTGAGCCAATAGAGTTTACTAACTCAAGACACTCTTTTTCAACATTTTCTATCTCTACCCCATACTTCTCCACTTTAAGGCAAAGATCATCATGATTGTGTTTGACAGAATCAAGATTATTCCCACGAGCTTTCACAATCAGTTCAGCAGCCTGTCTTCTGGCAAGAGAGAGGATATCAGCAGAAAGAGCATTTGCAGATAGTTGCAGAACTTGTGCCCAGTCATGCACTGCACTTGTTGTAAGGTAATTCAGAGGTAGGATTCTTTGCAATGCCAAAGAATAAGCTTGGAGAGCAATGAGGGCTGATGAGAATCCAAGATCCAACTCAGCTATGAGCTGAGTGACTTCCTTATCTATATCATGGCATTGTACTTGTGTGGGCTCAGGAACTATAGTAAATGGAACCCCAGCTGCCAGAACAGCAGATGTAAGAGACAAAGCATCTAACATACCACTCAGCTTTACGCCGGCATTTATTTCTGGGATTAAGTTGCCTCGTAAAGCATCAAGTATCCTCCCACGCTGTTCCATCCAAGTTGTTGCTTCTTGAGCTTTCTCAGTTACCATAGCCTTTGCTTGTGCAAATTCCTGAGCCTGAACTTCAAACGATGCCCGAGTTTTCTCTGAGTTACAAGTTGCTTCAGCAACAATTGATTTCGCAGATGTCTCATGCAGAATCAGATTAGATCGCTCTTGATCAGCTCGATAAAACAGAGCAGAGACAAGCTCATATTGATTTAGAACATTGGCAAACCGCTGGAAATAAATTGAGTAAAAAAACCTTCAAGTCTATAACAAACTCAAAACTTGTATATAATTGAAAAGTTGTAATACCTCTAGAGCAGATTCCACAGCAGGTAAGGTAGCCAATAAAAGATCGTGATGTTCCTGATCAAAATTACAAATTTAGAAGACATTAGCCAATTTCATATCTCAACATGATCTCTAGATAAAATTATGATGGAAGGAAAAATCTAACATAATCATTGTGTGCGAAGTTAACATTGGTCAATGCCAATTTATGGAAGGAATCACCTTCTAGACAATGCATTAAACACTAATAAGGTTGTACAAATCCATCACAATGGCATTATACTAGTTCACAGACCCCATGGCTATTGACCAACCTGATAATGAATTCAGAAGATACTGGTGGTTCAAAGTCTATGCCATAATTTAAACCAAATATTCTCAACTTAATGTAAAATGCCATACACTAGCAATTTTCTGTGATGATTGTATACCTGCAAGGGAACACGAATTTCTTGCACTCTAGAGGCAAATAAACTCAGGCTCACTGCCAACTCCATGCCCTTTCTTTCTTCACCACCAATTGCTGCATCATCATGAAAATCTCCCCGTGTCCATTCTATAAGCGGATCCCAGACAAACACCTCAAGTAACATCAAGAGTATATCCTTGTTCTTCCTCAGTACACCAACTACAGCTTCACAGTTTTCTCTGAAACTACCCTCAACACCAGTCAGGCCTAAAGCAGCTTCAATTGTCTGGGTAAGACGGAAGGGAACAATTTCTGGAACTTTCAGTCTTTGGCCCTTATCAAAGCAAACATTGTAATCAATGTGCACTATTTCCCCACTTGAGAAATCTACAAGGATATTATCCAAGTGTCTATCACCCAGACCAAGAATGTGGCCCACCATGCTCATGGCTGCAACACTTCCAGAATACCTACAAGGTAGAAAGGAAAAGGTTCCTTACTCAAAGCTGTCAGCTGAACACCAAGCCATTTGATAACATAAGATTGTCATCATCATAATAGATGTAACATATTAACATATAAGATAACACATTGAAATTTAATAAGAGGGAAAACTGAAAAACTTTTTCTGGCTCCCTAAAACAGCACCTCTTCAATTTTGAGCTGAATGCTTTGAATCCATCACTAGCACACCAAAGTTCTTGATGAAGAAGCTGTCTGGGAACTTCCTTCATTAGATCGAGAAGAACTTTACGCTTTACTTCATGAGGCCAGTCCCTTCGTGAAATTACTCTCCTAATGCCTTTCTCTTTAAGGGCTGGTATGATCTTGCCATAGAACATATCACTTGGTCGGGGAACAGGTGGGGGAACCGAATTTTTTGTGTTGCTAGCACCCATTGCAGAAAATTCTGCAAGCTGAACACGGTTTTGCCATGATTTAAAGACACTATATATACTTATTACATTGTCCACCCACTGAATAAGACCAGCCCGACCACTGATTGGAGTTACAGAATAATAGCGAATGCCAAGTGAATGACGACGAGTTGCAGAAGAAGCATGCAGAAAACTATCAGCGGCTTGCAGAAATTGCATGATTCTGGCATCCAGACGAAGATCTTCTCGCCCTTTCAATAGATAAGTATACTTCTTACCATCCGATCCCAGTATAACAAGTTTCTTTGGTTTTGTTTTGGTTGATAAGATAGTCACTTCCTCAGAAAAAGAGGTGATAGTGACAATTCCATCAAGAGTTGTAGTGAAACCTCTGTCAGATTCAGATGATGAGACTTGTTTCTCGAGACCAGGCATTGGAACATCAGAAGATGATAACAGAGCCAGTTGTGGTGCGACGTCACTTAGAGAAACCGATAACTTCCTCTGATGAGAAGCCAGGGATGCAGCAATACTACCAAATGGTCGCCACACGTCTCCAAGAGCAGCAGCAGATGCAGGGGGAGTCTTGAAACTTAAGAGGGCTGATTTAATTTGTTCTGCATACTGCTCGTGAAACCATAATTCATGAGGTGTTTCAGGTATCCGAGAAGTTGATGCCAAACGACGTTCCAATGCCACAACAATTGGAGCCATCATGGCTGAGTATTTAGCAGCATTTATCTTCTTCTTTTCACTCTGACTAAGAGTTGCATTCTCTGCAATTCGTGCCGCTTCCTCTTTCAGCACATTAATACGCCTCATCACATCTAAAAGAAATATTATAATGTTAGCATCACAACCCTATGAGCAGTGCGCTCAGAGTATAATGGCTAGGAAGCATGAATAGAACTCCAAATTCCTATAAGCTGCTCAAAGTTAAAGAATTAGATAAAATCACCAATTTAGTAATAATTTTATTACTAACTGCAAAACCCGAAAGCTAGACTATTATGAAAGGGCCCAAATAATAGTATTTAAGTATGCTAACACAAGCCCTAATGTACAAGACCAACGTGTTTGTCATAAACACTAACACATAACAAATTCAAATAAATGATAATAAATTCAAATATAATCACATGGGGAATGTGGGCACATTTAGGAAAACAAGGCTTAATACATATTAGTAACTGTTAGATCCAAAAGTTTAAACTATTAGAAAAAAGACCATATATAAGCATCTTAACAAATTTCAAACTTCAATGTTAAAAATATGCCATGTAATGATACACCAAAATATATCCATTACACATGCCTTCAAGGTCCATTGGGAATGGAACAGTTTTTATTTTAGATTGAGGTTTGCATGTTAAGACAATGAGATTGAAAATCATTTCAAAGTCATTAGAAGTACAACTAAAATATTTTTTTATAACATTTAACCGAATAAGATGCATATACAAATAAAATGGCACCAAGAAAACCAAAAGCCTTTTTCTTGCGAGCATTCGTTACCTGCATGAAGATCTTGGAGTGTGCTTAGCCATAGCTCCTCCCAAAGAACAGTTACATTTCCAAGCTCGTTTATCATGAGTTGAACATCCTGAATTAATCTTGGGTAAAGCTCTTTCTGCACGTAACATAACAATGTTTTAATTGTCTAGCAGTCTACTTAGCAATAGCAACTTATAATTCAACCAACTAAAACGAAAATAACAAGGCACCTTCACTGTTTAAACTTAGTATGAAAACTAAAACAACAAAGAAATCAAAAAACAGATATTTGCATTATAGATGGTTAGCAACATCAGCCTATTCTCAAAGCAGGTTGGATATCTCATCCACATTTTCAATCACGAATAATAAATATCTAAGATACATTTTCAATAGCTAACCTCATATATATGTTTACAATCCCTTCAAAAGATATATTGTGATATTGTACTATGCAAAGCCACATGTCACATCACCATGTGTTTTCGCCGATGACTTTTCATAAGCAGAATGCTGTGAAAACTAATAGACCAGTAGAAGTCTCCAAGTCAGAATTTTATTTTTACAATAACTTCCTCTTTTAGTGAAAAATCACCTCCTTATTTCTCCACATGCCTAACAAAACATAATGAATCAGACACTGAATAAATGTCAACTACATGAACAAAGAGGGTTGGAAAGAACCTGTAGAGATCATGCCACCATCCTAAGACATATTAATGCTCAATAAGCCAACTAACGGGTCAAAAGTAGTTTACATCAGAACTGTCACTAAGTATTTTATATATATATACACACATATACATATATATACATGCACACACACACACACACACATATATATATGACAGACTAAAGCAAAATAAATATAAGTAATTTTTATTACCAAACAGCCAAATACATGCTCAAGCTCCTCTGATGGCTTCTCTTCATAGGTATTTAAATCAACTAAAGTTGGGTACACAATCGACCAAGGAGAAAGCTTGGCCAACAAAATCAATAAGCCTTCTAATTGCTTGCGGACCAGAAGCTCAGGATGAGAACTCAGACGAGCAAACAATTGGGGTGTTACTTCCTACAAAAAGAATGTGATCAGAACCTCATTTTCATATTTTTGGGTAAAGGTAATTTCAATAAAAAGCTACTCCACCTGCCATGGCAACAATGGAACCATAGAAAGAGCAGGTTCAAGCGTATCTTTTAACTCCACTCCATAATTGAGAAGAATGTGTAGTACATACAATGTGGCCCTCAATTTGTGACTGCCAGTTTTTTGTTTCAAAGAATCAAAATCAGCACCAGACAACTGATCCTTGCAAAGCTTTGTGGAAGAATATGATAGGTATTTTATAAAACCATGAGCTGCATGCCCAAAAAGAGATACTCTTCTCCTCCTCAAAGACCACCAAATATCAACTAAGTTATCAACTAGAGATGGTATGTCAGTTTCTTCTAGACCAACAGCTGCATGTAGAAAGCAAAGCTGCAACTGAGAAGCTACAGAAGAGGAAAGGCATTCACCAGTAAAATTTTCTGCACTGGACACCCCTGCCGCAGTTTCAATTATATCAACTACTTGCTGCCTCAAAACCTTGACAAGGTTGTCAGTTTTCAAATGCTCGACAGAATCAAGCCCAATGTTCCACCCATTCTCTTCATCCTTCATGCCCTTCTCATCAGTCTTGTTCTGAAAAAGCTGAAAAATCAGAGATTCTACTCTTACAATCTCAGCTTCAGTCAACTTGAATCCTTCTGGTTGAATTTCTGGAAGAAGTAGAGAAGAAAATGAGCATGACTGGAGGGTATTTTCCTGTGGGGTAAAAAGAGAGTTTCTGGCCTGACCGAAACACCAAGAGGCATACGAAATCCATGACTTGCCCATTGTGGAGCAAAGATGAGTAGACAATTTGGTAGCTGTACCCACTATTTCCTCAATAATAGGCCCTACACTTGGGTTAGAACTTAACTTCCCCTCACTGGAGGATCCGCCTCTGGCAACTGAAGAGATGTCAGCCCTATCAAAATCTGCATGCATATTAATAACAATATTTTCCAAGCTCAGGTTAGGATAGTCCCTTCTTAGCCAATTTGAGAGTTTCAAGCATGCCTTGGCCTTCAAAAAATTCTCATTAGATTCAGAAGGTACCAGAGCTGAAGAAAGCATCAAAGGGCGTACAAATGACCACAGATTTGCAAAAGCATCTTCATGCTTGTTTTGAGCATACATTAGTAAGATTTCCTCAAACTGCACACTTGAAATCAGGAAATCGTGGTATCTCTCATCACAACTCGATATATGATCCCTAAGATAAAGGTTTAGACGATTCGCCAACATTACATTCTTTTGTTTACGGGCCAAACTTGACAAATTCATACAGAGCTTCAAAGTAACCAGAGAAGTGGGAAAAATTGTTTGATAAACACGGAGAACCTTTAACCATGGGTTACAATCTTGATGAACACTATTCATTACAGTCTGCATCGACTGAACATATGAACTTAAAATCGAAAGATGCTGTTTGGATTTGGATTGATTTCCTTTAAGCCTCTGGCCTTCTTCAAAAGCAAAGATACAGTGCAACTGGGTGGCATGCACTGCTGCCTCTGATAACCCATCAAGTGGCAGAGCAGACAATATTTCATCCAGCATTGCCCTTGCCTTCTGTAATTCATGTGGTACTTTATCCACATTCCCCTGGACTTGATAAAGCAATGCCTGCAAAATCATTTGATCACTTCTCTGCACAGCCAGTTTGGGATCAAGTGCAAGTTCACTGCTGCTTTTTGGTGTCAGATCCAGGCATGCCCAAGCTGCCTGAAAATCACCCTCATCAAAACATGCCAAGGCATGAATTGCATTTATTTCATTGCCGGCCATTGTTAAAGCACCAGAATAACTCTTCCCTGCATGCTTGGCACGGAGTGTTTGTAATTCTGAAAGCCACAATTCTAGAGATTTCCAATCAGATACAGCAGTGTAACTCTCAATGATACGTGCAATAGCAAACTGAATACCCTGAGACCCCAAAGAACTGAGTGACTCCTCTTTCTGTAACAAGTGAGCAAAGTGAGCAGCAGCTTTTTCATACTGGCCTTCTGCCTGATATACAAGCCCAGTCATCCATGAAAAAGGTCCCAGTATCCCACTGTGATTAAGAGACTGGTTTTCATCCACAAGCAAGGAAGTGAATGTCATTGAAACCCATTTTTGTAAACCAATCAAAGCCTCTGATTCATGACACTTACATAGAGCCAATGCCATGTGCTGTAAAACCCGCAAGATGTCTCCAGAATATCTACACCTGAGATTATGGAGGTTTTCAGCTGCCTGTGTCCTTGCGTCCTTCAAAGCTGAAGCCACGAGATTTCTGAGTTCCTGCAAACGCAAAGTACAATACTGAATAGTAGCATCATGACATTGTAGCACCAATCCAGCATTCATCATTGGTTCACATATGCGGGAAAACCACTCCTCGCAGACTTTCTTGTTTGCCCGGAAGAACAGTGAACTCTGCCGGGTGGCAGGTGGTAAAACAGCAGACCCCTCATAGGCATTATATACATTTTTCTTCAGAGCCTCCACAAAATCTAATAGTAATCTCATTGGTAACAAGTGAGTACCAGAAGAACCTATTATGCTTAGGTTTCCTTCAATTTGCTCACTATCAAGCTGTAGCACATGGTAAATGTCCAAAAGCATTCGCTCCAATGCCGCAAAAGTTTGGGCGGGCCCACCAAGATTAGTTCGGAGGCGTGTAGCAATACAAAACCTTGCTGCTTCCTGTACAGCCCACCAAGCCCCCGCTAAATTATTAACTGAGAAAATCATTTCTAGAATATCCTCATCCACTTGTATATCTAACCTCAGATCATTAACTCCAATGCTAGCATTTTCCTCGAGTTGACCTGCAACATGGTTATTTGAACTCTTACAACTATGAATTAACCGCTGAATCCAAGAAGAAAGAGGCACCTTCCATCTTTGTGAAATGTAACTCAGAATGGTAACAAGTTGCTGTGAGTGAAGCTGCCAACGCAGCTGCTTCAAGGCAAACACTTGCTTCCAGTGCAAGTTGGACCCATTGCTTAATACAACAATTCCAGGCCTAAATATGCCCGACATTCCGTAGTCATTTTGACCACATGCATACAACATGGTAGGCAGGACATGAGAAAGCAGCCTAACAAACACATTCCTTATGTCAATATCTGGATCACCAAGTCTTTCCAGGATCACTTCAGCTATGGAAAAAAAGCACATGGGATGTACAAGTCTTGCTTGCAACAGCAGCTCCAAGACTAATGCAACATGTAACCTCACTTTTGGTTCCCTGTCGGACGCAGCCTCCAAAACCGAGACAATCATATTCCCAGTAATACCAACATGTCCAAATGCTTCACAGGAATAACCGTTCAGGTTTGAATTCTCATAAGTAGAAATAAGGTTCTCACAGAAACTTTTAACCCATTCAAGGGCTGCTACTTTAACTGCAAGAGGAGAAGAAAAATGGAGAGCTTTGACAAGGAGCTCACTGTGCTTCTTCATATGTTCAGAAATCACAGTTGAAGGTTCATCCCTGAAACTGACATCAGTAAGGACTTGCTCAGAAGCAACTTCCACTGAAGCTTTCTTAGTATTATGATTAATTAAGGTAATCTTGCTTAACAGTTCAACAGCAGTTAGTCTTTCCAATGTCTTGACAACATTCACTTGCAACTCCACAAAGTCCTGAATGGGTGATTCAAAAGGATCTAGCTTCTCCATAATAAAAGAGATCAATTTTTCTGACCTCTTGAGATATAAGGTGGCAATGTCTGGTTGACCAATCAAATTGTTACCCCCAGCCAAAGAAACACAAGTTAACAAAACTTTCAAATCAAATTTAATAATTGCAAACAATTCAAGTTTCGAATAGAGTTTAACATCAGTGACACTATCAACCTCATTTGTATGACCCAAAATTCTTCCAAGCAGACCCTTCAACAACTCCAGCTCTTCAATCAATGAGGACACAGCCAGCTGGACAACTTCATTATTACCATGTTGGAGCAAGAAAATATATGTAGCAGCAGAACTCCCTGTCACTAAGTGATTTGGATGCAAACGCAACTGAGATATAGGCGCATCAAATTGAAGTACTTTATGCACAGATGATGACTGAAGACCAAGTTTTTGAAGAGACAGTAACTGAAGATTAGTTTTTATAACTCCATGAACTTGAAAGGAGGTAATCTTCCGAGGTCCAAGAGTTTGATAGTTACAATTCATTTCTAAGCTTTCAAATAATATATCAACTGCAAGTGGATAAAAAGGAGAAAACCGTTCACATAATATTTCTGCCAACAGAGTCAAGCACTTCCATGAATCCCCGATCCAGTTTGACCATCCAAACTTCCGTCCAACCATAGACAAACACCCTAACAATCGGGGAAGCATTTTACCAATTGGTTCTCTAATTTGTTCAAGCAGATTCATTTCAAGCAACCCAGAAGCAGTGGACTGCAAAACTGTCGAAAAACAAGAAAGCAATGCAAGCAACCTTCGAAATTGTTGTGGAGTTCCATGACTACCATCCTGAAGCAACACATCCATGTCATCCAAGAACTTAGAAAGTAGTCGCAAAGAGAACTGCAAACTACCCACCCAGTGTTTCTGAAATTGCAAAAAACTATCCATAATAACACGTCTATCTGATTCAGCAAGGTCTGGTACCAATGCCCACCCTAGAAGCAGATCTACAATGTCTAGAAAATGAGGTTGGAAGAATCTCGAAAACTTCAATGAAATCAAAGTTAAAACACCCAGAACACGATGTAATAAACTCAAGGAGGTT
This sequence comes from Dimocarpus longan, assembly GCA_022984855.1. NCBI lineage: Eukaryota > Viridiplantae > Streptophyta > Magnoliopsida > Sapindales > Sapindaceae > Dimocarpus > Dimocarpus longan. Next base: position 27,636,242 of record CM041020.1, read on the forward strand.
CTTTCATTCTCAAGAAGTTCTTGGCATGCTTTAAGTATTGGTAAAGCGTATCTTTCAATTCCACCATCCCCAATACTAAGAAATTCACGTAAGCCTTCCAATGCCAGTTCTGTGGTCCCATCTCCAGCACTAACATTAGTTAGCAATGGCAGAGCCCAACCAATAAACCGGTCCACCATACCACCAAGCATACCATGGTTCTGCCTTCCATTTGATCCTATAGAGCACACCACAGCACAAAGTGCCCCATATGCAACCGCAGCAGACTGCTGTACAGAATATGACCTGTGCCACAATTCATAACAAATCACAAAAAGCTACACTTACCCTTAGCATAAACAAGTGAAAACAAGATCTTTTTTTCCACTACCAATCCTCAACTGCAAAAATATAAACTTTAATACACCCACTGTACCAAGATTTTCCGTATTCCCACCATCGCATTAACAGAACATGTGATTCTTACACTCAGACATTACAGGTGACACGATCAGAACAATAGGAATACTTTCCACAACAATGCTATCAAGAATTTTACATTTCCTCTTCTACTAAAATGATCATTTCCTAAAAACACTATACTCCCTTCAACAAACACACTTTGCGTTAAAAACAAAAACCAAACAATGTACACAACTGCAAACCACTAAAATACTAGCCTATTCAATTCAAACAGCTAAACTGAAAGTCAATTCTACATTCAATCCCTATGTCGCGAAATGAGATTGAAATCAAACAATAAATCAATCTTCAATGGTTCCGGTCAACAATTACATATATAACTAAAAATAAAATAAAATAATAAAAAAAAGAAGATAAATTTCAAGGAAAACAGAAAACGATAGTGATAGAGAGGGAGTACTTGTCCGTTAGAAGCTGAGAGAGGCCGGAAGCGAGGAAGGAAGCGGAGTGAGCGATGAGGACGGAGTTCGGAGGATAGAGAATGGCGCGGTGGAGAGAGGTGATGGCGCCGAGGCGAGAGGACTCATCGCCTTCTGCTGCTGTGGATGTTGTTGCCGCTGATGCTGATGTGGTGGCGGAGGTGGTGGTGGTGGGAGGCGGAGGCGGAGTGGCGGAGGGAGTGGAGTCGTCCTTGGGAAGAGCGACGGAGAGGAGAGCGGCAAGTTGCTGCTGCTGGTGGTGGAGTCCTTGCATCATTGTTTGGATGGTGTTGCATCTCTTGTGGTGCGTGGTGATTTTTCAGTTGGTTTGCAATTGCTGGGATATGCTGTCTAGTTGTTAGTCTGAGTTTCTTTTTCTTCTTCTTGTTCGTATTTCACGACTCCCGTAATTTTGCTCTGCGTTTGTTTGTAAAATTACTGGAAGAGTATGCTCGAAGCAACAAATGGTTTTGTGACTTCTGTCATTTGTGTTGATTTTTGGCTTTCCATGTGTTAGTCGAACCAACTTTTATTCGACCTTTGGTTACAGCTAATATATCGTTATTACGTTAAGTACAAGCGACAGGACAAAAATAACCTAATGAGTTAACATCGACGTTACTTTTTATAATAAATATAATAATTGAGTCCTAAATTATATATAAAAATATCAAACTATCCTTATAATAAAAAAAAGTTGAAAAGATGTTTTGCAAATGTTAGCTGACATTTCCCCTTTTGCAAATGTTTATAACCTTCAACATTCTTACTACAACCTCTATCGTCATTCAAAACCATTCATCTCCTTCTTTTTCTTCTCCTCCTCCTATTCTTTTTATCAATCTTAAATCAATATTTAATAATATATCAAATATCACATAAAGTTCAATGAAAAAGTTCGACACGAGTATTGGATGTCTTAGTATACCACTATCCTTAAACAAAAGCATCCTTCTTAAAAAAAAAAATAAAATAAGTATATCTTTTTCAATCTTTTTCACCATTAAAATCGCTCTCTATTTGGCATCTTCTCTAACTACTTTTTTGGTAAATTTTCTTCATTTTTCACCCGACATCCCTTTTTTTTCCTTTTAAAGGGAAAGAATTAGAAAGAGGAAGAAGAAAAAGAGAAGAAGAGATGAGTGATGAGGGTGAAAAAAAAAAGAATTCCAACAGTTAGATTCTGACATCAAAAGTGATAAAAGAAAATGATTAAAGGGTGAACAGAATAAAAAGTTAATTTTTCTTTCGGTTGTTAAAATATTGAAAAATGATAGAAAATATCAACTCATTTTTCATTTATACCATCTTCTAACATCTTCACTTTTACTTCTTTTATTTTCTCTCTTTTCTCACCTATCAAATTTTTTACTGGATTTCTTTGGACTTTATCGGAGTACCTTATGACGACTTGAAAGTAATTTTTTTTTCCTTCTTCTTTCATCTCCAATGAGGAGTACTCCTTGTTGAAAGTTTATCTTTTTCAATCTTTTTCACCATTGGAATCGCTCTCTATTTGGCATCTTCTTGATCACTTTTTCGATAAAATTTCTTTATTTTTCATCCGACTTCTCTTTTTCTTCCTTTTAAAGATGAAGAATAAAGGGAAAGAATTAGGAAGAAGAAGAAGAAAAAGAGAAAGAATAAGAGATAAGTGACGAGGGCAAAAATGAAAGGTATTCTAACAGTGAGATTTCGACACTGGAAGTGATAAAAAAAAAGTGAAATACGAAGAGAATGAAAAGTTAATTTTTTTTCTAAAGATATTTTTGTCCAAAAAGTTACCTCTTGGGATTCAGTTGTTAAAATACTGAAAAATGACAAAAATACTAACTCATTTTTCATTTATATCATCTAGTAACATTTTCACTTTTACTTCTTTTATTCTCTCTTTTTTTTTTCACCCGTTAGATGTTTTACTAGATTTCTTTAGACTTTATTAGAGTATCCTATGATAAGTTGAAAGTTTTTTAAAAAAAAAAAAAAAAAAAAAAAAAAAAAAAAAAATTATTCTTCTATCTCCAATGAGGAGTTCCTCTTCTTGAAAACTTATGAATTTGCATTTACACCTCTACAAGTTTTTAACAAGTAGTATATTGCTGCTTGCTAGAGAAGGAAAAAGAAGAAGATATAAATGAGACATAAAAAAAAAAATGATTCGTCAAGTAAGATTTCAGATTGAGAAGAGAGATTTTGACAATGTAAGAGATTAGAGAAGATGATATAAGTTTTTTTTTTTTTGGTTAAAGGTGATTTTATTAAAAAAAAAAAATCCATAGGACATAAATAATAAACTTATTAAAATATAACAAAATTAAAATAAAATAATTACTTTAATTGTATTAACAAAATAGATGATGCCTCTTAAAAGAAAGTAAAAAATAAAATCAATATATAACTGCACGAATATTTAATCTTTATTTTGTTTTGATTTAATGTTTTTCCTAAGAGTTAACTTTAAACAACTCAAAGATACACTTGTAAACTTTAAACAACTCAAAGATACACTTGTATTTGTAGAGATTAAGTATTACACGCACATATTAGAACTTTAGATATTTACCCTAATAAAACATAAAAATCCATTTTATAAGAGTGCCGATATGGTAAAATTTACTTACACATGATGATAAACATACATGGTGAAATTGTTTCTCCGGTGTCATCCAATGGTATTCAACTCTGGGTTGCATATTCATGAATATGCATATAAATTTCTCTTTATTATAGGAGTGGATTTGTTAACCTTGCATGTAGTGTTGTTGCATATTACTAGTATATGTGAGTATATTCTTCTTAATGTTATCATGTATGTTATTGTGTGGGAGTTAAACGTGTTAATGGATCAACCGAGGATGGGGTGGATTTTCTTATCTCCATTTCGTGATTCTTTCCCCTATTTGTGCCCTCATTCTAGTTTGGGGAAAATGAAGGTAAAGGATTTGGGCTAAGTAACCATAGCTTTTTTCCTATATTTCTCTAGTTTCTCTCCAATTTGCTAGTTTTATTTGACATCGTTAAACCTTAAAGTTATATATATAATATCATTGTAATGATATAACTAAATTTCATCATTCTCAAAATAATTCGATAAATTTAGAATAATTTTATTATTTTCAAAATCAATATTACAATCTCATCAATATACTAATTCCATAAATGTCATTGGTAAGAGTGAATAATAGAGATTCATAGGAAGTGCCAATTACAGAGATGAGCTTAACAACGTTCGAGTTTGAGTTTAGAAAGCAAAGAATAGCCTCATAAGGCTGAAAGTTAAATGTGGTTGGATAATGATGAACAGATATGCAAGGAATTCTTAGGTCAAAAATTTAATTTCAACTAACAAATATTAAAAAATATATACATAATTTTTATTAAAAATATTACAATTAAATCAAGTTTTGAGAGGAAAATGACTCAAACTTATGACCTTTAGAATATTAGTGCAAGGGGCTTTACTACTAAACCAATCTCACATTGTTATATATAAAAAAAGTTTTTACAACATAAATATCTAAGCCAAAAACATATAAAAACACATTACATCTTAAGTCTTAACACAAGTGGTTCTACACCTTTTTATTTATTTTAGTGGTAAGAGTTTGAATTCCAATAAATTTATCTTATAAGCTGTAATGGTAAAATTCTATTTGGGTCAAGCCTATGAGAAAAGCATAAAAACTAAGCCCAAAATGATAGGCCAACAAATCAATCCAACGCAAGAAGCACAAGACTCAACATAACGCCTAGCTCATGGTGTCATTAATGACCATTTGACCGTATTGATGGGAGGGAGTTAAGATGCTAATGTTGGACAATATAATGAGGGATTCCCTCATTAACACCAGGGTGTGGATTAAAGGAACGGATAAAAAATGAGAGCCACCATAAGGATTGACATCCAATTTCTCTCACTCGCATTGTTATTTTGTCAAAATCACTCTGGGTGTCTACACTTTCTATTACCCTGACTCCTACACATCAGTGTCATCAAGATTTTACCACTAATATGTTCCATCAAGTGGGATACTAACCTTTTCCTTGAAGGACAACTACCCTCACATTCCATACCTCTCTCACAATAATTCCTGTAACACCCCGAATCTGAACCGGTTTAATAGATTATATATATATATCTAAATGAAGTTTAGGTAGGGTTCAAATAAAAATTATAATGAATGCAATTAGAAACTTAAATTAAAAGACCCAAAGAAAAATTAATTCAAGTGAGCCCAATTAGAATTAGTAAGACCTAATTACTTTCTAAGCACACCCTATTTGTTTTTCTAAATACACCCACCTAAAGACAAACATGTAAAACTGAGGACGTAAGAGGGGTAAAATTGTCCACCATAAAAGAGAAGTAATTAGAGCATTTTTGAAGGGTATTTGATGGAAAAAAAAAAAGAATTCTCTAGAAATAATAAGAATGGAAATGAAATGTTATAAAAAGGGCAAAATTGGGGATGTGGATGAAAGAATTCTCTAGAAAGGATAAAGATAAAAATAAAATGTTATGGAAATGGCAAAATTGAAATTTCAAAAGGACACTTGGTTAGATTTTTATTTGATAACAAAATGAGTGGTGGAAAAGATAGTTAAATGGAGAAAATTTTGACCATGCATAAGAATATATATATATATATATATATGTGTGTGTGTGTGTGTGTGTGTGTGTGTATGAATTTATGTAACTTAAAAAAGCTAATCTATCCATTTCTTTGCTTTGGCCGAACACCTACCATTTCACACCTTTTGATTGAACACACATCCTCCAAAAGAATAGAGAAAACTCAATGGGAAGGGTGAAGAAAAAAGAAAGGAGAAACAAAATGAGATGAAGAAAACCATGGAAGTTTGGAGATGGATTTGTGGTGAGAAACTAGTTTCAATCTAGAATTAATTTTCTTAGTTTAGTTTTTATAGATTCTAAGTAGATTTTGATGTTGTTTTAGATAAAAAGAGTTTCAAGGAGAAGACAAGTGCAAGAGGATTTTCATAGGACTTGAGAGTAACCTAATGAGTAGATATTTTCTCTTATTTTGATTTATGAAAATGTTTTAGTTATATACAACTTTTATTTAGTTTTAAGATTTAAATATGGTTTGTGATTTATGAATTTTGATGTATGTTATAAAGTTGTGAAGTATGTTTTATGATTTTGAATTATATTTTATGATTTGAGAAAAGTAGATTATGTTAGTAGGCATGTTTTATGAGATATAAATTTTAAAATATGTTTTGAGATTTTAAAGTATACTTAAATCCATAAGTTTTAGATTATGTGTTTATAAACTTTAGATTTTGTTTCATCAATTTTAAGATGTGATTTGTAATTTATGAAATATGGATTTTGTTTTGAAATCTTAAAGTATACTTTAAAGATTATGAATTCAAGATTATGTCTTGTGATTTTAAGTATGTTTTATGGTTTATAAAATTAAAAGGTATGCATTTTAATGATTCTAAAATATGTTTGAAGATCTGTGAATCTTATACTTTTGTGTTGAGTTTTCAAAGTTAGTTTTATAATTTAACAAAGTGAATTCTGTTTTATGATTCATGAACTAAATCATTTGATTTTGAAACCTTAAAGTATATTTTGTAAATTATGGATTTAAGGTTATATTTTGTGACTTTAAAAAGTATACTTCATGATTTGTGAAAATTATAAGCTATTCCTTTTGGTGATTTTAAAGTAATTTTGATGATTTGTGAATTTTATAAGTTGTATTGAGTTTTCAAAGTGTGTTTTACAAACTAATAAAGTAAATTATGTTTTATGCTTGATGAATAAATCAATTGATTTATGAAAGTTTATACTATATTTTATAAAATGTATGAGAAACTATGATTTTGATAAATATATGTATAAATAAAAAATTTATATGCATGGATGAGATTTTTGTTGAAAATTAATTTTTTAGTATGGAAAATTTTACAAAAAATTGTGTTTGGAATTTTACTTGCAAAAATGTTTTTAGATAAGATTTGAGAAAATAAAGAGAAATAAAAATGGTTTTAAAACATCTAAATATACCCTCATTTCTAATGGTCATTGAAATAACGTGAATAAGTTCGATAAGTTGTCTATCACATGTTAGTGCAGGAGTCAGAGATGAGTCATTGGGGGCTTGAGAGAGAGTCCTTGAGTCACTTAGCGTCTGGATGACAGAAATTATCCTCTTCCTCTGTGTGTGTATTGAGTATTTCCACCACATATAACAAAATTTTCGGGTATTAATTTGGTGTAGATTTCAACTCTAAAATCATATTAATGATAAAGTTTACGGATTATGAATCTTTATATGTTAGATGTACAGAATGAGAAAATTTCAGAATACTACAATTACAGAAAGAGGTTCTCAAAAAGGTTTTACAAATTGTAGATCTTTATAAAATACCAAAATTATCAAAAGAGATTGTTAAAAGGAAAGTTTTACATGGAAATCTTATAGAAAAGTTTTATATAGAAGTTATAGTTTCACAATGATATGATATTTATTTTTAGTTTTGTTTTCAAATATAATTACTTATGAATTATTGAAATTGGTTTTTTTTTTTTTTTTTATACCAATGATAAGAGTTGATTATTATTTAGAAATATTTTAGAAAAATTATATAATAGTTTACAGTTTTATTGCGAGATCATGTTTGAATTCGGTTTTATTATTTTAAGATGCAAAAATTTTATGATTTATTGAGAAGTAGTTTTGTTATCAGAAACATGTTTTGTTTCGTTTAGAAATGAGTTTTTTTTTTTTTTTTGAAGTTATATTCACTCACTAGGTATTATGCTCACTCTTTTATAAAACTATTTTTCAGGTATCCGTTACTTGTTCATGCAGATGTTTACATATCGTGAAAAGAGCTACATGATGACAAACAAATGAAAATGTGTTTATTAATTTCTTATTTACAAAATTTTGTAAGTATATTTCAAAAATAGTTTTACAAATTGATAATTATTTTACATATATTTAAAAATATTTTATATATTCAATTTATAAGTTCAACACGAGAAATAAAGATTTTTGACTTGTTTAAATTAGATTTCAATAAAAGGGATTATTAGAATTTTAAAGACTATTTCCAAAGATTTTCAGAAAACACATATTTTAATTTAGAAAACCCCAAATTTCATAAGATTCTTCCCGACTCGAGATAGGAGTCAGGTCGGGTCCTGTGAGTTCCATCCTCGCAATCTCAATTAAATCACATCTCATTTCCTATTGGATGACAATATTTTTATTACTTCGTTTGTTTACTCTTATTTGTTCTTACATTTTTAATTTTTTTTTTATTTAAACGTTGAAATATCTTTGACTTGCATTAACCTAGTGTCAAGATGATGCTTGCTCATTTGTTAAATTGTAGATGGACCCTTTATACAAGCTTAATTAGATCCAAGTCGCACCAGTATCGGTCTCGACGAGTACAAGGGTACAACCTACCTCGCATTATTTGGTTTCAGTCCTCAAAAGTATTTTAATAATGAACTTAATAAAAAAAAAAAAAAAGGGCAAAAACGCAAGAGCTAAAACGGTGCGTTTAATATGCTAAAGCATCGTTTAGAACGTTCGCAAGTAATTCAAAATATTTTAAAATTGGGACGACTTCCCTCTCTCGACAAGGTTGGAGGAGGTAGCGAGATCAATCAATCAACAAACCCATCAATGGTTCTCACAAGAAAATCCCAATTGAACTCCAACTCCCAACAACAACAACAACCAACTCCCAACAAACAATGGTCATTAAAGGACTTCGAGATCGGCAAACCCCTCGGCAAGGGCAAATTCGGCAGAGTCTACGTCGCCCGAGAACTCCGGGTACCTCCCTCTTCTCCTCTTCTCTTTCCATTCTCTTCCATTATTGAAAATTTCTTCGTTGGCGGTTGCAGAGCAAGTACATAGTGGCACTGAAGGTGATATTCAAGGAACAAATCGACAAGTACCGGATTCACCACCAGTTGCGACGAGAAATGGAGATCCAGACGAGTCTCCGTCACCCCAACATCCTACGCCTCTACGGCTGGTTCCACGACGACGAACGCATCTTCTTGATTCTCGAGTACGCTCACTGTGGTGAGCTCTATCGAGTCCTCAGAAAAAACAGCCATCTCTCAGAAAACCAAGCCGCCACGGTCATTACCACTGCCATTTCCGTTTCGTGTTCATTTTAAAGATTTTGTTTTTCTTATGTGGATTGGTTTGTGGTGTTTCAGTACATTGCAAGTCTCACTAACGCGCTGGCATATTGTCATGAGAAGAATGTGATTCATAGAGATATTAAGCCGGAGAATTTGTTGCTCGACCATGAGGTATATAATCATCTTCTAAAAATTGGATTTTTATTGTTAGTTTGTGATAATTGTATGTTATCATAGTTCAGGTCAATATGACAAATTTCGTGTACCGGGTTTGTGGAAGAACTTTTGATGTCAATTAGTGTGATTTGTTGTGTTTTTGGTCTTGAAAGCAGTCGATTTGAAGTCTTGTTTGTTGGGTATTGCCGGTTCTAGTTTCTCTTAGTTGCATAGTCAAGGAGTAGTGTTGTTTGAAGTGATTTTTATTAAAAAATTGTGTTTAAGTTTATGTTATAATACTGAAATCTTAGAAAACATTTATACGTTTTGTGTTCGGGGTGATGATAAATTTTACATGACATTCTTTTGATTGGTGAATTTTGCAGAAGAACTTATTAGTTATGGTTACTTAATATAATTTTGGTCGAATTGGTTGGAAGCAGGCAATCTGAAGTTCTGTTTTGTTGGATGTTACTGCTTTTGACTTCTGAGTTGCATATTTAAGAAGGAAGCTTATTGTGATTTCAAGCAAGATATTGTGTTTGGATGGTGGAACCCTCGAAAACAACAATTTGGACAGATCATAGTTTGCGAATTTACGATATTTTCTTAGGACGTGTATTATGATTAGCCCTGTTTTGCTTATTGTTTGGTTGGTTTATCTCCGAGATTACATGGTTTAGGGATGCTTAGGATATAGCTTTTGTTTCTCTGCATAACCTTTGTCGCTCGCTTATCTATGTTGTTGTTTCTGATACTTTAAAAGCAGAAAATCATGTAGATTCATAGATACATGCACAATGGTTGATAATTGATTGTTGCTTCTTAATGATTAGTTAATGTGTTTAAACGCAAATACATCATATTTAACGATGGGTTTGATCTCATTTGACATTTGTGTTTTCAATATTGTTATACGTGTGTGTAGGGACGACTGAAAATTGCTGATTTTGGTTGGTCAGTACAGTCAAGAAGCAAAAGACACACCATGTGTGGAACGTTGGATTATTTAGCTCCAGAAATGGTGGAAAACAAAGCTCATGACTATGCGGTTGATAATTGGACTTTGGGCATCCTTTGCTATGAGTTCTTGTATGGTGCCCCTCCATTTGAGGCTGAGAGTCAAAGTGACACGTTTAAAAGGTAAGTGGGAGGTTAATGGAATGCTTGATTTAGGGTGGTTTAATATATTCCATTAATGAACTATTATGCTCGATTTATTGTATAGGATTATGAGGGTCGACCTGAGCTTTCCTTCTGCTCCATCTGTATCAGCAGAAGCCAAAGATCTCATTGTCCATGTAAGTTTTTCCCTCTACTATGTGGCACATTGAATTGAGCTGAAATGCAAATTTTGCTAGTAAAAGATTAATTCGCCTTCCTAAATATTCGAAGTAAAAACTTTTGCAGCTGCTGGTCAGGGACTCCTCGAAAAGGCTTTCGCTTCAGAAGATCTTGGAGCATCCTTGGATAGTCAATAATGCAGACCCTGCTGGTATCTGCAATATATAGCATATCTTGGCTTCCGATAATTTGACCAGGCATTATGGAATCAACTCCGTTGAAGTTTACATCAAAGGTTTCATGTTGAAGTTCATCATAGTCATTTTCTTTGTAATCTCTACAAAGGCCAAGAGGCTTTTGACTTGTCTAACTTGGAAACGCAACACCGAAGTATATGTAATTATATTGCCTTTTTTACGTTGATATCAATTTTAATCAAGTAGCAACAATGGCTTAAGTAGATTATTGTAATGGAATTTTCTGCATTGTTAGTTGCAGTAAATAGTAACCACATATTTTATGGTCTATTATTTCACATGTATAAATCATGAGAAATAAAGAAAACAGTTTTGTTTTGAAAGTAAAAAGTTGTTAGATACAAGAAAAATTATCAATATTTAACATGCAGTGTGTGATGTACTAATACAACGTCATGTGATTTAAGTAACTAATTATATATACTCTTAATGTGAGTGGATGGAGGTGCACCCAATATATTAAAATAAAAATAAATAAAAGTGGTTTAATGTTTTAAGAAATAACTTGACTAGATATCAAAATAAATGTTAAAATACTTTTAATGTTTAAAATTTGATCAAATACGGTTTATGAAGAACAAATTGAGACTACAGCCAAAACGCATAATTTTATTAAATTGAGAGGCAAAATCGACATTTTCATTAAATTGAGAGGCAAGACCGAGATTAGGAAACGATAAACTTAGCAAATTGAAAATTGCTGGAAACAGCAATAGAAAGACTGTTTCGCTACTAGCTGCTTCATCATCTCTTTATCTCTCTGCAACAGCAAAACCCTAACCCAAGCCCAACTTAAAAACCGCCATCAACGTTCAAAGCCAAACTTGAAGAAATCCTCGAGAAGCGAAAGGATGTCGTACGACGACGTGGAGATCGAGGACATGGAATGGAAGGAGGAGCTGCAAGCGTACACGTACCCGTGCCCGTGCGGCGACCTCTTCCAGATCACGAAAGACGAGCTCCGACTCGGCGAGGAAATCGCTCGCTGCCCTAGCTGCTCCCTCTACATAACCGTCATCTACAACCTCGAAGACTTCCTCGACAAGAAATCCAACGACAACCTCCAAAAATCAAAGCAACAGCCTGTCGCCGTAGCTTAATTCAATCCAGGTCATCATAAATTTTCTTTTATTCATATTACGTTTCGACTTTTGAGTCGAACAATAATTTTCTTGAATAGAGTTGTTGCTGTTATGATCTGTTGAATATATTAGGGAAATCTTGAAACAATTAAATTCATGAATCAGGTATTACCATTGGTGTTAATGAAAATCTAATCTTTTTGTTGAAACAAAAGATTTTGCGCTGCACATTTAAGTGTTGTTTCAGAAGAGAAAAAAACACGTTGTTTGTTGATGCATCATCTGTTATGAGTTTACACGGGCGTACTAACTTTTAAATTATTAGGATTAATAATGGATCAATAATCTTTACTATCCATTGCATCCAAACAATTTAAAAGATAAGACACACAGCACTGCTTGTTTGGTTTCAACCACATTATATAAAAGGTTTTTTGCTAGTTGCAGATGGCTTGGGCCTAGTGTGGAGGGAAAATGGCATAGAAGACTTTCCAGCAAGAAGTTTTGATCGGCTTATTTAGGGATTTGTTGTATTTGGAGAGGGTGATAGTTACAAAGTTGTTACTAAATATTATTGCCGTATTCAACTTTTAGATACGATTTGCTGATTGTTATTTTTGCAGTTTAACCGAATGTATCTTAATTCTTAAAGGTCTACGGCTAATTTTAGCAATCATAGAGGAGTAGGACAACCGACACAATATTTGAGTTATAGAGAGGAAAAACAATGGTACAATATATTTCTTGAGCAACATATTTTTTGCATAAATGCTTGTTTTCTACAGAAGAAAGGGTTTTGCACTTTGCAAAGCTCCAGTCTTTGGTGATTTGTGTGCTTTTTTATTGTCTTTTGGATTTGTAACTATCGATGAACGGCAATTTGGCAATATAATGATATGCATTCAAATTAGATCATTGTTCAAATGAATTATCACCTTCTATTCGCAATTTAGCATGGCTGATCATAGTCTGTCGTGTTTCCATGCAGTCTGAGTTGAAACTGCAAGCCAGCCCAGATTTTAGTTGCGTAATGAAGTGATGAGACTGGTTTCTTTAACCAAATGTTTACTTTGATGACAGATTTGGGCTGGCTTTCTGTTTTTGTACAAACTCTGATTTACTTCCTTAACTATTCAAATATGATTATGATTCATATGCAATTACTATAAATGCTTCTTTTTCAGTTTCAACCAAGAAGTCGTTGAGAATTTTGAATCAATCCAACGTATTTAGTGAATTGTAACAATTGAGAGTTCTAATGGCATACTCATTTGTGAATGAAAACTTGAGCTGCAAGTAGAAGTGATAAACAGAGAGACGGTGAGAACGTTGATCCACGTTAATCAAATTTCAATGAAAAAGATGGTTCTTCCTGCCACATCTCTTTATTCGGTAAACTAATCGCTACAAACAATAAATATTACCTCTAATGTGGTTTCACTATATGCGGTTTGACAGTCAGGTATTCTTCGAATCGTTCTCATTATTATGGTAGCATACCATCATATTCAATAATGTAATAAAATATTAATAAAATTTAAATAAAATCCAAGTGAAATATGGAGCATCTGATTGAAACCAGTCAGTGAGACGGTGCGCATGAGCTTCATCAAGGGAAACAGCCCACAACACCAGCTTATTGTACCATACAATGTTAATCGATGCAATTATAACTATTTACCTGAGCTTGACAGTGAATAGTAATAATTATGTTGAAGAAGTCTATTTTGATATAATCTCTATTTATTGTATATGATATTTTATTTTATTTTTTTATAACTTATGACAACATTAGAGATGTTATTATGATGCTTCGAAAATAACGGCATAATGATTAAACCTTACTGATACATAAGATTAGTGGAATATGAGATACTAATGACGCAGTTCGAAAAACTGTTCTTATATAAAAAGGATCTATCCATACAGAGTCAGGGGAGTGATCCGTATAAATTGCCGAGGGATATTGCCATGTGACGTAGAACCTGCACCAAAAGGCATAGGAACTGTAACCTTCAACCAAAGGCGCCAAAGGCCGGCCAAAAAGCTCCCCGTGCAATTGGACAAACTGGAACTACGCACCTGAAGTCACTACTTGGCATAGTTAAACAAAAGCTCTTTTCTGATTCACCTCTCTTTTCTTCTCACAAAAAATTAAACGAGCAATTTCTATCATCCTAACATGAAATCTCACAATCTCACTCCGCTTCTCAACCACAAACACTTGAAAACTACAACTCCCTTCAAGCAATCTCACTTGTGGATATTTTTCTCTTCAACCCCACATTCGAACACCACCCAACAAACTCAACGTCCCTCTCCCAAAACCCCCACAAAAACCCCTCCTCAAATAACACATGAGCTGCTACATAGCTATATCCAGTCTTCTCAGTGGCATTTCATCAAACACCTGGCGCCAAAACTCACTCCCTCAGTTATCAAACCAACCCTTTTAAGTCTTCACAAAACCCCCGAACTGGCTCTAGAACTCATATCCCACATTGGTTTCAGTCACGTTTATGATATCAAAACACGTTGCCTTGCTATAGCGGTGATCTCTCGGTTACCATCACCCAAACCAACTTTACTGCTCTTGAAAGAGACCTTGAGTAGTGGCACTGCTTCCATTAGAGGGGTTTTTGATGAGCTGGCGCTTGCCCACGATGAGTTAGGCACTAAAAGTAGTATTGTGTTTGATTTTTTGATCAGGGCTTGTTGTGACGTGAAGAGGGGTGATGACGCATTTGAGTGTTTTTATGCAATGAAAGAGAAGGGTTTTGTGCCAAAGGTTGAGACTTGTAATGCTATGTTGAGTTTATGTTTGAAGTTGAATAGAGTAGAGAATGCTTGGGTTTTGTATGCTGAGATGTTTAAGATGAGAATCAAGTCGAGTGTGTATACGTTTAATATAATGATTAACTTGTTGTGCAAGGAAGGGAAGTTGAAGAAAGTGAAAGAGTTTGTAGGATTTATGGAGAGTTTAGGGGTTAAGCCTAATGTTGTCACGTATAATACGATCATTCACGGGTATTGTTTGAGAGGGAGGATAGAAGGGGCTCGGATGGTTTTGAATGTGATGGAGAGTAGAGGTGTTGAGCCGGACTCTTATACGTATGGTTCGTTTATTAGTGGGATGTGTAAGGAAGGAAGACTTGAGGAGGCGACTGAGGTGTTTGGAAAGATGAGAGAGAACGGGTTGATTCCAACTGCTGTGACGTATAACATCTTGATTGATGCATATTGCAATAAAGGCGATTTGGGGATGGCGTTTAGTTATAGGGATGAGATGGTGAAGCAGGGCATAGTCCCAACTGCTTCAACTTATAATTTGTTGATTCATTCTTTATTTATGGAGGGTAAGATGGGTGAAGCTGAGGATATGATAGAAGAAATGGGAGAAAGGGGTATTCGTCCTGATTCCATAACGTTTAATATCTTGATCAATGGGTATTGCAAAGGTGGGAATGCAAAGAAAGCATTTAGCCTCCATGATGAAATGGTCAGTAGAGGGATTCAGCCAACGAGGGTGACATATACGTCACTTATTTATGTTTTGAGTAAGCAGAACAGAATGAAGGAAGCGGATCAATTGTTTGAAAAGATAGTGGCAAAAGGCATTTTACCTGATCTTGTTATGTACAATGCTTTGATTGATGGTCACTGTGTTAATGGTAACATTCACAGTGCTTTCTTGCTGCTGAAGAAGATGGATGAGATGAAAATTATTCCTGATGAAGTGACCTACAATACCCTAATGCAAGGGTATTGTAGAGAGGGAAAAGTAGAAGAAGCTCGTGAGCTTCTTGATCAGATGAAGAGAAGAGGGATTAAACCTGATCATGTTAGTTACAACACGCTTATTAGTGGGTACAGTAAGAGAGGTGACTTGAAGGGTGCTTTTAGAGTTCGGGATGAGATGTTGAGTATTGGTTTCAATCCCACCCTTCTCACTTACAATGCCCTTATACAAGGTTTATGTAAAAACCAGCAAGGGGATCTTGCAGAAGAACTCCTTAAAGAAATGGTTAGTAAAGGAATCACTCCTGATGACAGCCTATACTTCTCTTTGATTGAGGGAATGGGAAACGTTGATAACGCCTTGGAAAGCTGTGATTCATGATCGTTTGTTTGCTTGCAACATCTTAACTACTAACAGATGATGGAGTGTTTCAGGAGGGGCATTCTGGTTTGTTTGCCAAAAGAGAAGATCCTGTCTCTGAGATTTTCTAAAGGTTAGGTCCATTTTTGATTTAGCTGAGAAACCTGCATGTTATAGAATAAGTTTCTGACAGTAGACCGAACAAATTTGAATGCGGTTAATAAGATATTATGTATATTGGTTTTGGGGGTTGGGCTGATTTTGTAATTTGTTAGATTATAGTTGATTTTTGTTTCTGTTACTTTTGGTAACCCAGTACTAAGCTATGCTGCTATATGCACATTGTAGTTTTAATTTATTGGAAATGTAGTTGGTGTATTGTGCATGCTTTCGATGAGTGATGTTTTATAAATGCAACTTCTGTTATGCTACTGATAAGTTATTTGTCTAGTATTTCATATTAAAAGTTCTATGATTTAAATACCTTAATACCATGGTCAAAAGTACATCTTCCATCTGGCCATCTGCTGCAAAGTGTTTCTCATGCTGAGCCAACAATTGAATTCTCAACTTATCTACTTTATGAGTTTATTGCATTATTTTCTGATTCCTGGTTCTCTATGATTTAGTTCTGAAGATAATAGAAACGGTACCTCTGGTTCTATCCCTGTACTCAATAAGGCTTTTAATAGGTTCATTTGCACTGAAAACCAGACCTTTTTGGCAGTTGGATGCCTTTGCATTATGAAGGTTTAGGTTGTGAATAGGTATTTGAGTTTTCATAATGTGTGATGGTGCTGATCTCCCATCACTTATGAAGATTTTATCTGCAGGGAGGTGGCGGGTAGCTTTATTCTGAACCCAACCCCTCAGTCTGAATAAATACTCTCAAAGGCAGACATATATTTAGCACACAAATTGCTTCAATCTTTCTGTCGGTCTCTTGATAAAAGAAAGTTCTCTAATTACATCTCATTAGCACTTGAATAAACTAGGAAGCACAATAGAAAGCTATGTTAATGGGTCATAAAGATTTATAAATAGGTAAATTCAATTATAAGCTACCTTACTTCCATCCTATTTTGTTCAGTTTTTGTGGAGTTAATCAGTATCTCTGAGATATTGAAACAACACCTTCAGAAAAGTAAATTGATGGAGATGGGATGGGTTAATAGAATTGCAAATACCTGAAAGTGATCTAGCTTTTATTAGAAATCAGTAAATAGTTTCAATCATAGGCCAGATGGGGCAAACGTGGTGAGATCTCTTACTATAATTTAAATTACATGGTATAATTGTAATTTATTTCTTATAATAATCATATCTTGGTTCATTATGTTTTATATCTATCTGGCTTAGCAGATTCCACTTTAATGTCTTCTATGTCTTCTTCTATGCTTTTTTCGTAGCTTCATAAAATTTTCTTTTGCAGGTGCCGTAAACTTCAACTTTTTAAAGTGGAGTTGGACTCAAATGCAAACAAAAATTTTGCAAAGACTACCTTTAATACCAAGGTGATATTCCTGGAATCTTACTACTTTATTGTCATTGTATGACTTCATGATGAAATAAGGTTCCATTTAGGATAACACTTCTTGAACAAGTGGTAACATCTTATTTGCTACACTTATTATTTATTTTTATTTTTTTCTTTTTTGGAAAGAGCTACACTTATTAAATTGGATACACCTCATTCTCCAATACATGCTGATGGGATATATCATGCGTCCCTCACAATCTTGAAGGGTCAGATTTTACCTTGCACTGAGCAAGACTTGGCTTGTTTGTATCTATTAAAAGCAATCTTGTTCTTTCACAAAAAAAAAAAAAAAAAAAAAAAAAAAGCAGTCTTGGTAAACAACAAAAAGATGAGCTTCTGCAGCACTGCTGATAAGGTTATTGAATTTTTTTTTTTTTTTTTTTTTGAAGAGGATTATGTTATTGATTTTTGGGAAAATTTCATTTTAGTCATTTAGGTTTCGAAAAAATATTAAGTTTTTAAAATTCTTTTAGAAACAGTTCTTTTCATCCCTAACATTTCCAAAATTCTTAAAAAAGGTTCAAATAGTCAGTCAGCTGATAGTCAAACCAAACAAAAATATTAAAAAGATTCAATTGCCCCTCATCACCTAAAATGACTGTTTTGTCTCTAACAAAATTAAAATATTACATGTCATTTGACTACTAAAAAGTTGACACGTGTACAATAATATAATTATTTTTTTAAAGTTAAGATTATTGTTTTTTAAATTAAATAATATTTAAGAAAACAAATTTCAAAAAAAAAAAATCAACCAGTTGAAATTTTTTCATAAAAAATTAAACCCAGATAAAGATTCCAACAATTTAAAAATTAAAAAAAAAAATTAAAAAATTAAGAAAAAAATAAAAGAAAAAATCAAGCACAATCAGTCTGTCTCTCTCAACCCAAATAGAATCAAAGACGTCACAATACCTACAAATCCTTTTCTCATCGAAATTGTTTTCCTTAGCCAAAAAGTTTAGTGTCAATCATAGCTGCTCTGCCTCTCCCCTCAGGATCCTTCGATTTTAGTGTCATTCCTCTTCAACCCGCCGATTCCTTATTGTTTGCGTGGCCGTCCATAACTTGAATTAGGTAATAGTCGCCGATTGAGGGTTTAGGCATAGCTTGTTTGATGTTGTGGGCAATAAGATTAAGTTCTGTGGAGACGTACGAGGTGGCCAGGAACAAGTGAGTTGAGATGGATCACTATCAGTATTAGTAGAATGCTTCTGTACCTCTCCATTCTTTCCTTCGTCTATTAGTGACAACTACCTCACAACATATTAGTGAATTCGAGAGAAAGCGAGACTTCAACTTATCAAATCTTGCTTGGATAGGAGAGTTGTGCAAAAATCAATACCTCTTTTTATTCGTGATTGATTTTGTTGCTTTGGTTGGTTGTTGATTTGGGGTTTGTTGAAGAGGAGAGGGCGAGAGAGAGTTGGGTTGGAGTTGGTTTCTGGTGATTGATTTTGGGGTTTGTTGATTTTATTGGTTTTTGGTTTTCTTATTTTGTTGCTTCGGTTGGTGATTGATTTTGTTGATTTTTTATTTTGTTGATTTTGTTTCGAAGACCCTCTCAATCTTAGTTTTTTTTTTTTTGGGAGGTTTTTTAGTATTGAAGATCTGTGTACATCTGCCCGGATGTTGAACATCAAGTGTTGATCTTCAAATTTTTTTTTTTTAATTTGTTTTTATGATTATTAATTTTAATTTCCATATTTTTAAATTTTAATTACTTAATTAATTTTTAAATTTTAATTAATTGTTTATTTTTAAATTTTATTTAATATATATTTTCATTTTAATCTTGGCCTTACATATGTTGTAATCCCAACCCTCTTTTGGGAAATGTGAAAAATACCTTTCTTACCGAAACTTTACGTCTCCTTTGACCTTCAGTTGACTGACGGTTTAGACTTTTTTGAAGAGTTTTGAAAAAGTTAGGGATAAAAAAACTTGTTTCCAAAAAACTTTAAAATTTGATATTTTTTAAAACCTCAGGGACTAAAATGATGTTTTTCCTTAATTTTTGATGTAGTGAAAGTTGAAGTAGGTCATTAAAATTCTCAATTGGAAAGTTAATGTTCATGGTCTTGATGATCTGGAGTCTAGACTTTTGACATAGTTAATAGTTAATCTTTATAATTCAAATTCCTTTAAGATATCCCATGATCTTTATTACTTTTCAAAATGTTGCACAAAATGGGTGTCTTTTCTTTGCATTTTTGATTGTGGAAACACATGCACCATGCACCATACGTTTGAATAGATTACCATTTACTTTTGTTCCTTTCTGTTTTCTTTGGTGGTTATTTAAGTTTCGAATGGAGATCAGCATGGAGACGAAACCTTGATCTTTGAAAACTGAAACTTCCATGGGTACATTTTTAGGCCACTTTGTTCCGGGTTTGGCTCTCGCTCTCCTTGGTCTATGGCACACCATCAACACTATCAGAGACTACTGCCTTAAAGGCTCTACTAACTTTAAAGTAAGGTTTTGGTTCCCATTCAATGGCCCTCTTTCAAGGCTTAAACACTTGGAACTCTTGTCCATTTTATCTTTCTCCGTATTTGCTATTCTCATGCAAGTTTTAGATTTCCCTTTAGACTTCCCTTATGTTCGCCTCACTCTGAGGCTTGACAGCGCTGAGCATGCTGCCATGTTTCTTCATCTTGCTATATTTGCATGTTTCACCCTTTGTGCTGATTTAACCCATTTGTTCGATATCCTATCTGTGCTTCCTGGAATGCTTGCAGCTTCTGTTTTTGGGCAAGAGCTTTTCCTGATCCATTTTCACTCAGCTGATCATGCTGGTCTTGAAGGCCATTACCATTGGCTCTTGCAGCTCATACTGTTTGTCTCCCTTGTGGCAGCTTTATCAGCAGCTTGTTTCCCAACCAATTTTCCTGCAGCTCTTATTCTTTCAGTTTCAGTTGTGTTACAAGGGTGCTGGTTTGTGAACATGGGGTTTGTGCTCTGGGATCCTCTGTTTGTTCCACAGGGATGCACTAACCAGTTGGCAGAGGCTATCAGTAGTAACATGCATGGAGCAGTCACTTGTAGCTCTCCTGAGTCAGATTTCAGAGCAAGGGCTCTAGCTAACTTGCAATTTAGTTGGATACTCTCTGTAATATGGATATTTACAGGATTTGTTTTCCTGGTATCAGCGAAAAAATATGCCCCTAAGAGCCAGTCAACCCAGTATGAGCGACTTCACAGTAAAGTCAGCGATGTCTCTCTGGACGTATATGGTTCACAGCAATCTCATACTTAAAATGGTGTACTGTGTCATGCAAACTAGACGTTTTCATGTCTAGTGAAGGCTGTTGGAGCGCTTAAAAGCTGCCATCAATAAAATGGTTTTTATTACTACAGTAGCTGCAGCACTTGCTCAGTATTATTTTTAGATTAAATGCTCTTCCTGTAAATTCTATATCAATTATAACCTTTTCCAATTCTCTTGGCTTGAGTATCTGATTTCTTTTAACCAAAGTTTACATTAGTGGCGGCCATTCTTAAACTAACAAGTTAATGCCATGTGTTGGTTTCTATTCAGTTAAACATTAATAGAAATCTATTTTTTTCAATCTGGATTACAACACTTCTGTTGTATTATGTGATATATTTGCTACACTTGATATTCTACATATGTTTTATGCTACAATATAGCAATGAATATTCAGTTTTACATGCCCAAAATTTTAAACAAAAAAGCCTTTTCCCAGATGGAGAAAGCCTAGCCAGAATGATGTCACTTGAGTGATGAATGATGATCACCGAGGAGCCTGTGACAATAGAGGCACTTATTATTCTTGTTAAAATTCAAATAGCATGGACGGTGGTCTTGGGGTAAGGATAATATAATGCCCCAACCCAAAGTGGATCCAATAGATTAAATGAAATCTAGTTTATTGTTAATAATTCAATCCGGTTTAAGTTTTAGAAATAAATAGCCATTAAGATAAATATTCATTTGGTGGATATTTTTAAAAGACATAAAAAAAGTAGAGTGTTATTATATTGTTAGTTGATAAATTTTTAATGGAAGTGATTGAGGTGGTGCAATATATACATATAAATAATGGTTGTTATAATGATCAATACATGAGGTAAATGTAAGTAAAATGAGAATGAAATGAGTGTATGTGTCGGTCATATATATGTATATAGATATAAAATTAAGAGATGTGTTAGTTGGAAATTATGCAAGTGTATGATAAGGTGAGAAATAAAAATAAATGATAAAATAAATGTGGGCTAAGAGAGTTAGGATAGTGGACTAATTTTTAAAGAAAAACAATGACATGTGACATGTACAAATATAATAAACAATTAAACCAATAAAAGACAAAAAAAAAAAAAAAAAAATAGAAGAGAAAAGAAAATAAATGAAATGGGAGTAGATATTAGTCTCTCAAGGTAAGTCAAAGATAGAGGTGAAAGTTGATGACAAACAAAAAAAGTGAAAGTGGTTTTTTTTTTTTTAATAAATTCGTGGCAAACAAAGAAAGCGAGAGTGGTTTTGGCTTTTAATATATACGAGACCAATATTATGAGAGAGTGCATGACAATCAAATAGTAGTAAAATTATTTTGGACAAGTGTTATTCATAGTTGTGATAAACCAAATATATATATATATATATATATATATTAATTCATGCATAAAAGGAGATTGAAGTCGACCACTATACACCTATATACATTTTTAAGCAAGCAAGTAGAAGCACAACACACATATGAGTTCGCCAATGAGAAAAAAAGAAAAGACGAAGAAGAATAAGAAGAAGAGAGAAGAAAAATAAGAGAGAACTTTTGTAACGGGGTGTGTTGGCTGAATTTTTGAATTAAGATAATATCTTAGATAAGAATCTGTTTTACTAAGTCATTCTTAATAAAAAATTATAAAACTTCATGTGTGAATAGATTTATTTGTCTATTGTTCATATATTAAATTTTGTATTTTTTTTTTATAAAAGAATTAAGAGATATAAATTTAAGATTGGACAGTGATCGAAATTAAAATCTGCAGGAGAGATTTTTGATTCTTGAAATTTTGACGGTTTTGAGCATACTACAGATCATGCAATAATCTGAAAATTTTTTCTAGGTTGTCTTATATGTCTTCTATTGCTATATAAGATCTTATGATTTTCTGATAACTATAAAATTTATTAAAATTCATATAATGCACTGTGGTTAGAAATAATATTTTATGGACTGATTTCATTAGACTAAAACGAATGAATGTTTACCCATGCTAGCAGTTATGGTTTTAGTTGAAATTTTTTCTAGAGGTTGTTTAATGTGTCTAGAATGTTTATTTAAAATTTTAGATTGATTGGAGACATAGATTTTTAATTAAAAATGTTTAGGTCAACAGTGTCGGATTGAAATTTTGAAACAAAAAAGGATAAAATTATGGTTTAGTATAAGAAGATTATTTATGTCCAAATAAAATTATTATGGATTGTATTGTAACAATTTTTCTACTTATAATTGAATAGGACTCAATTGATTTTTGAACATATAAATAAACGGTTTCGAATTGTTCCAGGTGATTATGTCCAAAATATCACCTTCGGCTAAACAGTTGTCGTAGTATAGCTTTAAGGTATCGATCCCACAGAGAAGTGAATAACAAGAAGAATTCAAAATAGTAGAAGAAATAAAATAAAATAATGAACAATAAATAATAGAGAACAATTTAAAGGAGAATTATTTGAGAGTATTCAGTTCAGAGAAAGAAATATCAAAGTCTTTGTGAGAAAAATCTTGCTATTTTATTTTCACATTTTCTTTGTAGAATCTGTGAAATAATGAGCAAGTTAGGCTAAAATTAGAGTGAGGCTGAGGGGTGATCTTAATTGTAAGATTATTGTTATTCAAGTTTGTTTCTATTCAAGTTCTTCAATGTCTATGTTAAACTCATTTTTGAAGTTTTGATTCAGAAATTATATTTTGCAGTTTTATATAAATTCAGTTAAGCTTTTTCTTTTCCCATGTGGTTCATATTAAAAATATATTTTCTGAATTGATAAATTTATAAGTTAATTTTCCCATGTCGTTGTAGTATAGTGGTGAGTATTCCCGCCTGTCACGCGGGTGACCCGGGTTCGATCCCCGGCAACGGCGCCAAATTTTGATTATGTCCAAAATATCACCTTCGGCTAAACAGTTGTCGTAGTATAGTTTTAAGGTATCGATCCCACAGAGAAGTGAATAACAAGAAGAATTCAAAATAGTAGAAGAAATAAAATAAAATAATGAACAATAAATAATAGAGAACAATTTAAAGGAGAATTATTTGAGAGTGTTCAATTCGAGAATGAAATAAACAAACTAAAAAGAAAACTAATTGATAATAACCAATAGAGAAAATAGTAAGGCTTTGATGATCACTTAATTGTTTAATTTCCTGTTATCAAGTTTGATTTCAAATTATTACTCAATTGCATGTTTCACATCCCAAACAGACAATTGGAAAATAAGGATTTGAAGATCAAATAAAAATACCAATAAAATTTTGCAAACTCTTTCAATTTAATAACAATCTCGGATATAACTTATAAGTTATCTAAGAACGACAATATATCAAATTGACAATACTGTAGTCGAAAATTAACTTATAAATTTATCAATTCAGAAAATATATTTTTAATATGAACCACATGGGAAAAGAAAAAGCTTGACTGAATTTATATAAAACTGCAAAATATAATTTCTGAATCAAAACTTCAAAAATGAGTTTAACATAGACATTGAAGAACTTGAATAGAAACAAACTTGAATAACAATAATCTTACAATTAAGATCACCTCTCAGCCTCACTCTAATTTTAGCCTAACTTGCTCATTATTTCACAGATTCTACAAAGAAAATGTGAAAATAAAATAGCAAGATTTTTCTCACAAAGACTTTGATATTTCTTTCTCTGAACTGAATGCCTTTGTTGTGTTGCCAAGCACCCTATTTATAGAAGCAAAAAGTCTCTTCATACAATCTTTACTTCCCTGAAAAAGGAAGGCTTTCAAAATTCAAATTCAAAGAAACACAATTTGCTCAAAATCTTCTCATCTTGTTCACCAATTTGTCTCAATCCATCACCATAAATCACTACTATTTCCAAAATTTGAGAGACAAATCAAATTTCAATTCATCTCCACAAATCACTCCATCAATCATATTTCATCCATCTTTTATTTCAAATTTTGAAAGTCAAATTTCATCCTCCATCATCTCCACAAATTGCTTGATCATTTTGAATTTGAAAATCAAATCTAGTGAGAGTGTATGGGCCATGAAGCTTGGGAATAGAGAAATTTGGGGTCTGATCATGCTTATGTTTAACTGCTGAACCTTGGTAATATTTAGGCCTTGTGCATTTGAGTTGAAGTTCTTTGAATTGGGCTTCTTGATTTTATTTCTGAAAAACACCACAAACCCAAAATAAGTTCCCAAAAATTATGTCAAACTTATCAATTTTATGAGCATAAAAATACATTAAATCAAATGATCAAATCAAATGCATTCGTAAAATAATAAAATAAAAATGTTCAATTAAATAACATATTTTGACAAATGCAATCAATTAAAATTGTATTTTTATGTTCTAATCACCAGGTATGTAAATTTTCCATGACATGTATTATATTGTTTTCTAGTAATAAATTTAGCTTTTATAATTGAATGTTTCTATTTTATGTACTATCATTTTGTCTTAAGGAAAATGTATTTAATACTTTAATTATTGTTTTATAAAAATGTTTTTGACTAATAAATTATGAACATCCTTTTACAAAATATACATCAAAGTTATGCTTTTACTAAATTTGAGTTTTTCAACATAACTTCTTATTATAATCTATGTAAATGATTTTACATCCTCAAATTTATGTCTTTTGTAAAATGTTCGATTGTATTAAAGTATTTTTTCATATTTAAAAAGTATGATATGTTTAATCTCCGTATTTGAAAATATGATATGTATTGTAATTGTAATTATAATGAAAACGTTTTTGCTCATTGTCCATAATACTGCTACCGTTATTATTGTCTTAGCTGAGTTATTATGTGCACACCTACCGTACCGAGTCACACTGGTGAATGTGAACTACCGTACTGAATCACACAGATAAATGTGATTTATTGTATTGAGTCACACAGATAAATGTGACATATTGTTACCGTAGACATTACGTGACATGAGCTACTGATTTTTATTCAATAAATGTTTAAATGTTAAATGATTCCTACTATAATTATATTTATTTTACATGGTACATTTACTGGAAATATTATAAGTATATTATAGTACAGTTTTTAAATGTCATATGAAATTTATTTATTGAATTGACGACTTACCCCTTGTCTCCACCATTATTACAAAGTAACTACAATTATGTTAGGATGTTAATTATCCTATTTTTTAGGGAGTGATTTCAAAAAGGTATTAGTAGCTAAAGTTTTTAATCATTGTTTGGAGAACTATTGATCATTTTATTTTTATTTATTTGTAATGATTGATTTTCAATTGTTCTTTATTATTGTTAGAACATTTTATTAATGAAAAATCCTAAAAAATCACATACTTTTGAAAGATTATTCATTTTCCCTCATATAATTTCGTTTTTATTCAAAAAACCTCATTCCATCACTCTAATAGCAGGAAAATTCAACTGACATATGCAGAGGATAAAAAAATTAAACTGCCCTTGATATGATATTTTAAAAAACAAAAACAAACTAAATTAAAAAATAAAAGAAATTAAATAAAAAAAAATTGAAGATCCAATCTGGATCTACACACCCATCATCCATCCTTATCTTCAACCATCCACAGTCTTGAATTCCCTTTTTTTCTCTCTCCTTCTTTCTTCTCTCTCTCCATTTGTGGGTTTCTGGTGGCTTGTAAACCCACATTTCTCATCATCAACCTTCCACAATTATTAAACATCAATCTTCCATAATTATCAGCAAATACCATAAAAAAAAAAAAAAACAAAAAATTATCACCGGTGTTCGTCGGTGGGTGTCCAACGGTGGAGATCAAAACCCAGGTGGGTCTCCAATGGTGAATACCCAAAAAGGTCTCAAGTCTTTGATCATGGACACCCTTCCAGGTCTTCGATTGTGGAGACCCTTCTGGGTCTTTGATCATGGAGACCTAAAAGGGTTCCATGATCCTAGGAGGGTCTAAGGTCTCCACGATTGGAGACCCCAACTAGGTCTCCATCGTGGAGACCCAAGTTAGGTCTCCAACAGGTCTTTATGTCTCCACCGTGTCGTCGTTATTGAACCCACATGTAAATTCGGTCAGAGATGGAGAGAGAAAGAGGAAAAGAGAAGAGAGAGGGAGAGAGACAGGAACTGAGAGGACAAAATAAAAATACAGTACATAAATTTTTTATTTTTAAATAAAAGTATCTTATTTTAAAATTATTTATTTTATTTTATATTTTTATTAATATTTTTATTGAATTTCCTTTTTTATCTCCAGAGTCAAATGGTCAATTATAACAATCTAATGTAATCTGTTATTGTTGAGACATTATCGTCTTTTCATATATTTTTAGGGAGTATTTTGGATGTTTAATTTAAAGTCAAATAATATTTTAAATAAAAATAAAATTGTATGGGAGAAAATGGATAATTTATCAAAAATCAAAAGGATTTTTTGAGATTATCCATTTTATTAATTATAGCATGACTTGAGTGTTTGATTAAATAACGTAAATCCTAAAATTTAAGTTTTATTATATCGGGATTTGGAGTGTGACAATAAGCTCTAGTGGTGTTGCCTTGGCCGCTGTCAATCCAGGGCCCTCACTCGTGCCAACTGCTGTGTCCAAAACTGTTCCTATTACAAATGTGTGAAGCAGCCGTGCCAGGGTCAAGTGCAGCACTTGAAGCGCAAGTGAGATCCCTGGACACTTCCTTCTACCAGAACCAAATGGTAGATATTCAAAATCCAGACCCTGACATCCAAATCGACATGGTCATTGAGGAACCTCTCTGGTCTGAACTCTGAAGGGTTCAGCCAAATGCTAGGGTCACGGTGCATCTTCCACAGATTAACAAAAAGGCGTGTGCCAGCTGGGATGTGGAATCCGGCAATGGTACAGTGATCCATGGCCTCACGTGGTGCTGAAAGTGGTACGGCAGGATACAGTCTCAATGTTTCCTTAACAATGGCTTGTAAGTAAATCAGATTCTTAATGTCTGACTCGTCAACTTGGCAGTGCATTCCAACATGAAGGTTAAGTTTATCCTGTGCTTTCTTCAGCACATGATGGTTGTTTAACAGCAGAGAGAGTGCCCATGTCAGTGTGACCACTGTGGTATCATTGCCACCTAAAATAAGGCTCTGCAATAAACACAAGTAAACATGTCAGGTTAGCTTTGTTGAATTAAAATTTGTCTAAAGAGACTCCAAAGCTACTGCTGTAATTTCTGATATTGTGGATGTTTATGTTGTTGTTTTCGGTTGATGCAAGCTGCTGCTGCTGGAAAGCTTGATGTTGCATATATATATTTGTTTTGTAAATTTTTTTGTTGTTATGGTCCATGTGTAATGTTTGGTTATGACTAAAGTGTATTTAGTTATTTTTAATGGTCTGATATGTATTAGTTTTATTAAGTTGCAATTAGTTCAATGGTTAGTGGTGTTAGGTGAGATTTGATAGTTTATATACTGTCAGAAATGGGCTGCTGTACTCATTGTTTTGACAGCTTTACTTAGCTGTTTTACACCTTGTAACTGATGTATATTTTTGCCTCATTGGACGATGAAATGCAGAGAAAATATCTTCTCTCTCTGGTTGTGTTATGTTTGCTGTTTTCAATGGTTCATATCTGAGCAGGTTTTATGTTTATGGTATGTTAATGTACTGACATTCTAACAAGCTTTACCACTAAATTCTCAATTTTTATACCACATACAGAAGATTCAGACAATTTATAACTTATATATTCTTCGATTTTTCTGTACCATGGTTTAATTTATTAGGCATAGTTTTCCTTGGACATAGTTTAATTCATTAGACATAATTTATAACACTATTACCTATGCAAGTTCATTTTACATCTGAAATGGCAGCTCTACATGCTTAATTTGCAGTATGAAAAGTCCTTAGAGACTGATTAAAATGATGATGATGTGAGTGCAAAACGATGAAATCTTATCTTCATTTGCTTTTTTGACTGGATGCATAACTCAGCCTCTACTAATTATTGTTACTGAATTGCAGGAGGCATACCATGCAATTGGCCTTAACTGGGATCTTGAGCAGAAATCTTGCCATCATTGATGGCTGACAGCTTTACATGGATGAAATCTTTCTCCTCCTCATTGATGTTCTGACCTAGCCTTCTCCTTTGATGCTCATCCACCCACTTCCCGAACACGTAATCCAACTCCCTAGCTGTCTTCTTCATTTTGCTTATATGACCATTCACAGCATCTAACCAACCAAGAAATGGAACTGTATCTGAAACCAAAAATGACCCCACTAGATAAAAAAAAATTCCGCCGAGGCCCTTTGGCACCGCATTGATTCTTCATCAGAATTTGTACAAGTGCCAAAATATCGCTTTCCAGCAATCATTCTCACAATAATATTCATGCCTATGTCCCTAAATCTTTCCTTCATTGCTGCAGCAACGTGGCCTCCATTTTTTACGCATTGTTCATATAACTCAAGGCGGCCATCTGAGGGAAGCTCAACGGTGGCTAGCTTCCTAACATCACGCCAATATGGTCCATAAGAGGCAAAGCCAAACATGAGATGGTCATAACCCATGAGCTTCACGGCTAAGGATTTTGGACGTGTAGCGAAGACCTTGTCATTGGTTGTGAAACATTGTTTTGTCACTTCCCAGCTACCAATCACAAGTGCTTCATGAATTCCAGGGCGGATCATGAAGGCGTTTCTATGATTATCAGCCATTGCCCCAAGTGTCTGATGCAACAGCTGGTTTGATCCAAAAAGATGAAGATGACCAATAATGGGCCATGCCCCTGCTGGCTCCGGTGGTTTCCTACCTTTTCTCTTGTTTCTTCTGGTTGTGTTTATAGTCACACAAAGCAAGATAATAGCAAAAACAAATGCAAACAAGACTATGATTTCTTGCAGTTGAAATAAGAATTTCATAGTGAAGATCAGCAAAAAATAGATCAATGTGCAGAATACATAGCAAAATTCTGATGTACTAAATCACACATAGTATAACCTTCTAGTTTGCGGCAAGTGGGGTTGTTCTAGTGGAAGCCACCCTCCATCCATGCACCAAGTTATGGGTTTGATCCATATCCTCCTGCTAATTGTAGGTAGTTTTTCCACTCTACGTGGGTAGCTCTCTTCCAGTTCTGAGAGAAAAAATTTCAATCGTGTTTCAAAGTTTCATCTTAACTGGTCGGTAGTATTCTGATTTGATACTAATAGTAAAAAAAAAAAAAAAAAAAAAATTCTAGTTGTGATTAGGCTAAAAAAATACTGCCACAAATAAGAAAACGAGGGATATGAGTTAGTCAAAAGATGAAAGTAACACCACTTGACCACATCTTGCCAAAATCTGCTAAATAGAGTAATTTAACCTGAACATTTATGATGGTAATGGCCTTAATAGGCAGTATCTCACAACCAAATCTACAAGATACTTCAAACACCCTCCACACTGCACAAAACAAACAAAGTTCTGGGAGGTTTATCCTGATTGTTCTTGGACCATTACATGCTACTGGCAGTGACTGGACTACAGGAGTGTTAGTCGTTCAGAATGTGCTGTAGCTTGATGGCCTCATTGATCTTGTGTAGGGCCTTGAAAATGATCATCCTCCATTCCTGCAAAATAAATTAAATTATATGAGCTGAATTATTGATTCCACTCACAGATGTTATGAAATTGACAATCGAGGAAAAACATCTTCTAGAGAAGTCAGTGTCAGGACCAATTGTACAAGCAATAATAGATGTGTGTGATAAATGCACTCCTTTATGGCGTGTTACGAAGGAAATTATAAAGTCATGCTTTCCATGCTTGGATTTTTCTGCATGGACAAGGATGTATTCATAATTGCATTCATCTTTTTCATTTTAGTTGTCCTGGGAAGAAAAGGAAGTTATTACTTACTCTATATGTATATATCAAGCGCTAGGATTTGATTAGTATACAATTTCAATAATAATACAGACAGCTATAAGAGAAACACTATTCAATTTTTATTTTCTTGATTATCATTTCTAAAACTCCTTATTAATATATGAATTGCTGGATTGAAATCTAATGGAGATGAATGATTTTTGTTTTGTTACTAATTCTGTATGGTAGCATGACCCTCAAACACTTTAAGCGTGCACATTTGAGATAGTTATTCATACAATAAGGGAGAACTCTAACTACACTTTTGAAATTTTGTATGAGTATGGTTGTTTAATGTTTTCCTTATGAGTAAGGATCTTCATCTAACATTTTATTTTTTTCTCGACTTTTTGCAATTTATTATAAATCAACTACAAAATAATAGATAATAGCATAAAGAAATGCAAACAAGACTACAATTTCTTGCAGTTCAAAGTGAGAATGCCATTGGTTTACCACTATCATGAGAAGATAGTGTTAGAGTTAATATTCTTCTTGTAAATATTTCTTCCTGTAAGGGTAGTTTAGTCTTCTACTTCATTACCATATACATGTATTTTCGGTTCCAGTAAACCAAGACCGTTTTGATTTTCACTGAGTGAGGAACCCATTTTCTCTTCTATGGAATTTGTTTGATGGTTCATAGATAGATCTATGGAAGATTCATAGCATTGGCATATATTATATATATATATATATATATATGATAATTTTCTAGTAAGGATGTCCCAAAATTTTTGTTTTATAAACATTCACTTTTTGCGAATCCCCTGCCAGAGTGATGTGACCCCCCTATAATTAGCGGTCCTGAAATAGTAATTTTTGTTCATTTGAATTAAATCAGACATAATCGAATTTTCAGAGTTGGACAAGGATAAAATATATCCAATAATAATAATAATAAATAAATAAATAAATAAATAACAACAACCACATGTTAATAAGCTTTCCAGAATCTGCCAATTATTGCAGATTACCAACTTGCATGCTAGGATGTAGTGGGCAACAATTACACAATAATTTCTTCAGGACACTTGCACACTGTCCGGACTGGCGCAAAATAGAACAATTCTGATCTGTTGATGCTTCCTTCATTTTCTTATTAAAACCATCATCACCATCATTGGCGAATGAATGGCTATGGGAATCGTCGTAGGAGGAACAGAAGAGGACGTCGGCGGAGGGGTTGTGGAGATTGACGGCTGAGATTGTGTTTGGTGGTTGATAATCAAGGGTGGGCTACTATTTCACAACATTATAAAAAATTTATTGACAAGATTGAATATATATGCAGTCTGAAAATTTATACATGTAGCAGGTAAAATCTACTTCACAATAAGAGGACGTGTGTTGATCAAAAGGTAATAGTTTAACACAACTTCTTGTTGGAATCTACCAATTGCATACTATGGAAGTTGAATATCATGATTGTAATGTACAATAACTCCACAACAATTTCTTTAAGATACTTCCACACTAGCACAAAACAGAGCAATTTTGGGGTGTTGATTGAAAATCGCACAAACGGTCCCAAGTTGATTGAACACCCCTCTAATATATATTTATTATTTAAATTTAAAATAAAATAAGAGTATTTTGATCATTTTATATTTTTTATTGACACTTAACGGTGATTGACTAACGACAGGAGATATTTGTGTTACACATTTAAAAATTTTAAGAAAGTTACTTGAATTATGGTCAAAGGTGTTAAATTGGTGCATTTCTTTAATGCAAAATGCATTTTTACGATGTAAAGACGTGTTTCAATTACACGTTTTTTAAATTATTTTATAAATTAAAAAAAATTAAAAATAATACATTGAGGATCCAAAAATGAGATGATTTGATACACAAGTTATCCTTTTAGTATCAGGCCAGTTAGTCTTTAACATTAACTAGGGCTCTTGAAAAGGGTGTCGATATCTCTACCCCTCTAAAACTGTTTAATAGAATCCTGCAAATACTTAATCTAATCTAGTTCTATGCAGTTAAATTCAATCTTATATAGTCTGATCTAGTGCAACATAATACATCAAGTCAAACATGAACTAACAGAACAATATTACACCAACGTACAATTTCGCATGTTTGAAATTATAAATAAGATGGCCTGCTAGCTAGACTGGTGCCACTTGAGTGGTGATCACCAAGGAGCCTGTGAGGCTGTGACAACATAAACAATCATTATTCTTGCTTATTAAAATCAATGGATAGGTAGTCTTGGTGTAAGGATAACATCCAATGGTGTTGCCTTAGGGACACTTAATCCAGGACCTTCACTCATATCAACCACTGTGTCCAAAACTGTCCCCAATTCAAATGTGTGCAGCAGCCTTGCTAGGGTCAAGTGCAGCACTTGAAGTGCTAGTGAGATCCCTGGACACTTCCTTCTACCAGAACCAAATGGTAGACACTCAAAATGGAGACCCCTAACATCTAAATTGGCATGCTCGTGCAGAAACCTCTCAGGTATGAACTCTGAAGGGTTCAGCCAAATTCTGGGGTCACGGTGCAGCTTCCACAGATTAACGACAACTCGAGTACCAGCTGGAATGTTGAATCCAGAAATAGTACAGTCCTCCATGGCCTCATGTGGTGCTGAAAGTGGTACAGCAGGGTAAAGTCTTAATGTTTCCTTGACAATGGCTTGTATGTAAATCAGATTCTTAATGTCTGATTCGTCCACTTGGCGGTGCTTTCCCACATGGAGGTTAAGCTCATCTTGCGCTTTTTTCAGTACATGACGGTTGTTTAATAGCAGGGAGAGTGCCCATGTCAGTGTAACCATTGTGGTATCAGTGCCAGCTAAAATAAGGCCCTGCAATGAACACAAACGTGTCATTTGTTGTATAAATAAATGCATGACTCTGTATGTAGTACTAATTACTACAACCGAATCTGGAGACATATAAACATACCAAGCAGGTGGACTTGACAGCAGAATTCGCATCTTGAGTAGAAATTTTGTCATCATCAACGGCTGATAACATTACATGAATGAAATCCTGCTCCTCATCACTAATGTTTCGATCGAGTCTCCTCTGGTGATGTTCTTCCACCCACTTTTCTAGCACATAATCCAACTCCGTAGCCGTTTTCTTCATTTTACTTATGTAACCCTTCAGGATATCTAACCAACCGAGAAATGGAACAGTGTCTGAGACTAAAAACAACCCCATGAAATAAAAGAAATCACGGAAGGCCTTTTGAAATCTCCGTGATTCTTCGTCGTAACATGTGTCATCACTGCCAAAATATCGCTTTCCAGCAATCATTCTCACTACAATATTGGCTGTTAAGTCCCCGAATCTTTCCTTCATCTCTACGGCAATAAGGCCTCCATTTTCGACACATTGTCCGTACAGTTCTTTTATGAAGAAGTTGATTTCGGTGTCACGGACATGCTTGAGCAACTCAAGGCGATGATTTGAGAGAAGCTCAACGGCAGCTAGCTTCCTAACATCACGCCAATATGGTCCATAAGGAGCAAAGCCGAGCATGAGATTGTCATAGGCCAGGATCTTTGCAGCTAACGACTTTGGACGTGTAGAGAGGACCCTGTCATTGGTGGTGAAACATTCTTGTGTCACTTCCCAGCTACTAATCACCAGTGCACGACGAATTCCAAGGCGGATCATGAAGGCGTTTCCATATTTATCTGCCATCTCCCCTAGTGTTTGATGTAACAGCTGGCTTGGTCCAAGAAGATGAAGATGACCAATAATAGGCCATGCCCCTGCTGCCTCTGGTGGTTTCCCGCTTTCTCTCTTGTTTCTTCTGGTTGTATTTACAGTCACACAAACGAAGATAATAGCATAAAGAAATGCAAACAAGACTACGATTTCTAGCAGTTCAAGTGAGAATGCCATTGGTTTTCCACTATCATCAGAAAATAGATACGTGGATGATTTATAGCATTAGCACATTCATTTTTAGCAGAGTCATGTGACCCGTTATAATTAGTGGTCCTGAAAATATATCCAAAAAAAAGATAAAAGACAAGAACCACCTGTTAATAATCTTTTCAGAATCTGCCAATTGCCGACACTTGCACACTGTCCACACTAGCACAAAATGGAACAATTCTGAGCTGTTTATGCTGCCTTCATTTTCTTATATCATGCTATACAAGGAGTGGTTGTTTTATAGATGTGCTGTTTGCTTGACAACCTTACTGATCTTGTCTTGAATCTGAATTGATCTTGAGTATATCTGATCATGTAGGCCCATGATTATCCATGCTTCAATCAAGTAAAATAAGTTAAACTAAATTAGTCCTATATTCACAAGTAGCTTATGATCACATTCTTTGCGAGTGTGCCGGATGACTGTGATGTTGTGAAATGACAAATGAAGAAAAATCTTCAATAGTAGAAGCGTTGTTTGATTTTAGTGACAAATGACAATTTAAATAAAGAGCAAATTACATCAGTGTTTGTATTTTTTTTTTTTTTGCAATGACCTCCCCCCTTCAGACGACATGACCTCCTTTAACCATCAATATTAAGTTTATTTAGGGTTTTATGATCACTCTCTCTCTCCCTATCTTTTTAATTTTTTCTTAACTATTTGGATCTTTATTGTCCGTCTAAATAATTGGGTTACTTTTAAGATAATTCAAAATTTTAAAATTATAAGATAATTTTAAAATTGAATAATTTAAACATTTAAAATAATTTAAAAATAATTTTTTAAATGAATCTAAACTATCCATCTCAAAGATGGACAATCAAGATCAAATGAAAAAAATCAAAATATTAAAAAAAAATTTGTGAAGATGGCAGGCAGTGGAGATCCCGATTGGATCTCCATTGCCATCTTCAAGTTTTCAACCTCTCTCGTTCTTCCACCAACCAAACTATCAACTGATCATCAAAACCACAAAACCATCATCATCAAACCATTAAAACCGTCATTGGCATTGTCAGCGAAGGAGTGGCCATAGGAGCCATCGTAGGAGAAACGAAAGAGGACGTTGGCAGAGGGGTTATGAAGAATATATGGATGGCTAAGATTGGGTTTGGTGGTTGATAATCAAGGGTGGGCTGGTTCATACGACAATTTCACAATATAATAAAAAATTTACTGACAAGATTGAACTTATATATGTAGCTTGAAAATCTATACCCATAACAGGTAAAGGGATGTGTGCTAATTAAAAAATAAATAGTTTAACACAACATCATTTTAGAATCTACCAATTGCTTACTATCTAAGCTGAATATCATGTTTGTAATGTACAATAATTCCACAACGATTTCTTTAAGATACTTCCACACTAGCATACAAAACAGAGCAAGTTTGGGGTTTTGATTGCATTGGCATATTACACCCCACTGACAGGAGTGATTGTAGTTCAGATGTGTTGTTTCTCGACAGCCTTACTAAACTTGTCAAATAAGTAAAATTATTAATCACATTTTTTTGCATGCGACAAGGAGGAAAAATCTTCAATAATAGAAGTGTTGTCTGAAACACAAGTGGTTTGCCGCACACCCACCCTGTTGCTTATCACAAATACAGCTTCGAGTACATCTACCATAAAAAATAAATAATTTTATATCAATCCACTTATTTGTAAACAATCTACGTATTATTTCCTCTAGTTGGAAAACAGTTTTTCCTACTGGTGTAAGTTTCTCTCTTTCTACAAAGAGGGAGAAAAGTTAAATGTTGCGTTTTAAATTGTTCCCTAATGTGATCATTTAAAGGTCTCGGTAAATATAAATGTATTTATACTTAAAAAAAAAAAATAACAAGAAAGAAAGAAAAGAAGTGTTGTTTAATTTAGAATGAAAATTGAGAATTTGACAACCTTTATCTATCACCAAGATGGAAAAGTTAGCGGGAAAAATTACACAAATGTCCTTGAAGTTAAATGAAATTGCATCAATATAGCACTTTTGGTCATAATTATAACAACTTTCCTTGAACTTTTAAAAGTATTACACAAACACTCCTTGTCCTTAGTTTGCCGTTGATTCCTTTCCATTAAACCAAGGAAAAATAACTCATTCACAAATATTAAATATTGTATAAATTAAATAACAAATTATTATTTAAAAATAATAATAATAATAATGAAGACCTAATCTCCTTATTCGATGGAGTTTTGATCAGAAATTCATTAGATATAAAAACCACATCCGATCTCCAATTTGGGCAGATCGAAGACCAGAATTTTGGTCTCCATCTGGAACTACCTAATATTTATTGATGCAGAACACATAGTCTCCATTGTTTGGTCTCTATTGTATAAAGACCACTTAATCTCCATCATTAGTCTCCACTGGTGGGGTGGAGTCTCCACCTCCTAGTGGAGACTTGTTGGAGATGGTGATGTCATCTCTAATTTTTTTTCACTTTTTATAATTTTCAAATTAAAAATATATATTTATCATTTAAATTAAAAATAATAAAAGTAAATGATATTTTGATAATTTCATATTTTTTATTGACACTTAATAGTGATTGACTAACACTAGGGAGTGTTTCTATTACACCTTTGAAAATTTAAGGGAAGTTGTTGTACTCATGGTCAAAGGTGTCATATTGGTGTAAAAGCAGCATTTTTTTTTTTTAGCACAAAGATGTGTTTTTACAATACAAAAACGCGTTTCAAATAAATGTGCCATTTACTTTTCTTCTTTTTAATTTTATAAGAGTATTCAAATTAAAAAAAAAAAAAATCAAAATAGTGAAACTATCCAAAATAACCCCTTACCCAAACTTAAAAATAAAACATTGAGAATACAAAATGAGATGATTTGATGGACAAGTTATCCCTTTAGTATCAAGCCCAGTTAATCTTTAAATCCCATTCTCTGTGTGACGTATTCACAAAGCAGGCCTAAGTGCCAGGTGAATATTGGGCTCTTATGCACATAGAACCCCATGTTGCGCAAATGTGATGACAAAGGTTGGCTTTTTGGTATCGAAGTTGGTACATTTATGCTTATTGTTTGACATGATATATCACACTTTATATTATAAATCATAAAAATAAATTAAACTCTAATATATATAAAAAGTCAATTTAAATTTTTCAAAACAAAAAGGTCAATTTAAACAATACTAAATTTCAGTACATGATAAATTATTTGTAAGTAAACGAGATTTATTTGTAAAGGGGTAATATAACGAAACAAAAATGATGATATTTTGGTCATTGCATTTATAAATGTAAAATATTTTCAAACTCTAGAGGGATTTGTAAATAATGTCCAACTTTTAATGAATTATCAAATCAAATCCTCCTATTTATAATCTCGAAAAATAAAAATCTGTTTAACTGATTTATTATTTAACTTTATGAATCAACGAAATTCGGTTATGTAATTTTTCTTTTTTAACCTTGTATATAAGGTCAGTAACCTCAATACTAAATAGATCTTTGATTTAGTGGGTACACACCTTAGATCCTCTCTAAATCCATATTCACATAATGTGAAATGTGAGTTGTCAAAATCTTATAAATCATAAGATGATATGATAATTAATAGGATCTTGACAACTCATATACTACATCATTTAGGTACGAATTTGGATAAAATATTTGGAAAACCTAATATTACTTTTTTAGTTAATGCAAGTTACCTAAACCTAACCCCAATTTAACTACAGTTAACCCAAAAACTAACCTTTAAGACAGCCCACCACAGCCACTTGCCACCAATACCATGAGCATACTCGTCAATAGATGGTCCTTGTCGATGATCCACTAGGACGTAATGATGAACATTGAAAGGTGATCAAGCATCAATCTCCCTGCAGTGGAGGAGATCATTATCGTCGACACTGACATATGGGTTGGTTATAATACAAATCATTCGTATAGTAATGATCAAGTACTAATATGTCCCTAATTATCCCTACTTATAAAAAATTAACGTATCAAATCCTATTCCGAGGAAAGCAAAATAGTCTGGCGGTAAGTCATCTTCCACCTGTCACTTAAGTGGTAAGTTCAAATCTTACCGTCCCACCATTTGTGTGGACAATCATTTTTCGATATTTGAGAGTATAGATTCAAGTTGCCTAACCCATAAAAAATGTCGAATAATAAAAAACAGCCCTATTACTATAAAGCTTAAACGTTCTATGTGAAATTATAATTCTAAATATTATGACAGGTAGAAATTATCTCTACCAGACAATAAATTTTGACCATTCACAAATTAATATTCTGCAAAACTTGAACGGATCAATATAACATAGCATACAGTTTTACAATAGAGGGAATTATTGTTGGAAATCAAATAGCATGGAAGGCAGCCTTGGAGTAAGGATGACCTCTAGTGGTGTTGCTTTGGGGACAGTCAATCCAGGACCTTCACTCATATCAACCATCGCGTCCGAAACTGTCCCCAATTCAAAGGCGTGAAGCAGCCTTGCCAGGGTCAAGTGCAGCACTTGAAGCGCAAATGAGATGCCTGGACACTTCCTTCTACCAGAACTAAACGGTAGATACTCAAAATGCAGACCCCTAACATCCAAATTGGCATGCTCATTCAGGAACCTCTCTGGCATGAACACTTCAGGGTTGGACCAAATTCTGGAGTCACGGTGCAGCTTCCACAGGTTCACAAAAAGGCGTGTGCCTGCTCGGATGTTAAATCCAGCCACAGTACAGTCCTCCATGGCCTCACGTGGCGCTGAAAGTGGCACAGCAGGGTATAGTCTCATTGTCTCCTTCACAATGGCTTGTAAGTAGATCAGATTCTTTATGTCCGATTCGTCCACTAGGCGGTGCTTTCCCACATGGAGGTTTAGCTCATCCTGAGCCTTTTTGAGTACATGACGGTTGTTTAATAGCAGAGAGAGTGCCCATGTCAATGTGACCTTTGTGGTATCACTGCCACCTAAAATAAGGCTCTACAATAAACACCAAAATACCATTGTCTATAAAAGTTCATTTTATATCTGTAATTATAGGTCTAAATACTTATTATTAGTATTATTATTTCTGATGTTACAAATACAGTAACAATCAGAAATCGCATAATATAAGATTCTAAAATACAATTCAGAACTCTGTTATTGATCCTTAGTAAGGAGGAAATGAGAAAACTACCTACACAAAGTAGAAAAATAGAAAAATTGCTTAAATATTAGCGTGACTTAAGCAAGTTGAACACAGTCACTATAAAGAATTGTGGTGGATGAATTTGACCTTATCACTTAATCAAGTGGCTTTCCTCAGTCTAAATACTTGATTCATAATATGTAAACATCAGTCCAATGAAAACGATAATGATGTGAATGAGACCAATAAAATTTTTGTATGAACCTTCAGAAAAAAATAAAAAATAAAAAATAAAAAATGAACGAACATACCAAGCAAGTACCCTTAACAGCAGTATTGGCATCATGAGCAGAAATCTTGCCATTATCGATAGCTGACAGCATGACATGGATGAAATCCTGTCCCTCATCACTAATGTTTTGATTGAGTCTCCTCTGGAGATGCTCATCCACCCAACTCCCAAGCACATAATCCAAGTCCCTAGCCGTCTTCTTCATCTTACTTATATAACCCTTCAAGATATCTAACCAACCAAGAAATGGAACAGTATCTGAGGCCAAAAATAGACCCACTAGATGGAAGAAATCGCCCAGGGCCTTCTGGCATCGCCTTGATTGCTCATCACCACTTGTGTCAGTGTATCGCTTACCAGCAATCATTCTCACTACAATATTCATTGCCAAGTCCCCAAATCTTTCCTTCATTTCTACAACAACAAGGCCTCTTTTTTTGACACATTGTGCATACAATTCTTTTATGAAAATGTTGATTTCTGTGTCACGAACATGCTTCAGCAACTCCAGGCGGTGATTCGAGAGAAGCTCAACATCGGCTAGCTTCCTAACGCCACGCCAATATGGTCCATAAAGAGCAAAGCCAAGCATGAGATGGTCATAGGCCATGATGTTTGCAGCTAAACACTTGGGACG
Source organism: Dimocarpus longan (assembly GCA_022984855.1). Classification (NCBI taxonomy): domain Eukaryota; kingdom Viridiplantae; phylum Streptophyta; class Magnoliopsida; order Sapindales; family Sapindaceae; genus Dimocarpus; species Dimocarpus longan. Next base: position 27,676,778 of record CM041020.1, read on the forward strand.
CGTAGGGAAGACTTTGTCATTGGTGGTGAAACATTCTTTTGTCACTTCCCAGCTACTAATCACGAGTGCTCGATGAATTCCAAGGCGGATCATGAAGGCGTTTCCATATTTATCTGCCATCTCCCCTAGTGTCTGATGTAGCAGCTGGTTTGATCCAAGAACAGGAAGGTGACCAATAATAGGCCATGCCCCTGCTGGCTCTGGTGGTTTCCTGCCTTCTCTCTTGTTTCTTCTGGTTGTGTTTATAGTCACACAAAGAAAGATAATAGCAAAACCAAATGCAAACAAGACTATGATATCTTGCAGATGAAGTGAGAACTCCATGGTTTTCCACAATCAGACAGAACAAAAAGATAATATTTTATCTAACTATTGATAGTATAATGTATATATATAGATATAGAAAGAGACTCTTTGTCTCTTTCTATAATAGAAACTAGATGATAATTTTTTTGTAACTATATAAAAAATGGCAACCACATGAAAAATAGAGAATATACAGATTAAATGGGCATCAGTAATCTATCCCCTAGAGAAGGTTCCCTCATGGGCCTCATTTAAATCGCATGATTTTCACAACAAAGAAAATGCATGTATCCTTAGATATTGTCATTTGTCAAGTTAGACGCGGAAGCGAGGAGAGGCGTGGAAATCACCTAATAATCGTATAGGTGTTCAATTAATATCTGTAAAAATGGCAACCAACAAATTAGCCCTGTCTAGTCTCGGACGTAAGTCACGTAAGGCCTTGTCTTTTGAGAGTTGTGACCTTATCTATACACACGTTTTTTCCCCTCTCTGTACAAGATATCACGTTGTTAAATGTATACAGACATGGGCTAGAAATTATAGTACGGTGAAGAGTCGTGTTTGTCCTCCTAAGAGCTACTCCAACTCCAACGTGGCAGCATTCTAACATAAAACATCGAATTGGTGTTCAAATGTTTCAGTACTAAAAATATATTTTAGAATTTGCATTATACAAGAAAAAGTTTTATTTTTCAGTACTAAAAATATATTAAATTTTAAATTTAGTATAAAAAATAAAAAAACTTTTCTAACATCACGAGTGCATATTTTTTTTATAAATTATAGTTTATGAAAACTAACCGTATTAAAATTTTATTTTATTTTTTGTTGCCGTTCAAAAACTCACCTACATAATTTTTTGAAAATTTCATATAATATTATTCGTTTGAGATCACTTTTACTTTTAATTTAAAAAAAAAATTAGAGTTCAATTAACCTTTCGTAAACCGCTTAAATAATATATTTTAAAAGAGCTTTTAATACTAGAAAACGCTTTTGAGAATATTTGTTATGAATATTTCAAAAGCTATTTAGATTATAATATGACCATTATATTCTAATTGAAACAAATTATATAATACTTTCATTTCTATTTTAATAATTTAAGAGATAATTAATTTGGAGAACATAAAACATTAAATTTTAAAATAATAATTTTTTTTGAGAAATTTAAAATAATAAGTTTGGTAACATTAAATATGTATAAAACCTAAAATTTTTAGGTCTCATCCGATTATTCACCCTACGTCCCTACCATCACAACCCAGCTGCCTCCCATTTTTTTTTTTTTAATCTTTCTTTAGGTCTTATCCAACTATTCACTCGACGTCCTTGCCCAGTACAAACATGTCGCCTCCAATTTTTTTACTTACCTTTTCATTGTCTTTAGCCCTCAGTGTTTTTAGCTCTAGCCTCTTCTCTCATGAGTCTATGGTGAATACTTGATCTCCACCTCTTAATCAAATCAAATTCTCTCTCGTTTTTTGTGAATTCAATAGCTCCAAATTCTCCTTGTTTCAATTTCTAGTTTGCATGGGTTGGATTGATCTTTCTCTTCCTTATTTTTTTTTTATTTCTTTGTATTCTGTTGAATTTGATTGGTGTTTGTTTGAGATCTGTCCAAAAATTTGATGAAAATAATGAATGTAAAAATGGAAATTGAAAGCTATTTTTACTTTTCAGAGTACATTCAAAAGCGACTTTTGGAAACCATACGTAACAATAATCCATCCAAAGCTGTCTTGTTATGTGTTTGTGTGGACGGTGTTATAAGTTCATTCGTATGTACGTTAAATGTATGATGAATAATGAATTGCTGCTCACATGGGTGTTATTTAAGTACATGCACAAGTTAAAATTATACTGAATTGCCGTCCATGGGACATGGCCAACGTTTTCACAAATTTTGTCCTAAAAACATTTCTCTTAGCCAACACAACAAAACAAAAGTCGGCAGGACAATTAACTGAATTTTCCACTAATTCATAGACTATTGAAACTTTAGCTCAACATTAATAATCCAAGGCTTTGTGTTTAAGGGTGATGATGTCTGATGAAGTTGTTTTTATTTTTTCAAAAAAGAGAAAGATATGGAAATAATAACTCATTATTTATACCCTTTTTAACTATCAAGTTTTTGGTATTTTATTTGATTTTATCCAAATTGCTAAAAGGAAATAATTTAATAAATTTAAACCAAAATGATCTATATGTTGATGATATTTCATAAACTATTTTAATAATAATAATAGTGTAACACCTTTTACCCCGATTTCTCGTCGACGTGAGATTCGAGACGAAGAGCGTTACGGTTCCGAACTGAAAATTCATTTTAAACATTGATTTGAAATTTTTTTTTTTAAAAAGAAATGGAATCACCACTAAAAGTTTTACGATAAAAAAATTTTCTTATATCATTTTCTCATAATTAATATTTTAAAAAAAAATCCGGCAGAGTCTCCTCTGTTTTTCTGAAAATCCAAAACTTAACCTATAAAGAAAATAATAACACTTCTATAAAATTTAATTCTCAACTTCAATTCGGACCTCCCGACCGATTTCAAAAAATCACTTCAACACGCAACCAATTAAAATTAATATTTAATCAAAATTCAAAATCCATCACCAGAAAACTTTATATTACATAATTATCAAATAATATACAAAACTTACAAATATTTTATAACTTTAATATAAATTTTACTTTACAGACGTTTTAAATTTTAAAAACTTACACACATACATGGTGGTGCCCTCATGTATATACACATGATGCAAAATGAATATTATTCAAAAATATATGGCGGATGTGACTCATAAAGTATCTGCAGGAGTTTCGTCTTCATCTCAACAAGAAGCCCAAATTTAATTACCTACGCGTGGTAAATCCACCGCTCTAAGTATTACTATTTAGTAAGGGTATTCGTTTTTTAAAAGTAATAAAATTGTATTATACAACAACATAGATTCACGTTATATGCACCATATGCTAACATTTTTCCAAATATAAATCATAAAGAAATTTTGCATAATTTCTAAACTTTTACAAATAAATTACAAGAAACTCAAATTTACCAATTAATCCATCCATTAACACCATTAGTGTTATTTCTAATCTTAACAACTCGGATTCCTTTATATTTTTCTCATTGCCTTTCATAAATTCTGACACGGTACCATGGATTGGCAAATGGATCTTCTGACATCGGTCACTCGGTGGCTACCCGTCAGAATAAATGGCGTCTCCGGCATTGGTCACTCGGTGACTACCCGCCGAGTCCCATATCACAATCACATATCACAATCGGATCTCCTGGCATCGGCCACTCGGTGGCTACCCGCCAGGTCGCATATCCTGATCACATATTACAATCGGTTTCGACTTCAGGACCGGACACTCGGTGCCTCTCATAATCCATCCGTCGAATACTGTATTTCGTATCGTATGTCCATTACCAATCCCCACCTACTAATGTTCAGGTTTATTCAGGCTCTTTCTCAATTTTATTAACTAACACAAATTTTATATTTTTAACAATTTTTATTTCCATATAAAAATTTCATTCGGAAAGCGAGAAATTCAGTTTCAATCACAAACTTTCATATATATATTTATAGATACCCAAATTATCAGTATACACATTGCAAAACTCTATTTTTCATTCAATGAACTCATTAAATCATTTTCAAAACGTTCGTATCTTTCTTCCGATATATGCTCGATCAAGGCACTGAACTTGCCAATTTCTTTCCGTTTCCTTACGAAATTCATCAAAATCACATTTACATAATCCTGTATGACCACTTACCGAATTAATTTCATGGATTTTAAAATCAAACATAATTTATTCATCATCATGTAAGTGTCACATTAATAAATAAAAAAAATCAAACTATCCTTAAATTCGAAATTGACATATATTTGGTCAATGAAGGGATTTTAAAAAAAAAAACTTTATTTTCATGTATTATTTCATCACATAAAATATTCAAAATCATTAGTTTAACACATAAATAAAAACAATAAAATTTAAATGACGAAAATACTATTAGGTTACTTCATACTGTACATACGGTCTAGGAAACTAAATTATTATTATATTTTAATTGGCTTGAGTTTGAGATATCACCTCAAACGCCTACGTACTCATTTCATTATTGGGATCAAAGCCCTCGTAGTTCAAACAAACTTTTATTACAATCATTATTGTCAAAATAATTTCACAATACACTCGATTTCTATTTTCCGTCTAATATATATATTTCTCAAACTTTTTATTTTTCGTTACATAATGTCACAAAATTATTTGTACTGTGATTTTCATATAAGCACGAAATCAAAGCAATTAAAAATAACAGTATCACATAATTTGCTAAATAATTAATTTATTTTCAATACATAACAAAAACTGAAACATACGTACCCATACCCAAAAAAAATGTCATTTTAATCATTTTCAAATCTTGAATCATTTGTATGCAACATTTGTATAACTCGATTTATAAATATAAATATAATTATCAAAATGCATATTCTATACTCAGATACTAAATTCTAATACCTAATCATTAAATTAATAAACTAATTAAATACTTTTCTTCGATCATTACTTAAATAAATAAAATCTGAAACATATATAAACTTTTATTTCAATCGTAAAACATAATTTATAATCCTAACTCAATCAATTAAACATAAATCTATCCACTTACATAATTCTTTTATTTTATTTATTTATTTATTATCTTAATATTTTATTTTCCTCTCATTCCATTAATTTCTTAATGTATAAACATATTTATTTCTCTCTCGGCAATTGAATGCCGATCTTCAACATATATATATATATATATATATGTATATATTTCAACAAATCCTACTATTAATGACAAGTCTAATTACATATATTTCCATATAGTTTTCAAGTAATCCCACCACTAACATATATATATATATATAAATCACACTTATACACAAAAATCATCACAAATCACACATCCATGCCATATTTTTTCATTGAATCCCTTCAATCTCGAAATTAAACTTAACAAATAGATGGGTTTTAGAGATTTTGAGCTTAGAAATAGGTAGATCATGGAAAAATTAAGAGATTTAAGGAATTAATTGGTAAAGAAAACAAAACAAAAGGAAGAAAATGGAGGAGAGGCACTCACGGCAGAACAGAGCAGAAGAGTCGGCAGCTGAACCAGAGAACAGCCACGAAAAAATCTTGAAGCAACCGGTTGTATAGTAATCAACTTTTTATAATTACGCTTTTGCCCCAAAATTTTTGAAATTTACAAATTAACCCCAAAAGTTTTTATTTTTGCATTTACACCCCTACTCACATTCTAATATCCCATTTGACATTCTTGTCATTACATCATCCCACTAACTCATTCAAATTTATTCATAACTTTATTATATCCAAAATTAATTAATTCATTTTAATGAACAATAATAATAATAACAATAATAATACTTATAATTATATAATAAATCATTTATTTTCATTAAATTCAAATTTATTTCCATTTAATAAATTATTTATGAAATCAACAAATATAAATCGGACGGAAATAATTATCGGGGCGTTACAAATAGTAAGTCAAAATACTATTTTATTTAAGTGTGAAATGTTTTTATGATATATTATTAGAATAAAACTAAAGAAATAACTTCTAGGAGGATAATGTATCGGACGATCAAAATTTTGGAGCTATGTGACAAACCATAATTTTTCTTTCTTTTGTTTTTTTTTTTATTTTCACATTATTATTTTTTTATCACTTTTCCAAATGTAAAGATTAAAAGGAAAAAAAAAAAAAAAAGGAATTTAGACTCATTAAATTAAGTTAGATAGAAAAAAACAGTTTGATAGCATGCACTAAATTATAGGGGTGTATGCCACGTATTTGATATAAAGTTTATTAGAATTATTTAAGATGCATATTTTAAAAAGTTCAAACAAATTTATATGTATTAAAAAAATTATTAATTTTATAGGAATAGTTGAACATCATGTAATTGGATAAATTTTAATGGATATTACAATGAGCACAATTTACTATCATTGTTAAATTATCACGGGCACAAAATAGTCCGTGTTCGATTTTTCAATCATTGATAAAAGGGTCAATCAAACTGATACTAATTAATGGCTTGTCAGTTCTACTTCTATAGCATGATATATTTTCTTTGAAAATCATATATATATTTATATATATTATATTATATACATATTTGATTATGAAATATTTGTTGCAGAAAGAAGTTACCATCTTTTCTGACATCCATACTAATACGATCTTGCAAAAAGAAATTACAGAATACAAACATAAACCAATTTTGTAGTATGTGATGTATGTTCTACCCTTGAAAATTATAACAAAGCAAGCCTCTTGCGGCAAGTAAAGGCAATTATATATACATATATATATATATTTAATGGTTATTGTGTCATAACTTTTAAATCATTAGGATCATTAATCAAATTCATCCATTATATTATCTCCCTAAAATAATTAATCTCTTCAATTCAATTCAAATACAATAAATGAATTTGATTAGTAATCTTAACAATTTTAATGTTAGAACGTACTGACTATAAAAACTTTAATATATAAAACTTTTATAGACATCGTATTTTAACTTTTAAATTGTTAGGATTAGTAATCAAATTCATCTATTACATTCTATTTTTTAAAATAATTTCTCTCTCTAATTCAATTCAAATGCAATAAATGAATTTGATTAATGATCTTAATAATTTGAAAGTTAAGACGTATGGACCATAAAAACTCTATCTTTATTGTTTGTAACTATCAGACCCGAAAACTTAAGTTGATAGGATGTGACCCAACTATAATATTTAATACTTGATGTTGACACATGACATGTCCCCTTATGTGAAATATGAACAGATGACAGATGACGAATATATGCTAAACATCCCATACTATATAACATGTGTAATGAGATAATTTTCAGATAAAGAAAGGAGAGAGAGTTTGAATTAGGAACCTTCACGCTCTGATATCATGTTAGTAATTATCAAACCTAAAAGTTTAAGCCGATAGGAAATAATTCAATTATAGCATTTAAGATTTGAAGTTGACATATAACATTTATAATATATATATATAAAACAATTTAATAGCATGGAAGGTGTATCCGCGGTGTTAGAACAACCTCCAATGGAGCTTCACTCGTGTCAACAACTGTGTCCGAAACAGTCCCCAATTCATAAACCTGAAGCAGCCTTGCCAGGGTCAAGGGCATTACTTGAAGTGCAAATGAGATCCCTGGACACTTCATCATACCAGAACCAAAAGTCAGATAATCGAAATGGAGACCACTAACATCCGAATCAGCACGTTCATGATTCAGGAACCTCTCTGGAACGAACTCCAAAGGGTTTGACTAAACTTTGTGGTCAGGTGCAGCTTCCACATGTTCAGGAAAAGACGTGTGCCGGCTGGAATGTTGAATCCGGAGACTGTGCAGTCTTCCATGGCCTCACGTGCTGTAAGTGGTGCAGGTGGATATAGTCTCAATGTTTCCTTGACAATGGCTTGTAAGTAAACGATATTCTTAATGTCTGACTCCTCCACTTGCCGGTGCTTTCCAACATGAAGGTTGAGCTCATCCTGAGCTTTGTTCAGTGCACGGTGGTTGTTTAATAGTAGAGAGAGTGTCCATGTCAGTGTGCCGATTGTGGTATCATTGCCACCCAAAATAAGGCTCTGCAATAGGCACAAGTAAATAGGATTGATTTTACTCGATTAAATATTCGACCAAGTCCAACTGAATTAATGGTGCGTTTACTTCACTTGGAGGAATCGGAATAGGAATCGAAATGATCTGGAATCGGAATGACTTGGAATCGGAATGAAGTATCGGAATCATATAAGTTGTTTACTTCAACTACAGGAATCGGAATCGGAATCAATATTATTTCCATTAAACTGTTTACTTTACTTTGGAATCGGAATGAATTAATTATAAGTTACAAAAATACCCTTAATTAAAATTATGGATTAATTATAATAATGTGTAGTTTTTTATTATAATATGCTCTTTTTTTTTAATATCAAATAAAAAACTACATATTATAATAAAAAAACTTAATATTATTTTAATAGTTTACTAACTTGGTGTGTAGTTTTTTATTATAATATGTAATTTTTTTTAATATTAAATAAAAAAACTACATATAATAATAAAAAAAAAATTACATATTATTTTATTAGTCCATCATGATAATTAAGAAATTGGTGATGAAAAATTAATAGTGCGCAATTTTTTATTACAATATGTAGTTTTTTTTTTTTTTTTTTAACATCAAATAAATAAATTTTTCTTTATTTTTTTAAAAAGGGGTATAAGGGACATTTTATTTTGACGAAGGAAATGGGAATGGGATTCCCAAGTGGGTTGGGGGGAATGGGATTCCCATTCCACAACCCTAAATTGACGTGGGGCCCATATTTTCATTCCCATTACGGAATGGATTTTAAGCAAGTAAACAACATCAATCAATCCAATTCCCCATTCCCTTTGTTTAATCCATGAAGTAAACACACCATAAAGAGATTGCAGCACCATTTTTTTTTTTTTTAGAAACAGTTCAATTTATTTCAATTTCCAAATTTTAAATGCAATTTGATCGACTATAAGAAAAATTCTTAAATATAATCTGTTTAATCTAATTAATGTAAATTATTATCAATATATAAAAATTATAAAACATGCTTAAAAGTAAAGTAACAAAATAATTATATTATTACAGAATCATCATAGTATTTCATAAAAAATATAAATTTCATTGACACTATTTCAAATACATACATATAAACTCATAAAAAACAATATAGAACCCGTGACTTCAAGGGCGGAACTAGCTAGTGCTGGCAACACCACAAACTTATTTCTTCTAAATTAATTTAGATTTTTAATTCTTATTAAATTTTCTAATAAAATAACATCTATACATTAAAAAAATAAAAATTCAAAAATTCTGGGGGGTTGGGGGACCCTTCCCCCCTTTGAGGGACTTCAAACATTCAATCACCAATATAATAGTTAAATTGTTTTTTAGTTTACATCACCAAAATATATATATGAAATCGAGAATAATATTGAAAAAAAATTAAAAAATAAAATAAAATAGTGAACACCAGATTTACGTGATAAAATCCTCTATATGAGGAAAATATCTACAGATCAAGATTAGAAGAATTTTATTAAATCAACAATTATAATGTAACTTCTTTCTAAAATTTTAAGAGAGAACTAAAGAGAAGAAAACTAAAAAATAGAAAACTCTTAAATATATTTAAGATCTAAAACATGAGATATGAGACTTAGGATTTTGGCCATTTGAAATTACTAGCACCCATGCTTTTACATAGGCAAACAATGTTTACTTTTAACACAAAGATTTTAATATTTTAATATTATAATAGTGGTGGACTTCATGCATAAGTTATTGATTAAGCGAAATAACACACACCTTCTCAAATTCAAATTCAAATTTGCCACCAATCGTATTTAGCCATTAAATGGCATCACGTAACTAACACAATCAAGCACTGATCATGAAATCGACAACCTGAACAGATGCTCGCACTGCCCCAGTAATATTTTTACAATATTCTTTGGGATATAATATGATATACAAAATATTATTTCATAATAGCTCTGATTTGTTGTCGTCTCGTTCTTCTTCTATTACAGGGCTTCATTGTTTTTATTAGTCATAGGCTGAAAGGTTTTTTTTTTTTTTTTTTTGTCCTTTCTTTCTGTCGTTCCTTCAAATTAAATTCTGTTTGTTTAAAATAATAATAATAATAATAAAATGTAGGAAATAAATCATAATTTTTATAGTCCTTTAGTAGCAGACATCTCTCTTTTAATCAGTCTATCTAAAACTTTTTGTTTGTGACTTCTTAAATAATTGATTATTATTTTATTTTAATAATGATCGTTTTTTCTATATTTTGTTTTTAAATATTTATCTTTTAATTTTTAATATAAATCTATTATGATCTATAATTATAAATGAATATATTAAATTGAAAAGTGATCCCATGCTTATCCTTTAAAGATCTAGATTAAATACCCACCAAAAGATGGACTCTACAAAAGTCTAATTATAAAGAAAAAGAGAGTAGGAGTGGCTAAGAGAGTCAATGCTCCTACAAATGGAGACATGTTGTGGTGGACCCTATCCTTTAAATCATCTACTCTTGTAATTTTCAATAAAAGGTTTGAGCAATAATATAATGTCATTATTACATCATAGATATTAACGTGATTTGATAATAAAAGCGTTTAGTCATTGCATTGCGAGAGTATTTCATATGTTGACTAATGATAAAATAGCTTAATACAAAGCTTAATATATAGACATTTACTGTCAAAACGTGGTTTGATATAATAAAAGTTTTAGTCATTGCATTGCAAGGGTATTTCATATGTTTACTAATGATAAGATGTCTTAATGTAATTAAAGATATTAGTGAATGTTATGTCTTCATGAAGAGTGATCCCCACTTATTTTTTTGAAAGTTCTAGGGTAAATACACCTCTTAAGAGGTAGTCTGCAGAAGTCTAATCATAGAGAAAAAGAAATAAGCGGTTGGGAGGAGCTTAGAGAGTCAATTGTCCTAGAGACGGAAACATGTGGTCGACCCTATCCTTCAAATCAACTACTCTAGCTGATCAAGTTGAGCAATAATATAAAGATATCATTGCATTATAGATGTCTGCTATCAAAATGTGATTTGATAATAGAAGTGTTTAGTCATTGTATCGTAAGATTATTCCATATGTTGACTAATCACGTATTTTAATGTAAGTAAAGATAAATATTAGTGAATATTATATCTTTTCCGTAGAATATAGGATAGATTTATATAACTTGTTCTAAAAGAATAATAATTCAAGAGTTACAATTTGTGGAGAAGTGTAATTATCACCATATTATATCTGCGACCATAACTATAGATAGAGTAATGAGACATTGGATGGATCACTAATTTCATTTTACAAATAATTTGTCACATCCCTTGCGAGTACAAGATCAATAGGAAATGAAGTCATTGTGAGCCAACATCTTCAATAATTTAATTGCATTAGGACACTCGTACACTTGTTTCCAAAAAAATAAAAAATAAAAAAAAAGACATTCATACACGGACAGACGAAATCATGTATCATATGCATTTATTCTTAATCTTCTTTCTTAGATATCTATAGTTTCGATTTCCAACGTAAACGATAGTTCTTAAATTATACGATATGTTTGTGTTTTACAAGTTGGTTACTTCACCAACAAAGTATATTATAATGTGGTATATTTTTCTCATTGAAAATTACAATAAAATTGTAACATAAAATGATTCTTTTGTTACATCCAAATTTGCAACCACTTCTTCTTTTTTCTTTTTTTCATAGTTTTTTTTTTTTTTTTTTACAAATACCTATTTCAAAAGTCAGAACATCAAAAATCAAGATACTAAAAAACGATTTGGAACTTAACACTATTTTTTAATTATACTTTCTACTAGGTAGGAGAGAAGGATCCATATTAAAGTGGAAAACTATGCTATAACTTAAAAGAATTTAAGAGTAATTTATTCATAATAAGTGGGTTAGACTGAAATTATCCATATGGTGAACATTGTTACTCAAATCGTGGCCTTGGTTTACGAAAAAGGGCCGGATATGCTTGACCACCTTGTCAAGTAACCTGTGAGTGCACAACCTATTTCTTTTATGAGAGTGAGAATTAAAGAGTTTTAGCAGTCCAAATTATTGTAATGCGTTTTGTCTACTTGATATTTTTTTTATGCTCAAATCAGAATACTCGTTTTGTTGCAGAAAAAGTGTCATCGTTTGACTGCCTACTGGTTAACAAATTAAGAATTACTTACCATATCATTGCAATATCACTTCCCTTGTAAGGAACAAGTTATGGACAAAATATCATTTTTTATTTTTTTGTGTGTCATGGATGAGTTATATACACATCGACACATCGATCTCAACTTCCACTCAACAATGCATGCTACTTCAGTATTTCTTTTGTAGTTATCACATGGTTTCTTAACTAAGTAACAAGAATGAACAATCTATGATCTACAAATTGTAATTTCAGCCTACAATCTACAACTTACGATTTGTAAGCTAAAATTTGCAAGTTGTAACTAAATATGTCAAAACATTCCTGATTATCCAGATTTTTCGTTTGGAGGAAGATTTTGAAAATTTTTAGAGATTTTAATGAATTGGGGATGGGATGGTAATGGAATTCTGTCCCTAAATGTAAATGGCAAAGGGAATGTTTTCTCCGTTTCCCTCGTGTTAGTTATGTAAATATATATTTTTTGAATAATACTATATTATTTCAAAATATTCTCAAATTTTTTGCCATGTGATAAGAAGATTTGGGCCTGGGCGCAAGCCCAATTTTATGAAAAGAGTTGGGTCAGAATTGGACTTCAATTTCAAATGGAGCCCAACTGTATGTAGCAGTAGTAAGCTTTCTTTTTTGTTTTGATATCTATTAGAGTAGCAATATTTGCCCCGCTAAAAAATTGTATCTACACCACAAACTAACTTTCTTGAGTAAACTTACTAAAAGTGTAAATATGTTGTAAGTAGATCCACAAATTATTAATCAAAATATCATATATAACTTTTCTTCTAAATACTAATCTTAATCATCAATTTCTTTTTAAGGAATACAATCTGATTGCAAAGTATAGAAAATGAAACAAAATCTTCAAATGAGTACAAAGAACAAGGATGGAGATGTTAATGTTAAAATCCACCCCCAAATTTCTCATACCCATTTTTTCCAAATGGGAGTTTGGGTGGAGATAGAAAAATTGATAAGAGGAATGGGGACAAGGAAACCTATCTTCATCCTTATTTGATCCAACTGGCATTTTTAGTTGTGCATTATTACATCCTACAACTTATGACCACGTCTTATAGTTCATGACCTTATCCTTAAGAGTAATGTTAGGTTTTTCAAATATTTTATCCAAATTCATGTATAAATTATGTAATATTTGAGTTGTCAAGATATTGTAAATTATGATATGATATAATAATTTATAAGATTTTGATAACTCATATATCATATTATTTGGACATGAATTTGAGTAAAATATTTAAAAAGCCTAGTAGTATTTTATTTTTTATATTAAATGAAAAAAGTAGGGGAGTGTAATTAACATCGTATTTTTATTTATTTCTATATATTAGGTTTGTAAGGTTCATTAGGTTTCGTTTGAGAGTGACTTATTTGTATCCCTTAAAAATTACATCTAAACTCAATTTTCTACTGTAAACTTAAAAATTACTTGTAAATTTATATGTCTAATGCAAAATGTTTTTTAAATGTCCGCTCGATTGATTTCTTTTTTAAATCATATATTGCACACACACCCCCATATATCACCAATTATACCCTTCCTTTTGATTTTAATAAAATTATATATATATATATATGTGTGTGTATATGAGAGGCTGCCGCTTTCATTTATTAAATTTATTTTATATTTTCAATTTAATTAGTAAAAATACAAAGCAGAAGGGTTACCAGTTGATTAACTTTATTTATCAACGATCATTTATTGTTATTGGTAATTACTTTTACAACTAATTTAAGGATATATTTGATGGAAAGGGTAGCCATCTAAGTTGATATATCGTGCTCAAATATAAAGGTAAGAGATACACATCACCACTCTTTGGTCCAATTACTTTTTTTTTTTTAAATTTTTTGAAGTATGGTTCAATTACATTTTATTTTTTGAACTCTTTGATCCCAAATTATCTACTGATAACAGTGATTTCATTTCAATCTCATATTTTACGTCTTGAATTGAAACTCAGTTTTGCTACTTTGTTTCAAGTAACCAAAATAATCAATCAAGTTCTATAGAAACCATACAAAGAATAAAATACATACATAAATACATGAACTTAGTTAACGAAATGCTCACTCAGATTCCTCAAGAGACGCTTCAATTCGGAGAAGAACAAACCCAACAGCTACTCCAATAAGAACAAGTCCATTCATGATTGCTGCAATCTTGAAAATCTCACTGGCTTCATTGCATGTGGATGACAATGCACCACCCCCTTTTCTTCCTTTTGAGAGGGAGCTCACAATCTTTGCAAATGACCTCTCTGTGCATACAGGCACCCCAAGTGAGGTCACAGCATTCTCTGCTTTTAGTCCACCATATGAGTTCAGTCCTGATATGTACTTCACTTTCATGGTTTTTCTTACCTTGCTTTGGCCACCAACTCTTGCTGTGGCTGCCTTGAATGTTGCTGGAGATAGAGTGGCTGAGGCTGTTGCCATTGTTGATGTGCACCCACAACCTAAAACAAGTCAAAGAAAGCAAACGGATGAGTGATACGTATTTAAGTTGATGGTGGTGGTTGTGATGTGTGGAGGAGAGAAAAGGGTGGTTTACACTTTACCTGTGCTTGTGTGTTTCTTGTTAAGAATGTGGAGTTACAGAGATGATGGGGATGATGGAAGAAAGATGAAAATTTGTATGGGAGAGAGTGGATAAGGTAAGGAGACGATGGTTGGTTGAAAAAACAGATTACATAAATGGTGCACCTTTTGATATGGGCCAAGAAATATTTAGACTTGGATATTGCCAACAATATTTGACCACTTATTTGGGTTTATCATCAATAGTTGCGGTTCTGTGAACCCATCTGGACCGTTGAAATAATCCACTGGCCAAGTGTATGTATTTGTCAAATTATGATAAACTCTTGGTGTAATAAATTTGTAATTCATTTTTAAGGGTCCATATTTGCTTGTTAGGTACATTGTTTTAAAAGATAGTTAAGCGAAGTTGAGAGATTCTGAGACATCTAGCCTATTACAAGGAAATTGTAAGAAGATTATTCCGGTAGGCATTGATTACTAGGACAGAAAATTGAAAGAACAGAAGAGAGATTGATATGATTCCGTATTGTAAATAGTCTATAAGCTGCGTCGTTCTGCAGAGGAACTGATTTGATGGAATATTTAAACATTGCCAACATATCTATTAAATTATATATAAAAAGAGTGATGAGAAACGTGAATTTTTATCAATATGGCTTCATTTTTAAACATCAGTAATCATCAATCATCGTTTTGTTTCAAATGTGTAAATTATAATGTGTTATTGGCGTAAAAGGGAAAGAGAAAAGTAAAAGTAGGCTACTTTCACAACTCGACTTATGACTCAATTCTTAAACATCAGCAATGACATCATCACCAATCACCATCTTGTTTTAAAATATGTGTCAATCATTATGTGTTATTAGTGAAAAAAAAAAAAAACCAACTTTAATGTTTCTTTAATAGGAAATAGATATTAAATGGTATTGAATAAATACTGAATTTTAGTAGCATGAAAACTTTATGCTGAGTTGTTGAGTTGTAATCAACCCAAATAGAATAATAGAAACAGTAACAATTCACTTACAATTTAAGGCAGTAACAGTTCTAGCAGTAACAGTTTAGTGCCCCCTTTTAAGTTTCAACCGGGTTTACCACAAAGCTACCATATATCATGTTTTTCGAAACATACTACATGCATATATATTGAAAATGACAACATTTGATTTCAGCCTTTTTTGGCCGAGTGCCCTTTGCCTTCAGCTAGCTCCTTGAACCAGTATCGCGAACGATGTGCACTTTTATGACATCTTTATTTTGATCATTACCTTGCAGAAATGCACAAATGCACCTGTCATCAAGACTCACATGGTTCGCGGCGCAGAAATCATGCCACCCATGAATCATGATCCAACCATCCTGCCACTTAATAATATTTCCAGGCCATTGCCAACCACGCCCATTTTCAAACCACATCAGATTTGGTGATTTAAGCTGCCAAAATTTCAAGACTTTTGCTGGTACATGCTGCAATAACGAAAATAATTGTAACATTAGCGACTAAATACAGTACCATTGATGGTGTGATCCCAAGTCAGATCAAATGCATGCAGTATGTACAGGCATAAATTATGACAATATCCACCATTGTCCCCAAGCAAATAAAAAAAATTAGGAGCGAATACACATTTTGGCTTCGTAATTAAACAAAGAAGTCACTGCAAGTAATGACAAATACCAAGAATTATAGGCACTTAAGCAACATCAAGTTTTTTGTTTTTCCTTTTTTGAGCATGATCAACTTTTATAAGTCTTGATATGCAATTATAACATGACATGTAGAATCATAAACAATTATAACTGTAACAACATAGCAGCAGTTTATTGAAGAAGTGAGATTATAAGATTCTTCTAAACGAAATAATGTTATCAACATTGAAGGAGAAAAAGAAGAAGAATCAACTATCGAAAAGAGCAGAGTCCGAAAACAGAGTTGCAAAAACCACAGTAAAACATTTTTTTTTATTCGTCAATAATAGCTAACGAAATGCTAGCAAACATAGTTTAAAGCGACTACTTTGATAGCAAATGAAACATAGTTTAAAGCGACTACTTTGATAGCAAATGAAACAACAATTACTTTACATATTGGGAAAAAAAAAACAACAATTAATTAATTGTTAATTGTTTACGTCTATAAACTACTTGATAAGTTTTCAAGTAGTGAAATGACTTTAACATGTTCTCATCAACAATGAAGTAATGGACAGATTCCGAAATGACACTTTTGAGTTGGCTGGACTTCAAATGAACATTAGGATAATAAGTTCAGATTCCTAGTATTATTGATGGATTTTCAATTTTTGAAAATAATTAATACTTTGCCTGTGTTTTTGAAAATCAAACTCTTGATAGAACAGTGGGAAAAGGGTTATTTTTTTAGATAAAAAGTCTAAAAACAATTGCATGAAAATGGCACAATATAAATTTTGTTAAATTAAAAAACGTTCAATTTAGAAAGAAAATTGGTAATTTTGTTCAAGTAAATCTATTGCATACAAGACAACAGTTTCAAAATGGTTGCTATATATTAATAGGGACTTGGTGAAACCGTTCGAAGAGAAAGTCGCTATTAAAAAACTGAGTTCATAGAATTGAGTTGTACTCATTTATATGAATATTAAACTGCTTCAATTTGCATCGCTATAGTGATAGATGAAGTAACTGAAGATTTTGTTAACTTAATCAAATGGGGTTGGAATGTCTAAAGTATACCTCAAGCCATGATTTTAATTTATATGTGAGTCTTAATTCTGGTTGACAAACTTAATTAAGATTTCCTTTCCTAATATTTATTCGTTGCTAATTTCTTAACGATTTAACTCCCATAAGAATTTTTCTATTAGTTTTTAAACTTTTGATATTTCAAACTTCAGATTTTTTAGACCACAAACTAAAATGAAATTCAATAGCTATTAACTACTTTTGCATTGGAGTCATGTATGGTACCATAATTACCCAAATCTTTAAAGTGGCCGACTCAAACAATTTTTAGACTATCATGTTGTAATCAACTTCATTTCAGCATGAATTTGCTAATCATGCATGAAAAAAGTGTGGTGTGAGTAGGATGGCCCAAATCATTCCAAAAGCAATTTGATTTCTGCATGAAAAAGGCGTGCTGTGCGTAGGATAGCTCAAATCATTCCAAAGCCAAGCTAGCTTTCCACATTGCTATCAACAATTTATATATATCAACTCATCAAGTCTAATGGTCTCTATCTCCTTGCTCTTACACACCTTTACTGTTGCTGTGGACTTGTGGCAGTGACATGGCTCAGCAATACCCCTGTAATGTTTGCACCAAGTCCTTCACCAAGAGAAAGGACTTGGAATCTCACTGTCAAGATGTCCATAAAATTTATGGGATAAAGTGTAGACACTGCGATACAAAGTTCAATTCTGTTGCTGAGTTATTGCAACATCAGAAGAACTCACATAGTGGTGTCAATAGAGGGTACGCAAGTTATTTATAATTTTCTGTATTAATTTATAAAAACTAACTTATGTGCTTTCATGTCCAGCAACTCCGAAGGCGAGAGTTCTCCTAAAGAGGCAGGAAACACCACACCGGGTGGTGGTAACTCGCCTACTAAAACATCAACTGCTACCCAATCTGCCGGAGATGGTGGAAGTGGCAGTGGAAGTAGCGGTGGTGGCTCAGCAAACAGTAGCTAGAGTAGCAACTGTTGTTGTTATTATTATTATTGTTATCATTATTATCACTTTTAAATTGAGCAAAATGCATTATACCTCCCCGAGGTATACCTTTAAAGACGCGGAGTCAATGTTTAAACTTTATAACAATTTAACCCCCCAACCGTTTGCAGCTGTTAGTGAACGTTAGTTTATGAAGGGTAATTTCGTCATTATGTTAGGAAACTGACACACATTAAAATCAATTTTCATCTCTGATGCTCTCTACCATCCTCCACCACTAGACGCCTCCACCATCTTCTTTTTCTTCTTCTTCTTCTTCTCTCGCAGACCCCTCCACCATCTTCTTCTTCTTCTTCTTCTTCTTCTCTCGCAGACCTGGGTTCGTCAACAAACCCAGATCTGGGTTCGACCACCAGACCCAATAGACCCCTCTCATCTTCTTCTTCTTCTTCTTCTTCTCTCGCAGATTTAGGTTCGATTGACGAACCCAGAGACGGGTTCGATGGGTTCGTCGAACGGAGACGAACCCAGATCTGGGTTTGTTGATGATTTTTCGGTTTGAATGAGATGATGTTTGGGGTTGCAGATGATATGTTTGAAGATAATGTTTGGAGTTTTTGATTTGCATGTGTTTGAAGATGATGTCTGGATGGATTTACAGTAGGTGAGTGTTTGGGGTTGATGTAGTAGATGATTGGATTGACGATGTGTTTGGGATTTCTGCCATTGGATTTCTGGATTTCTGCCATTGGATTTCTGGATTTCTGGATTTCTGGGTGAGCAGACGAAATGCATCCAGAAGAAATGAATGATACTGGGTTCGATTTTGATGACGTTGCTGAGGTGATTTTGAGGGCATTTTCATCATTTTATTACATAATATAGTCAACTGTTATATTTAACTCCCTTTGACCGTGAAAGTGGGGGTATTGTGTTATAAAATCCAAACATTGATTATGAAAGTTTAAAGGTTTACCTAAGGGGACTTATGTGCATTTTGCTCCTTTTAAATTCCGTGTGTTGTTTCTATAGGATCTTTTTCTCGTTGCTGATCATGTCAATAGTACACCAGCCTCCTTATGTTTTATGAGAATAATTTAGTTTATCTTGAATATCAAATACTGGCTCAATATATTTATGTGTAAGCTTTATGAATTTGCACCACTCTACATGATCATTAATATGACATTTAAATTCTGTGGGTTGTTCTTACTATACATACATATAGTAATATCAGAAGCCGAGTTTTTATAACTGCAATTGATTGAATACTTATATACATCCGTCCAATCATCAATTAATGCAATGTAACCAAATTAAAGGGGAAAAAAAATATTTAGACTATGTAACCAAATCTCAAATTTATTAAAAAATATTTAGAATATGTAATCAATATAGGGATTTACGTAACTCCTAATATTCTGTGTTGAAGTCACAAAAATTCCAACACAAACAATATATACAGCAGCAAAAATAACAACGAAAGCAAATAAGAAAAGTATACACAAATTTTATGTGATTCGACAAGTGTTGCCTACATTCACGGGTCAAACTCCGATCATTCTTCTACTGTATCAACAATGGGTACATAAGTTCTTCTCTAGATACACTAGAGAAATAAAACATCAAGAGATATAACTTTCGAAATACTTGGAATATCATCAAAATGTGGAAATAAAAATACAAAAGCTGAAAAACTTATCAGAAATCAGCGGTGAAAATCAATACAAGAACTGACCTTCTTAAACTCCAAATGGGATGAAATTTTATCTAAGACAGAAGACATCTTGGACTATAAAATATCTAAAAATTAGTAAATTCTAGATTGTGTAGATCCTCCAAACAAATTTTTAAAGACTACTGTAGATTATAATGCTTCAACAGAATTCTACTTCCCTGTTTGTTTGTTTTTATGTGCTCTCTAACTTGGACTCTCTTCATGCACGAATAAGCCTTTCTTCTCCCTTATTAGAGAGAGAATTCTATGATACTAATGCTCAATTAATTATGTAGAGAGTTTCCAAAAAACTCTTCTCCAATGTTCACTTTCTAATACAACAACTACCAAGTAATTTTTAATGCTTTTGAAAATAGACTTTACCTTCTATATGATTTAGTAGAAGCCATATCCTCCGCATAGGAGGGATCCCAACAATCAAATCTCAGATTTATTGATATTAACAAGGTAAACACTACAATATTTGCATATAAAAGAAACAGAAAACACAACAATTAAGTTTTAAAATGAGTTGCCATATTTGCATCTATGTACACCCCTTTTGTTTGTGCACCCCATTAAATTTCTTAAAAAAAATCTATATTGTAAGCACAGCCCATGTACATTACCATATATGCAATTTCTTTTAATTTGAAAATTATAATATAATTAAATAAAATTATAAAATATGTAAAATTCTACTGCCTCCATTCTAATCCAAGAAGTTGGAAGATGGAGGCCATCAGCGGACCCAATGCATTAGCGGGGGGAGACCGTGGCCCCCTGAATTTCTCAAAATTTATTTTTCTTTTAGTTTTATCTTTTACAATATTTTTATTAAATTATATATATATATATATATTACTAAATATATTAGCTACAAAAGTAAAGTTTAGATATTACTTTATTAATTTTAATTTTCTATCTTTATCTCTATTAATATTTAACTTGTATTATTTTCTTGATTCAAATATTTATCTGTTATTTAGTAGAGATTTATCTGTTATAATAATATATCATAAAAAGTAAATTTAAATGTATTTACTATTTTTATTGACATATTAATATCTTCTTAGACATTCTAAGTATAATATTAATATCTCTAACTTGACTTAAAAATCAAAGCAATGAATCTTAGAATTATAAGATATAAATTTTAATTTGTTACATCTAATTGTATAAAGTATGATCATGATTTAATTATTATTTTTTACTATTAAATTATTCTTGTGATATATATATATGGTTGTCACCGATAAAGTAATTAAAAAATTATCTTGCATAAAAAATATTTTATGTTATTTCTGCTTAAGTTTTATTTCTAACAAAAACTTGTTTTCTAATTTAAATATAAAGTTTACGTAATTTGCTTGCCAAACATTATATTATGATCACAAATAAAAATTTAAGTAGATTATCATTTAGCAAAAATATTATTTTATTTTATTTTTATTCTTTATAATAGATTTTTAAATCGTAAAATTATATATGCATAATTAAGTGCAATATTTATTTTCACTTTTGGTTAGTCATACAGATTATTTAGAAATTAACCAAAAAGAAAGCTTCATATTTGACTACTATAATTTTAGATATTTTTAACATTATTTTCAATTTATTAGAATGTCCCATCAGATATTAATTTATGAGTTCGCCGTTGATAAAAGTTGTACTTTATCAAATAAGAAAGGATGTATGTTTAATATTTTGTCTTTTCATTTCCCTTTTGGAGTACGGCCTCTGTGTTCTTCACCGTAGCATAGAGGAGGATATTGCCTCCATCTTTTTAGGTTTTGGATGGCAGTAAACTTCTCCAAATCTAAATTTTCTACTGTTGATCCTCAGTTTTATCTAATCTTATAGTATTTTGTTTTTTGTTTTTTTTAAAAAAAGATACATACAATTTCTTCTTTAGGTTTCAAAATATATTCTAGATAATCAGAAAGAGCAAAATCGAAGTAGAGATCTTCAATTGGGACACCATGAAAACACAAGTCAACCATTGCATCCCGATTACCACAACCAGTTGATTCTAAATATTGTTTCCAACAAACAAGGACATGCAACTCATAGTTTATCAAAAAAATAAAAAAAGTAAAATAATTATAAAATTCATGTTTTTAATTAAAATATAATAATTAAAATCAAGGGTAATGATGGAATTTTGAAAATATATAAATTTGGGAGTGTCCATACAATTTTAGAGGGGTGTAAACATCGCCACTCATTTAAAATTCTTAATTATTTAGAACTTGTGTTTTTCCACCCACATAGGGGGATTAATACGACTAAGTGAATAGTCATTAAAAAATGGGTTGACACTTCCGTCCTCCAGGTTATATATTCCCATATTCCTTCCTCCTCCACTACGCATGCGCCAATAAGCGTCCGAGCAATCATCAGTAAAATATATGCAATTTGGCTTGCAGTAAGAAACATTTGATGCTTCAATAGAAAACGAAGAATTATGACCCAAAAATAGCGCTCGATTTCCCAAATCATTGATCTCGGACAATGCCCTAGTTTCCAAGTTCACATCAAAAACTTGGAACCGATTTTTTCCATAATTGCTAGGGAGGGTACCCTCCCGTGCAACTACTAGTAGCTTTCCTCCTGATTCTGCTATATAACCATACTCGAGAAAGCCTTGATGAAGTTGGCAAGGCATTAATTGCACCACCTGATGTGCTATGGTCGGATTATCACCGTTAATATCACAAACCATTATTCGACCGCAACAATCTAAAGCATAAAACAAGCCTTTGTAAAAAGTAACATCGAAATAACGACCGTTGTATGTGTCAATTGTGGTCCAAACTTTATCACCTGGTTTATAGTATGCCAACAACCCTCTACCCGATTGAACGACCACCACTATATAATCGGACGTTAAGGAAGGATTTGCAGATAGAAAAAACTTGCTGATAAAAAAGATATAGGGTTTCGTACTACTACTTTGTCTCCAATCTTTGAAATTCTTCAAATGGGGGAGTTGAATTCGCTCAAGTGAAAAAGGATGTAAAAGATGCATACTAAGATCTTGAGAGATCGTCATGAGCCAACCCTTTGAAGAATAATATTTTTTACCAACAACTTGGGAAAGCTTGCGTGTGCAAGTAGTGCCCTTTGAAGCAATGAAGAAATCTATGAAGTAATTGCTCTGTTTCGGAGGAAGAATAAGCCATGGAATGTCAAAGCAAGTCACTCTACTTGCAGCATATCTCCAAGAAGTGCAAACCACTCTAAATCTATTGAAATCTCTAAAAGATTTAATTCGGCGGCCAATTTCATACAGAAGATCATCATCAAAATGCGCCCAATCGGCCATGCTTTGATTGGCTGTGACGATAGATATAAAGATGAGAAGCTGCAAATTAATTAGTATTAGAACAATAATATCAATACTTTATATATATATATATAGCCTAAACAATTTTCGAAGTGAAAAAGGAATATTAATTTGACAAGAAGTGGATTAAGATTTTAGTAGTTGTCATAATTTTTTTATATCAAGGAATCCGAGTGTAATTACAAATCCAATATTTGTTGGATTTGTTTACTAATTATATAGTGTGACTGAAATCAACTTAATAATTCCAAATCAAAATATTAATGATAATAAGTCATCAATGAGTTCTCTCACGTACACTAATTTGTCTACACATGAATGCAAAGACTCATTAGTCCGATAATACGGAGACACTTCCTATATACTTATATATATAACAAATCACTTATCACGTGAGACTCCACACAAATATCACATGAGTGTCTAATTGTAGCAAATAATGAAAATAAGCCTAGACAAAACATTGTTCTATGGTATCATTTCATCACATATTTTCATGGCATAATAATTGTCTAAACACAATTTTGAAAACATACATAACGTTGTGATTCCAATTTTAAAAATAGTTTAGTATACTTACCTTTCAACAATCCAAGACAAACAAACTCTTCACGAATAAAACCATTCAAACTTTAGTCTAAATTAACACAATCACACATAAATCAAATTCAAAATAATGTCTTAGAACTGAAAATAGGGCCATTGAACATTTTCCTAATTGAAAACCTAAAATTCAAAGGAACTAGTATTGTATTGAAATTGATATAGTATTGGATTTATGTTTTTTAATAAATTGTAGACAAGTTAAAAAATTGTGAAAATTTCCGAAACATGCTATGCATACATATTTCACATCAAAAAAATTTTCAGAATTAATTAAAATCTAGAAATGCCCTAGCAAAATTTATTTTGTAAAATATTTTAGTCCGTCTTTCCATAGATAGTCTGAAATATGCTTCAATTCAAATGTTTTTTAATATTCTCCATACCTCTATTTTCATTTAAAATTTTGCAAAAGTAAAACAAACTTATTTAAGAGTTCAAAACAAAATTTTGATAGGAAAATAACTCGATTAAACAAGTTTAAAATATTTTCATATTTAGACTTACACATATTGTCTGGTGTTAAACAGATTCAACACTTTAACTAATATGTATGTTTCTAAACAACTGTATAAATTTTCGGAGGAGTAAAACTTAATAAAACATACATATTTTGTATCTAGACTATGAGCAGAATATTATAAAATTTCAATATATTTCTCTCAAGAAAAAAAAAAAATCTATATAAACTCACATACTTATGATATTTTTATGAAACTAATTTTATTTAAAAGATTAAAATGTCTTATTTTCAAATAGAACGTCATAATATCAAAATCAAACACACCCACAACTTATAATTTTAAAAGTAGACACTGAGTAGTCCATACATATCTTAAATACATAAACGACACTAACATTAAAAAGAAAAAACTATTTTTTTAAATAAATAATCTAAATCAAAGGACTAATCTTCTAAGCGTTAAAATAAAATGCATAAAAAAAGAAATATGATATAGTACCTTGTAAAACTTTCTTGATTTCCAAACTAAATTTTCTTCAAAAACCCGCCCTACTAGTGTTATTTATCAAGAGCAAATAACTTTATTTTATGTTGTGTTGCCCGATTAATGAAGAAGAAAAGAGTTTTATAGATTGTAATTTTCTATTCTTATCAAACACCTCATCTTTTCTTTTAAGTAGAATAAATTTAGAAAATATAATCCGATTAGGAAATCTTGTTAAATATAGAAATTAATTTTTAAAATAAAATATCAGTAATTTAGTTTTACTTAAAAAGGGAATAAGTTTCTGTGTCACAGTGAGAGTCAAACTTTGAAAAACGTGTGAAATCCCGAGTCAAAACAAAAAAGGTTGAAAAATAAATCAATGTGTATTCCGAGGGGGAGAGCAGAGGAAGTGAAAAATGAAATTGAATTGTTTGGACTTGGGGAGGGGAAGCAGTAATGCGTGAAACAACCTCGTTTTAGAGAGGGGAAATGGAAAACCCAAGCGATCGCGACGAAGAAGGCGACACCGTCAAAGAGAACGGAAAAAGAGAGAGAGGAAAATATAGTGGTGCATACTGGTTGTTGCATTTAGGGGTTTTTTTTTTGGGTTGTTGGAAAGAAGAGATAAAAAGTTGTTTCATTTTTGTATTTTTGGTTTGTAAATTTGTTTATTTAGTGGAAAAATTAGGGTTTTTAGCGGACATTTCGTGTTTGGTTGATGAGATATTGTTGGAGGAGCAAATGGTTTTGGTTTTTGTTATTGACAAGAAGGTAGTTGAGGGCCGGTTTGGTTGTCTTGCTTTTGTGATGATGGAAATGGTGAGTTGAAGCTGCTTTTGGGTTTTGAATACTGAATGTGCTTCGTTTTGTTATATGATAATCAGCAACTTTTAATATGATGGAAATGGTTGGATGGAACAATAAATGACGAATTGATGTTTTAATATTTTGTTCTTTGGGTCTTATTTCCGCTCAAGTGTGTGTTAAACAAGTACACCCTTTTTGGTTGCTACCATCTTTTTGTTTTTTTTTGTGGGTACAATTGTGATTGTTATGACCTACCAAATAAACTGGAATATTTAACTGATTATAAACGTAGCATGCTTCATGTAAGCGTTATTATGATTTGTGGAACATGTGGGATTCTAATTTACCCAAGGGATATGGGAAGGTACAATTATGAATGTTATTAAAATATACTGGGTAGTTTACTGATTATGAGCATGCTCAATGTATGTAACCATTATTATGAATTGTGGAACACGTGGGATCCTGGTTTAAGTGATATTGATTGTGGTGTTGGTTTAAGTGGTTTGCTACAACCATTTATATTCTCCACTTTTTATTGGCCTTCAGTTAAGATGCGTACCTGAGTGAAAAATGTCTGGTGGAAGTTTGCAATTGATCTATATGTGTTTAATACATTACTTTATTAGCTGATAATGAATTCGGATTTCTGGTTTTGCTGGTTTCTAGTTTTGTTTGGAAAAGACCTGCTACTTTTGGAGAAACGAATATTCCTCCGAGGGTACATTTGTTCTTGCTGCTTAAGTTTTTTAGGATTTTCCCCTTTTTCTTTGGTCGATGTAATTCTTTTCTTGTTTTTATAATATTAACACCCAAGGGGCTTCAAGCTTCTTCGGTTGTACTTCTTCATTTTTCCATGTAAGTAAATTTTGTAGGTATGTTCTTAAAAGTGATTTAATTTGCTTCACAATGAACTGTCCCTGTAAATACATTGGAGGAACACTTTGCTGATGGTCTGCTTGTTCTATTATATAATGATCTATTGGAGCATGAATCATATTTTTAATATTGCTGTTTGTTTGATTCTTGAAATTAAATGAAATGTGTATGAAATCTTGCAAAGATTGAATGAACACTTAACCTAATTTTTGGAGAATCTGTTGGTGTATTTTATTCGTGAAAGAGGATAATACACCGGTAGTTACAACTGAAAATAGAAACTTTGCTTTTATACATAAACATTGCTCGTCTTACAAGGCAACTTATCCTATATGTGTTTTCATCTGATTGGTCCTTGATAAGCTGATCTTGACTCTTGCAACTGCCTTTCCCGCCAGATATTATTAGAATCAGATGTTGTAAGTCCACTAAGGTCACCGTGTAGACTCCTCTTGTCCATACAAGAGTAACTTAAAGATAGCTTTTCCTTTCTAAAAGATTTCACATATTACTAGTCGAGAGACAAAAACATATAGTTATAGATGTTTAAAAAGTTTTTTAAACTCAAAAAATATATGATTAAGCACATCTTATCATCACACACAGCAAATTTCCAACTTCAAATACATAGCTACCTTCAGCCAACACAAACAAAGGTGTATTAATCGAAACAATTCAATAATTTTCTAGGGATAGAGAGCTACTGCCTATAAAATTTTAGATGAAACACATCTCTCGTGGTTGTCTACTGGTCTCAAGACAGACTGAGAGCAGTTTGATATGGTTTGTACATTGGAGATATGCTGATCATTTCCTTAAAGTACTACTTCTCCTTTGCTCATAACCACTACTTGTGGTCCCTAATGCACACTTGTATTGTTTTAGATGAAACACATAGACAGACTGAGAGCAGTTTGATATGGTCTGTATATTGGAGATATGCTGATCATTTACTGTGACTATTGCTTCTCCTTCGCTCGTAACCAATACTTGTGGTCCCAAATGCACACTTGTATTGTTGTTGGTGCTTTGGTCTCAGGTCTGTTAGTGTGTACAATGAAAATGGATTCAATATATACATATACATTTATATATATATATATATTGTTAATGAAATCAATTAACCCAGGTTCTTCTGAACCCAATACTGCAATGTATGTAAAACAGGTAAAAAGAAAGAGAAAGAGAGGCAGAGGAAGAAGAAGATGGAGACAAAAGCTACATGGTTCGGCTAAGGGAAGAGCCTACATCCACGGCGTTGTCTCCATTAGTGAAAGGAGATAGATAATTGGTGTTTATTCCCTATTTAGGAGGTTTTCAAATATTGCTTTTGTGTAGCCTTTAGTCATTGCTATTACTGTTTCTTTATGTATTACAGCGATAGAAAGAGATAGAGAGCAGTAGAGAGAGAGAGGAAGAGGATCAGATCAGATTTGGTACAATAAAACTCACCCCTATTTATAGAGAAATTGAGGTGCTACAGTACTAAGAAAATACAAATGGGAAAGCATTTAATGCTTGGTTGACTTCCCAAAGTTAGGCCCTTGATTCCCGGGATTAGGTTTGACAAGGTAGGTGAGATCCGAAAATCACGTTGCTACCATTTTGAGTAGTCCTTTGTGTGCACGTCACGCTATCCGTGAGCTAGGCCTGTCTTGAGCTAGTTGGAGCTCGCTGGTCAGGACGAGCTGGGTAGCAACCTGTGCGATGAGCCTTTTACCCGAGCTTTTCAGACGTATGTCAAATATATTTTCAATCATTTGAAGTACATGAAACATAAAGTCTACAACTTTGTGTCAAGAGTTACTACAAAAAGGGAATCAACAAATCAAGAATAAGTTGCGCAAAAAAGGGTAAGTGAAGAGGTAAAAAGCTGCATCCCTCTCCCTCAACTTGCAAGTCAGGAGTTCAAAACTGCTCACCCCATCTCCATTAATAAAAAAAATAAGATTTTCTTTTATGTATTTGAGTTGTCTCTTATTTAGGTGTGGGTGACTCCTAGCCGTACAAGAACTGTTTATCTAGGAACTGCCACCAGTGTATTACCTATCAGCTTAGTCTCTATTGTCTCATAGACTAGTCTCAATAACTTTTTTTTTTAAAAAAAAATCAAGAATAAGTTGTTATATTGAATTGATTTGAAATCATTACTAATAAGAACAATGAAAATAACAATAGAACATTTTATTTTGAAGTAAGAATTACCATGGAAAGGTTGTGGACAATAATCAACATCTTTCACCATTTGATATTAAGTACCTTAACTTTTCTTTAAAGTTATTTTTAAGTTAATTACTTTTTATGTAAAGATGAAACTAATAAATAGTCTAAGGATCATATGTTTTATTCACTTAAGATTTAATAGTACTGAATTATACCTATGAAGTTGTTTTCGTTTTTTTTTTTTTTAAGTGATCAAACTACTTAAAATTACCTAAAAATAACTGAAAAAATTAAATAAGAAATTTTAACTTTTCAATTAAGTAAGAAATTTTAATTTTTTACTTAATTGTAAATCACTTAATGATATTTAAACTTTTTTATTTCAAATCTATCATCTCTAAAATAACATAATTTCAAATTTGTTCAGATTTTATATTACTCAATTTTTTTCCCTTGATACTTACAAAAATTTTATTTAAAAAGAAAAATCTAAATACATTTCATCCTAAATTATCTCAAAATTAAATTAATATATTTTAATTTACAATTTAAACATTCATTTTTTTAGTTGTTTTCTTAAATATATTAATATATTTAATATATAATTATGGTTAATGCTATTATATTTTTTAATCATATTTTAATTATGAATAAAATATTATTAATATGCACATAAAATTTTTTTTAGATTTCATTAAATTATTTATTTTTAGATGTTTGTATTAAATTAATTAATATTACATAACAACAAATAGTATAAATAGTATAAATATTAAATTACTAATTTTAGATAATTTTAATTTTGAAAAAGAAATAAGTTTATAATATATTCAGAGATAAAAAAAAAAAATTGTTATTCAGATTGCAATCAATATTTAGTTTTCAGTCTTCAGCCACACTGTTCAATCTTCAGACAAACAAACAAACGACTCCTAAATGATAGGGCTTAGGTGGCCCACGATACCCCCAATTTTGACTTATTTATTTATTTATTTTAAATTACCCAATTTTTTTTTTAATTTTTTTTTTGAGAATATATCTAAATTATAATGTATATAAATATTGATCATATATATATATATATATATTATGTTCCCCTTTAAATATTTCGTATTGAGTCATTTTGGCTCCTTAAATACATTATTTTGACTCTATTCATGCTCAATGAATATAATAGATGACACATATAAATTATATTTTTGGTCGTTTAAAATACAATAACCATAAAGTCTAAAACTTTGTGTCTAGAATGTAAAACATGAATCAACAAATCAAAAATAAGTTCTGTAGTGAATTTTGTTCATATGAGAATTTATTACCAACTTACAATGGTGAAAGATGTTGAATTACCCTTTTAAAAGAGACATGATAATAATTAAACAAACACTTAACAAGAGATTGATAGGTGATGATCATTTTGCAAATTGCAATTGACAGGTCAAAAATACAATATACAAACATCCTAATCACTTGTATTTACCTTCTAATAGCAGCAAATACTAACCATTTAGTGGGTGCCAAATTAAAGATGACTTTCACTATAAGACTAGATTTTCTTATATTAGCCTCACCATGACTTGGAATGCGGCTCTTTTAATTCAAAATTCAAAGCTACAATATTACTTCACTTCAGTGGATCATAATCCATCATGTCATAATAATCATGCCAGAGCTAGATTGTGCCTGCCTCCTTAAACCACTAACAGACAGAAGATTTCAAGTAATATATATATCTCTAGCAAAAGCAAGTAAATGAAGACAAATGTTGAACTAATCCAATACAAGATCAGATCATACAGGTACTCTTAAATGTATATCATGATTTAAATATTATATGTCCTACCTATTGCCAATAGAAGATATTAAACCGTATCATAGAAGTGCAAAAGTTTTAGACGAAACCTATGCGAGATAAAACATTGGTTACTCGTGTCAAACTATTAGTAAATAAAAAGCATCCTAATCTGTTACGTTATCTTTCAGACCTAAAACACTGAAACTTTCAGCTGTAAGACCTCCATCCTGATTAGCTCAAACACACAGATGTCATCTGCCTTTAATTTCATCTCAGTCATAAATGCCTTCCACCCCTTATGTGTATGACATGCAGCTTTCCGCCAACGAATTTGAACAGGCCACTCTCTTCCATCTGAAACTTGTATGATGATACGTTCAGCACCATGAGTCAAATACTTGGCAACAAATTTAGCTGGAAAATACTGCATAAGCAAAAACAAATCCCTCAAATCATATAACAGATGCTAATATGAAAATCTGTGGGTCACATTTATTTGAAAAGCTTACCACACAATCGCTATAGATATGACTTTGCCGGAAGAAAATCATAAAAGAAGGATATTTAGGATTCAATGATTTTGCAATATTGAAAATTCTTTCTCTTTCTTCGGCTGATGAAACTCTATAATTTTCACTAAAAGCAATTCCTTTGCTTGCAAGTAACGCCAGTAACTCTTTCTTATCTGCAAATTGTGGAATTGGATTAAAACATAAATTTTCAGTCAGTATCCTCAAAAAAGGATCTATGAGTACAAAGATCATGATGCATAGATTTTTTAAGCTCACACTCATTACCTTTGTTTCGAGTTGTGTGTGTGTCTTCCCCATTGTGAGCGGTTGTCTTCAATATGGTCTTTTTAACCTTAAGGTCCCTGTCTTGAGCTAATGGACTTGGTGCATACAAAATTTCAGCATTTCTATTCAAATGCTTCCTGTGCTGTAAATTTCCTTGTGAACTGCATAGTTTACCCCTTTCAGATTGGCCTGGCTTTGATTCACTCACATGATTCGTCTCTTTTATCTGCACCAACTCTTCCCATTTACGCTTCTTGCTCCGCATCTCATTCTCACATTCATAGTTCAATCTTGAATTGTCAAGATTAGCAGCACCCCTGTGGTTCCTATTAGCAAAACCACTTATCTGCCGAAAATCTTTATCCTCAATTTTGTCGTGGGGAATTGAATTCTGCTCATCTTTAGGCTCTTTAAAATTATAGGGATACTGAATCTCACAAGCGGTTGTATCAAAGATAAGAACATGAAATTTTGAATTCTTTTCGTACTTGAATACCAAGAAGTATCCAGCACGAATTGAATGATATTCTACGAAATCATTCCAACCATCAAGAAACCAAATCTTTCCCCCCTTTGAGGATAACCCCACGTGCCAAACTCGACCATTAGGAACGGTGAGTGTAGCAAAAACCAAAAGTTCATCCCCGAATTTCCTCACAAACTTCTCTGGAATCCTCTGCAATTATACAAATTCTGTTAGACAATCTACCTCATAAAGAAGTGAACATCAAACAATTCCATGACATTACAGTTCCATTAGAAGGCAGAAAACTCACTAGCTCATTCTATTTCACTTATTAACAATTATAATAAATAGAATCCATATATACATCATAAAAAAAGCTATCAAATATCACCTCTCCCATATCATGAAAGTTACTCTCTTTTCACACAAATTCATCACAAACAGCAGAACATAGTGTAGCATTTAAATGTACATACATATATGGAGTTTGGGAGCTATTTCTACAATGCAAACTTATTCCTTATAATTCTAGATTTTTATGCTGTTATTCAGATCCTTTAGTGGATCTCTTTGCTTTCGTTAGTATTATTTAATTTATGTTGCTACAAACAAGACTTCTCTCGGCTAAATTAGTCTGCTATAGCTTTCTTAAATCTACTTGGTTTCAAAGCATATTCTGATTTCCAAGTTCAGAATACAGAATACTAGAGATTATCATTTCTATTTTGTTATAAAAGAACCGCAAGAGACTATTTAAAAGTTGACAAGTAGTACATTTCACACAAACGAATATCCTATTTGTCAATTTCATCACTACTTCGAACACATAAATCAGTTTCATTCAACAAAGACAAATCTAACAACTTTAGTCACTTTCAACACTCATTTTTACAACTCATTGATCACAAAGGAGCAAAGCACCGAACTTCCATATTACAATCAAAATCCATCATAAATCACAAGCAAAGTTCCAAACATGAAACAAAGTCAAATTTGGACAGCAATGTAGAACTCAAGCAAAACAAAGCTTGAAAAATCAGATATAGAAGTTGTGGGGTTTACCAGTTTCTTGTCTTCAAGAGTAGAAGCAAGAATGACCTTGAAAAAGTGTTGGGGTGTGTCCGCCATCTCCGTAGACTTCTAACACCAAATTTCCTGTTGTTGTTGCAGAGAGGTATATAAAAACCAGTTGCTTCTTCCAAATCACTCGAGCATAATAGCATGCAAACATGAAACACATAATAAACATAAAAATCAATAAATAAAGCCACAGCAGAAGCCATTTGAGGAAAATAGAAACAAAAAGAGTGAATTACCACTTTGATGAATAGGCCATCTTTCTCTCTCTCACGTTTTAATAGATAGACAATGAGAGAGGCCATCTTGCCTAATGTTTTTCTGGTAGTCAACACAAAGACTCAGAAAAATTTGATATGGTTTGTACAATATAGATATGCTTACCATAACCTGTAAGTGATGCTTATGTTTTGCTGCTCTCTGCTTTGTAGCTGGTAGGACTCTGTTTTTGTACTAGTTGTCGTCCCAAATGCACACTTGTCTTGTTCTTGGTGCATACCAAAATGGGTTCAACATGACGCATGGAGTGTGAGGTTGGCGCACATTTTGGCAATACCCTTTTGTGAAAAACATTTAACACATTGGGATAGGCTCGGTTTTGAAGAGACTAAGTATTAAAAGAAGCCGTCCACGTGGATGGTCAGTATCACGGTTACCCACTTTTAATTTTGTATTACAATTTTCCTATTATCGGTGCATATTTATCGGATTGAATTGAGTTAATTTTGCAACTCAATTGAATATAATTTTTCAATCCAATCCAACTCGACAAAAAATAGTCGGGTTAAGTTGGGTATGTCGGGATGAGTTTGTCTATGAGAATAACCTCGAAGAAGTGTGGTGTTCCTGCCATTGTTGTCAATGCATTTGGTCCTGCTCTGCTGCTAAAAACCAATTTGTTTACAAGAGAAAATCAGATGGTTTTTTATTTTTGACATTGCACTCAACTCAAGTTGAAACCATAACTCGGTGACCTCTAGTCAACTTTTAAACTGATTTGAATGAATAAATCAGATTAGCAACATCATAAAGTTACTAGAGTAGCTGTTACACGTTGGATTTGCATTGCATTGACGAATTAAATGCAATATAATGACATTTATAGTCTACCATTTGTGATGTATCCAGCCCCTCATGAATCAAACATCTCTTTTAACTATGTTACAATATTCCATGGACTAAATCAATAACTTAAAAATATATTAACAATGACTCAATCGAATTACAAGCACTCATTGAAATTTATTCAATTTTCCACCACACTGCCAGCACCCCATGACTTGAAATGCTGTTACTTATAAATCAAAATTTCCAAAGCTTTTTAGTCACCTGTGGCATGAATCCTCTAGCATTATATATATCATACTTGAAGGCTTGAAGAGACAACAGGCTGCATACAAAAGCCATAAGTTGAAAGTCCTACAAATCCATCGAAACAAAATCTATATAATTAGCTAGCTAAGATATTAAAACTAATACAATGTGTACTCTTGAGAAGTAACCAACATCTGACCAAGATTTTGGACCATTAAGTACTGACTTCAATCATTAGGATTCACTATTTAGAGGCTTTAGTATTGAAATTCTCAGTTTCTTCTGGCTAATAAGCTCAAAGACACAGATATCAACTTCATCCAACTTCTTTGAAAATCCTCCCAACCTTGTTATGTTACTTATATAACATAGAGGGGACCATGAGATTTCAACAGGCCACTTTCTTCCCTCAGACAGCTGGCACATATTGCACAAGCAAACATGACCCCAACTAATTAAGCATGTGTAAGGCTGATGATCTGACAAACTTCAATAACACATCAAGAATTAACTTACAAAATGATGGTTATGAATGTCAGAAGACCGTAATATAAGCATGAAAGAAGGATTTTAGGCTTGAACAATCTGGCAGCAGCAATTGCTTCTTCTTTTTCTTCAGCTGCAATGCTTCCAAAGTTCTTATTTACACATATTCCCATGTCTTCAAGTAAAATCAGCATCTCATCTTTATCTTTATCTGCAATCAAGAGAATGAGATTTAGAAAAGTACAAATTTTGTTAAAGACTAGATCATAGAACAGGTAGAAAAGAATAACAAGAGGTTACCAAATTTGGTTTTTTTATTCGCTTTATCTGAAGAATGTGCCCCAACTTTGTATGCAGTTCTTTTAAGCTTAATGTCAATACCTTCAGTGGTTGGTTTATCTTTCTCCTCCGGTTCTTCCATTTTACGTCTCTTGTCATAGCCACACTTAAGTTTTGGAGTTTCAAGGGATGCAAGTGAATGTTTAGCCGGATTCTGCTGTGATGGCTGAGGTTGCACTTTGCTAGATGATCTTGGACATTTATCAAAAGTCTTGTTTTTCAAGGAGTTTGAAGGTGGTTTTGGAGTTGTGAAATGCATTATCTCATTAATGTCTTCATTATAGGGGCATTGTATCTCACAAGTAGTCGGATCAAAGATAAGAACATTGAAATTTGAATTCTTCTTATATTTGAAAACCGAAAAGTATCCGACATTAATTGAATGATATTGTACAAAGTCATGCCAACCATCATCAAACAAAATATTTGTCTTATCTTTTGTCAACCCCACTCGCCAAACTCGGCCATTAGGCATAGTGAGTGTCGCAACAGCAGAGAGTTCATCCCCAAATATTCTTACAAATTTTCCTGGAATCATCTGTAATACGAAACCAAAGTCAGACATCTATTGGAAAACAACAGATAGAAGAAAAGTCTTGATGACATTGAAATTGCAAATTTTGTTAGTCTATATCAATGTTAGAAAAAGCAAGAAGAGACATGCTACCACCACACAACAGAGTTGATGATTTTCATGTAATTACTAGATAAACAAGAACAACACTATTGTATCATTTTCATTAGATAGCAGACCAAAAACAATATGTTTTATGAAGCATTGCATACAAAGTGCTTTTAACCAAGGCATGCAAAAGCGTATGTGGATTTCATCAAAACACTTCACCAGCTCATGCAAACTCATTACTAAATCAATATTAAAAAGAAGATCAAACATCACAGCTTGCCATTCAACAGAATCAAGACCATCTCTCTACTCTATTAATCAAGTGAGTCTCTTCTCACATAGAAATGAGCCTAATCGCAAGCTAAAGATGTAAAAACATAAAATTTTGCTAAAAAATTTAACATGAAATAATCATTTCCTAGTTTTTCAAAGGAAATCAAAAGCCTTATATGTGTTTTAAGAGACAGAACCTGTTCAACAGATCATATAGAGCCATTGCTACGACAATTAGCATTCAAAATTCGTGCAAATAAACCATATTTGTATACCTACAGACCGCAAGATATGATATTTATGTTTCTTTAACCAGTAGCATCTTGAAAAGCAAGAATGTATGAAAAGTTATGAAGATTATCAGTTTCTTTTCTTCAAAAATGGACTTAAGGATAACCTTGAAAAAATGTGAGGATTGTACCATCTTCCTGAAAGCCATTCGTTGAGTAATTCCTAGTTCAGAGAAACTCTAAGTTCTTCTTCACAGTCTGAGCAAATTCAAGGCAAACTGTTGAGTACTTCTGATGCAAGGAAAGTAAACATCATTGTGTGAAGATATCAGCAAATTTTATGTCAGAAAATGGTCAAGTTCATTTATTAACATACCATCAACTTTTCACTTGTCATTCATGCTATGGTATGTGTTTCAGCTTTTAAGTGTAGGTAAGATTTGGTTGATCAACAGAGCTAGCACATTGAATTGCAGTTGTATTCTAACTTAGAATTTCTGACTACAAATTTTCTATATTTAAGTTCCAAGGTCCAAGTTGACTACACCTTCAGGCCTAAACTCATAAAACTTCGCTTTTATTTATTGGTTTGCTTAGATTTTCACATATCTCATAAATTGATACTGAACGCCTTCTTTAGTTGTCACTAGAAGTAATCAGTGTTTAGCGCACTTGCTTCATAAAACATTAGGAGGTGATGAATATAGTTATTCATTGGAGTTTTGCTCTTGTAAGTTAAAAAGTGGGGTCAGTTTGATGATTCATAGAGCCTACTTTCAATTTTCACGCTTTGTGATCTCGTATCACAGATTGATGCCACCATTGACTTCACAATTAGCACATAACTTTTCATTTCACAAACTTGCAGGCATGTATAGCAACAACAGAACGTTATTGCCCGAAACTTCTGACAAAAATTTGCATGCATCCTCTCCAATCAACCAAATATTGTTGGATGATCAATTCCAAAAGAACTGAAAATTGATAAAAGAAATGTTCACATGATTGCATTCCTAAATTTAATCTCCAAAGATAAAATGTTAGGAAGTAAAACGAAAAGAATGATAAACAATTCCATTTAATTAGAACATAAAAAGCATACTCATTACATTAAAATGGCAATATATTATCAACTTACTTAATTACCATTGAACTGTCTTGAAAATGATCATATTAGTAAACAAAAGCTTAAGAAGAAACCGGTAGCTGACAAAGATTTTAGAATGTTGAATCTTGAAACTTTAATCACTACAGCTCACTTTTCACAGTCTTCAACACTGAAACTTTTAGCGTGTTCTTTCTAATAAGCTCAAAGACACAGATATCTCCATCATCCAACTTCTTTACGAAATTTCCCAATTTTTTTAGAAAACATTGAGGCGTCCAAGCCAGTGCCATGGGCCACTTCCTTCCATCAGAATCCAGTACTTTGATAACCTTGTCATTCCTACTTATATACCTGTGAGAAAAATTGGCAGGCACATACTGCACTAGCAAAAATGTTAACATTAAGCTAAAAAAATTGATGTGAAAAACTTCATCATCACATTAAAGAAACTTACCACACGACGAAGACTAATGTCGGCAGATCGCAAGATGACCATGAATGAAGGATTTTTAGGCTTGAACAATCTGGCAGCAGCAATTGCTCGATCTCTTTCTTCAGCCGCAAGACCTCTATATCTCTGATTAACACATATTCCCATTTCTTCAAGTAAATCCACAAACTCATCTTCATCTGCAATCAAGGAAATTAGACTCGTAAAAACATAAATTTTACTAAAGACCAAGCCATAGACCAGCCACAGAAGAAAAAACTTACCAATTTCTGTTGCTTCATCTGAAGAATGTGTTCCAACTTCAGATGCAGTTTTCTTACGCTTTAAGTCAATACCTACAGCATTTGCTTTATGTGATCCCGCTGGTTCTTTCAATTTGGGCCTCTTGTTTTGCGGCTCACAGCCACACTTAAATTTTGGACTCACAGAAGCAGAACCAAATGGAGTCTTATCCTGATTCAGATGTGATGGCATTGTGCTAGGACATTTAGCAGAAGCTTTGCTCTTCAGGGAGTCAAAAGTTGGGTTTGGAGTTGCGAAGTCCATTTTCTCCACAGAATCTTCGTTCTCAGTTTCATCCTGGTGCAATGAGTTCTGCTTGTCATTCTCTGGATCTTTACCATTGTAGGGGTATTGTATCTCGCAAGCACTCATATCAAAGATAAGAACTTTAAAGTTTGAATTCTTTCTATATTTGAAAACCAAGAAGGACCCTGTACTGATTGAATTATGTTGTACAAAGTCATGCCAACCATCATTAAACCAAATCTTTCTCCCATCTTTTATCAAGCTCACTTGCCAAACTCGACCATTAGGAACTGTGAGTGTCACTACAGTGGAGAGTTCATCCCCAAATATCCTTACAAATTTCTCAGGAATTTTCTATAGCATGCAAATAAAGTTAGACGTTTATTGGAAAACAAATGAAATTGGATCAAAGAAAAGGCTTGATGAGATTGCTGTTGTAGTTTTAGTCAGTCTAGATCAATATTATAGGAACAAGAAGAGACATGTTTGTACCATACAACCAAAATGATGTTTTTCATGTGATTTCTAGATAAACAAGAAAGTGCAATCATATGCAGCAGCAGACCAAGGACAATACATGTTGTTAAGCTCTACTTGGCAAAGGCAAAGAAACAATGTTTTCAATAATAAAATGAGACTCAAGAAGATTGTAGTAATTGAAACTTCATGCAAAAACCATCAGTAAATTTCATCAAAACTCTTCACTAGCTTAACAACTCACCACAGCACAATATTTATTTAAAACAGCATATTTAACATCATAATGTACACTATTTGAAACTTTCTATAACATATAATTGAATTGATTCTCTTCTCACACAAATTCATATAGAAGTGCCCTAATCCGTATGCTTAATTGGGTGTAAAAATAAATTTGTTTGCTCAACAGTTCCTGTAAAATGAATTCAAAAGTCATTGAACTACATTCATGAGAGCATGCAACTAAAAGTTTAGCACAAAATAATCACTTCTTAGTGTTTCAGTAAGATCTAGAACCCTTGTATATGCTAAACTAAAGTGACAGAAACTGGTTCAACACTTAACATTCTTGAGTAACATTCTGAACATAGTGTAGCATTTAAATCTACATACATATATGGTGTTTGGGAGCTATTTCTACAATGCAAACTTATTCCTTATAATTCTAGATTTTTATGCCGATATTCGAATCCTTTTGTGGATCTCTTTGCTTTCATCAGTATTATTTAATTTACGTTGCCACAAACAAGACTTCTCTCGGCTAAATTAGTCTGCCATAGCTTCCTTAAATCTACTTGGTTTCAAAGCATATTCTGATTTCCAAGTTCAGAATACAGAATAATAGAGATTATCATTTCTAGTTTGTTATAAAGGAACCACAAGAGACCAACTGAAAATTGACAAGTAGTACATGTCACACAACACGAATACCCCATTTGTCAATTTCCATCACTACAAACACATAAATCAGTTTCATTCAACAAAGACAAAGCCAACACCTTTAGTCACTTTCATCACTCATTTTTACAAATCATTGATCACAAAGGAGTAAAGCAATAAACTTCCATATTACAAGCAAAATCCATCATAAATCACAAACAAAGTTCCAAACATGAAACAAAGCCAAATTTGGACAGCAATGTAGAACTCAAGCAAAACAAAGCTTGAAAAATAAGAAATAGAAGTTGTGGGCTGTACCAGTTTCTTGTCTTCAAGAGTAGAAGCAAGAATGACCTTGAAAAAGTGTTGGGGTGTGTCCGCCATCTTCATAGACTTCTAACACCAAACTTCTTTTTGTTGTTGCAGAGAGGTATATAAAAACCAGTTGCTTCTTCCAAATCACTTTAGAATAATATCATGCAAACATGAAACACATAATAAACACATATATCAATAAATGAAGCCACTCAAGAAGCCATTTGAGGAAAACAGAAACAAAAAGAGTGAATTACCACTTTGATGAATAGGCCACCTTTCTCTCTCTCACGGGGTTTTACAGATAGACAATGAGAGAGGCCATCTTGTCTAATGTTTGTCTAGTAGTCAACAAAAAGATTGAGACAAGTTTGATATGGATTGTACAATATAGATATGCTTACCATATCCAGTAAGTGATGCTTATGTTTTGCCGCTCTCTGCTTTGAAGCTGGTGGGACTCTGTTTTTGTGCTAGGTGTGGTCCCAGATGCACACTTTGCACTTACTGCATACCAAAATGGGTTCAACGTGATGCATGGAGTGTGAAGTTAGACTCCACATTTTAGTAACACCCTTTCGTTAAAAACTTTAACACATTGAGATAGGCTCGGTTTTTACTTTTTAGTTGATGAACAGACTTGAATGTCAAGACTCATACAGAGACCAAGTATTAAAAGAAGCCGTCCACGTGGACTATCAGCATTACTGTCAACCACTTTTAATTTTGTATTACAATGTTCCTATAAATCATAAGGGTGTGGGATTTGAATTGGGTTGAGTTGAAAATTAATCAAATATAATTTTTCAATCTAATCCAATTTGATAACAAATGATCGGGTTTGGTTAGGTCTATTGGGTTGGGTTTGTCTAAGAGAATAACCTCGATGAAGTGTGGTGTCCCTGTGTTGTCAATGCATTTGGTGCTGCTCTGCTGCTAAAAACTAATTTGTTTACAAGAGAAAATCGGATGGGTTGTTATTTTTGACATTGCACTCAACTCAAGTTGAAACCATAACTAGGTCAGTTATTAGAGTAGCTCTTACACATTGGATTTGCATTGCATCGATGAATTAAATGCAATTTAAGGATCTTTATTTTCTACCATTTGTGATGTATCCAGCCCCACATGAATCAAAACATCTGTTTTAACTACGTTACTCTATTCCATGGACTAATTTAACTTAAAAATATATTAACATGACTCAATCGAATTACAAGACCTCATTGAAATTTATTCAATTTTCCACCACATTGCCAGCACCCCCTGACTTGAAATGCTGTTTCTTTTAAATCAAAATGTCCAAAGCTTTTTAGTCAACTGTGGCATGAATCCTCTAGCATTATATATATTATATTTGAAGGCTTGAAGAGACAACAGGCTGCATACAAAAGCATAAGTTGAAAGTCCTACCAATCCAGCATAAGTTGAAAGTCATACCAATCCAAAGAAACAAAATCTATATAATTAGTTAGCTAAGCCATTAAAACTACTACAATGTGTACTCTTGAGAAGTAACCAACATCTGACCAAGATTTTGGACCTTTAAGTACTGACTTCAGTCACTAGGATTTGCTCTTTAGAGGCTTTAGTATTGAAATTTTCAGTTTCTTCTGGCTAATAAGCTCAAAGACACATATATCACCTTCATCCAACTTCTTTGAAAATCCTCCCAACCTTGTTATACGACATAGAGGGGACCATGAGATTTCAACAGGCCACTTTCTTCCCTCAGAATCCAACATTTTGAGACACCTGGGGCCACTGAAATACCTATGAGCAAACTCAGCTGGCACATACTGCACAAGCAAACATGACCCCAACTAATTAAGCATGTGCAAGGCTGATGATCTGACGAACTTCAATAACACATTAACGAATTAACTTACAAAATGATGGTTATGAATGTCAGAAGACCGCAATATAAGCATGAAAGAAGGATTTTTAGGCTTGAACAATCTGGCAGCAGCAATTGCTCCTTCTTTTTCTTCAGCTGCAATGCTTCCAAAGTTCTTATTTACACATATTCCCATGTCTTCAAGTAGAATCAGCATCTCATCTTTATCTTTATCTGCAATCAAGAGACTGAGATTTAGAAAAGTACAAATTTTTTTAAAGACTAGATCATAGAACAGATAGAAAAGAATAACAAGAGGTTACCAAATTTGGTTTTTTTATTCGCTTTATCTGAAGAATGTGCCCCAACTTTGTATGCAGTTCTTTTAAGCTTAATGTCAATACCTTCAGCGGTTGGTTTATCTTTCTCCTCCAGTTCTTCCATTTTACGTCTCTTGTCATAGCCGCACTTAAGTTTTGGAGTTCCAAGGGATGCAAATGAAGGCTTGGCCGGATTCTGCTGTGATGGCTGAGGTTGCACTTTGCTAGATGATCTTGGACATTCATCAAAAGTCTTGTTTCTCAAAGAGTTTGAAGGTGGTTTTGGAGTCGTGAAATGCATCATCTCATCAGTGTCTTTGCTATAGGGGCATTGTATCTCACAAGCAGTCGGATCAAAGATAAGAACCTTGAAATTTGAATTCTTCTTATATTTGAAAACCAAAAAATATCCGACATTTATTGAATGATATTGTACAAAGTCATGCCAACCATCATCAAACAAAATATTTCTCTCAGCTTTTCTCAACCCCACTCGCCAAACTCGACCATTAGACATTGTGAGTGTTGCGACAGCAGAGAATTCATCCCCAAATATTCTTACAAATTTTTCTGGAATTATCTGTAGTACGTAACCAAAGTCAGACATCTATCGGAAAACAATAGATCAAAGAAAAGGCTTGATGACATTGCAATTGCAAATTTTGTTAGTCTATATCAATGTTAAGAAAGCAAGACATGCTCACACCACACAACAAAGTCGATGATTTTCATGTAATTACTAGATAAGCAAGAACAACAGTATTGTAGCATTTTCATTTGATAGCAGACCTATAAAACAATATGTTTTATTAAGCATTACATACAAAGTGTTTTTAATAATGGAAAGAGATTGAAAATTGATTTTGCACAAAAGGCTAGTTTGTAAAACCAAAGCATGCAAAAGCATATGTAGATTTCATCAAAACTCTTCACCAGCTCATGCAAACTCATTACAGCAGTAAATCAATACTAAAAATATGATCAAACATCACAGCTTGCCATTCAATATAATCAAGACCATATCTCTACTCTTTTATTCAAGTGACTCTCTTCTCCAATAGCAGTGAGCCTAATCGCGCGCTAAAGGTGTTAAAACATAAAATTTTGCTCAAAAAATTAACACGAAACAATCATTTCCTAGTTTTTCAAAGTAAAATTAAAAGTCTTATATGTGTTTAAGTGACAGAACCTGTTCAACAAATCAATAGAGCCATTGCTACAGGAAATAGCATTCAATATGAAAGCAAATAAAACCATATTCGTACAGCTAAGGACCCCAAGATATAATATTTATGTTTCTTTAACCGGTAGCATCTTGAAAAGCTAGAAGGTATCAAAAGTTATGAAGATTACCAGTTTCTTGTCTTCAAGTGTGGACTTAAGGATAACCTTGAAAAAATGTGAGGATTGTACCATCTTTCTGAAAGCCATTTATCGAGTAGTTCCTAGAGAAATTTCAGATGGTCTTTATGCTTCAGAGAAACTCTAAGTTCTGCTTCACAGTCTGAGAAATTTCAAGACAAACTGTTGATTACTTCTGATACAAGGAATGTGAACATCATTCTGTGAAGATATAGGCAAATTTTATGTCAGAAAATGGTCAAGTTCATTTATTAACACACCATCAACTTTTCACTTGTCATTCATGCTTCGGTATATGTTTCAGCTTTGAAGTGCTGGAAGGTAGATAAGATTTGATTGATCAACAGAGCAAGCACATTAAATTGCAATTGAATTCCAACTCAGAATTTCTGACTATATACTTTCTATATTTAAGTTCCAAGGTCCAATTTGACTGCACATTTCAAATTTCGCTTTTATTTATTGGTTTGCTTAGATTTTCACATATCTCATAAATTGATACAGAAAGCGTTCTTTCCTTTACAATAGATAGTAATCAGTGTTTGTGCACTTGCTTGATGATACATTAGGAGGTGATAAAATATGGTTATTCATTAGAGTTTTGCTCTTGTAAGTCCAAAAATGGCGTCAGTTTGATGATTCATAGAGCTTACTTTCAATTTTCATGCTTTGTGATCTCGTATCACAGATTGATGCCACCATTGACTTCACAATTAGCACATAACTTTTCATTTCACAAACTTGCAGGCATGTATAGCAACAACAGAACGTTATTGCCCGAAACTTCTGACAAAAATTTGCATGCATCCTCTCCAATCAACCAAATATTGTTGGATGATCTATTCCAAAAGAACTGAAAATTGATAAAA
The DNA here is from genome assembly GCA_022984855.1 of Dimocarpus longan. Taxonomy (NCBI): domain Eukaryota; kingdom Viridiplantae; phylum Streptophyta; class Magnoliopsida; order Sapindales; family Sapindaceae; genus Dimocarpus; species Dimocarpus longan. Next base: position 27,721,258 of record CM041020.1, read on the forward strand.
GAAATGCTCACATGATTGCATTCCTAAATTTAATCTCCACAGATAAAATGTTAGGAAGTAAAACGAAAAGGATGATAAACAATTCCATTTAATTAGAACATAAAAAGCAGACTCTTTACATTAAAATGGCAATATATTATCAACTTACTTAATTACCATTGAACTGTCTTGAAAATGATCATATTAGTAAACAAAAGTTTAAGAAGAAACCAGTAGCTGACAAAGATTTTAGAATGTTGAATCTTGAAACTTTAATCACTACAGCTCACTTTTCACAGTCTTCAACACTGAAACTTTTAGCGTGTTCTTTCTAATAAGCTCAAAGACACAGATATCTCCATCATCCAACTTCTTTACGAAATTTCCCAATTTTGTTATAAAACATTGAGGCGTCCAAGCCAGTGCCATGGGCCACTTCCTTCCATCAGAATCCAGTACTTTGATAACCTTGTCATTCCTACTTATATACCTGTGAGAAAAATTGGCAGGCACATACTGCACTAGCAAAAATGTTAACATTAAACTAAAAAAATTGATGTGAAAAACTTCATCATCACATTAAAGAAACTTACCACACGACGAAGACTAATGTCGGCAGATCGCAAGATGACTATGAATGAAGGATTTTTAGGCTTGAACAATCTGGCAGCAGCAATTGCTCTATCTCTTTCTTCAGCCGCAAGACCTCTATATCTCTGATTAACACATATTCCCATTTCTTCAAGTAAATCCACAAACTCATCTTCATCTGCAATCAAGGAAATTAGACTCTTAAAAACATAAATTTTACTAAAGACCAAGCCACAGACCAGCCACAAAAGAAAAAACTTACCAATTTCTGTTGCTTCATCTGAAGAATGTGTTCCAACTTCAGATGCAGTTTTCTTACGCTTTAAGTCAATACCTACAGCATTTGCTTTATGTGATTCCGCTGGTTCTTCCAATTTGGGCCTCTTGTTTTGCGGCTCAGAGCCACACTTAAATTTTGGACTCACAGAAGCAGAACCAAATGGAGTCTTATCCTGATAGTCAAAAGTTGGGTTTGGAGTTGCGAAGTCCATTATCTCAACAGAATCTTCGTCCTCAGTTTCATCCTGGTGCAATGAGTTCTGCTTGTCATTCTCTGGTTCTTTACCATTGTAGGGGTATTGTATCTCGCAAGCAGTCATATCAAAGATAAGAACTTTAAAGTTTGAATTCTTTCTATATTTGAAAACCAAGAAGGACCCTGTACTGATTGAATTATGTTGTACAAAGTCATGCCAACCATCATTAAACCAAATCTTTCTCCCATCTTTTATCATGCTCACTTGCCAAACTCGACCATTAGGAACTGTGAGCGTCACTACAGTGGAGAGTTCATCTCCAAATATCCTTACAAATTTCTCAGGAATTTTCTATAGCACGCAAATAAAGTTAGACGTTTATTGGAAAACAAATGAAATTGGATCAAAGAAAAGGCTTGATGAGATTGCTATTGTAGTTTTAGTCAGTCTAGATCAATATTATAGGAACAAGAAGAGACATGTTGGTACCATACAACCAAAATGATGTTTTTCATGTGATTTCTAGATAAACAAGAAAGTGCAATCATATGCAGCAGCAGACCAAGGACAATACATGTTGTTAAGCTCCACTTGGCAAAGGCAAAGAAACAATGTTTTCAATAATAAAATGAGACTCAAGAAGATTGTAGTAATTGTAACTTCATGCAAAAACCATCAGTAAATTTCATCAAAACTCTTCACTAGCTTATACAACTCACCACAGCACAATATTTACTTAAAACAGCAGATTTAACATCATAATGTACACTATTTGAAACCTTCTATAACATATAATTGAAGTGACTCTCTTCTCACACAAATTTATATAAAAGTGCATTAATCCATATTCCTAATTGGGTGTTAAAATAATTTTGTTTGCTCAACAGTTAAAGTAAATTAAATTCAAAAGTCATTTAACTACAATCATGACAGCATACAATTAAAAGTCTAAAACTAAACTGATAGAAAATGGTTCAACATTTAACATTCAGGACTAACAGAAACTTATGTATCTTCTATGCATACAAGATTAAACCAACTTATAGTTTCCAGTTTCTTCAACCAGTAACATCTAGAAAGAAAGCAATGATAAATGTTGTGGAAATAAATACCAGCTTCTTGTCTTCTAGAGTGGAACTCAGGATAACCTTGAAGAAATGTGAGGGTTCCACTCTCCTCCCTGAAGACATTGGCTTTACTCTAATGCTAGACGTTGGACTTGATGTTTCAGAGAAGCTCTTTTTGTTCTCTGCTTCATAAATGTGCGAGGATATAAGCAAAATTTTGTGTCAGTTGATGATGAGTCTTGTCTATTAATTAAAAAACTCTCATTAGCTTGTCAAATAGGATGTCGTTTATGTTTCTGTGGTATGTATGTACATTCAAGGTGGCAGCCTGGTAGGTATGATGTGCTGAGTTCCATTAATTTGCAATTTAATTCCACCTCCTGATTCATTTAAGGGATGCTGACTACAGTTACTTCTAATTGAAGGATTAAAATTCAAAGGCTTTGTTCCAAGATAAAAACTGACTAGAAAATTGATGTATCCTAAAGTCTTTTTCTTGGATGTAATGAATTGTTTTCATGGATTGGGTCTGCTTGGTTTTTCACAGAAGTCATAAACTGATATTAAATACATTCTTTAGTTTTTTTTTTTTTGAAGAGTCACAGTTATTTAATGGGTTTGACTACCTTACCTAACAAATAAGATTACTTATATACCTTTGAATTAGCTTCAACAACTACTTTTACAATCAACCCAAAAGCCACAATTTATAAATAATATTATTGGTTGGATAAAGTAGTCGAATCCAATGAGTTTGACTACTTTATTTGACTATTTTATCCAACCGCTAATATTACTTATAAATTATAGCTCTTGTATTGGCTCCAATAACTATCTTTATAACCAATCCAAATTATACAATTTATAGATAATATTAGTGGTTGACTGGTTGAATAAGATAACTAAACTCTTATTTAATTGCAACATTTAACTTAAGTATCCAAATATATCTTTACATGTAACAAGGTCACATAAAATTTGGTAAACTTTGCTATCCGTATCATAAATTCAACATTTAGATGTACATTCCAAAACATAGACATCGGTCTTGAATAATTAGCAAGCACTATTCTTTAATCTTATTATTTTACAGAGTACATAATGGGTTCTCTCTTAATCTGAAAATTTTTCTAATCTTTTTGAAGCATATGATTCGTTGTTAACAAAGCAAAGATAATAACAAACAATCACATGTTGACCATTTAATAACTGAAACACTTATATGTCATGAAATTAGATAAGAAAAAATTTAGATTAGGAGAAGATATAAATTCACATAATGATGACACATTTTACGATCATCCTTAATAAAAGATATCTTAGTTTAATAAGAGAAGAAAACAATCTTTTAGTTGAGCATTTGTATAAGGAATTTGTGTCAGTGAACTAATATATGAAATTTCAACTCAGAGTTGTAAGGCATTTTTCTGCCTTTGGTGTTTTGGTTCATTTCACAACGGCAATATGCCATTTTTCTGGTGGGCCTGTGTTAAAATTGGTTGGTTAAACAAGAGACCTCAATTGTGATGTAATGGGTTGGGGTCCTGAAATGGCTAGTTGAGATTGGATTTAACAATCAGTACAGTTAGAGTTGGAGCTTTGATGAGCACATTGTGGTAAATGGTCTTCCGTTGAATGGTTTTCACATGATAATTGGTCTTAGCCACAATGCTACATAGCAACAAAAGAGAGATTACTAACGTAACCATCTTTTTTGTTAAATAACATAAGCTAATAGTTGAAGGCTCATGATGATAATCTGCCATTAAATCATCCAACAATATAGCCCACAAAGAACACTAAATATAACTGAATACAGGAATACTATAACAGACAAATTTACTCTCTTGTTTCAGGAAATACTGACACTTTCAAAAGAATGTCCTCCCTCCTTACAAGCTCAAACACACAGATATCTCCTTTCTCCAGGTTCTTGTCCCTCGAAAATTCTGCCCATCCATTTCTAAGACTAACACCATTATGTTTCCGTACAATTTGTACAGGCCACTCTCTTCCGTCAAAGGCTTGTAGTTTGATGAACTTAACATGAACATCTCCACTCAGATGCTTGTTTGCAAATTTGGTAGGCACATACTGCAAGCAAAAACAAAGTGAGTGTTAATAAGCATATATCAAAGACTAAAGTTGAGAAACTTCACAAGTGCATGATTTTAATAAGGCTCACCAAACGACTTTTAATACTAAATACGTGATATGACCGCAAAATAACCATGAATGATGGATTTTTCGGCCTCAACCATCTGGCAACATTAAGTGCTCTCTCTGTTTCTTCTGCTGAACGACACATATATCTTCCAGAGTAAGAAATACCTACGTCTTCCAACGCAATCATCAATCCGAGTGCATCTGCATTTTAAGGTATCGACAATGAAAAGCATATATTTGTATGGACATTGTGCTATGGATAAAATTCGCATGAACACTGTGCTACACAGAAAAGACTACGTTACGGAAATACATTACCAAATTTAGTCCTGTCATCATCATCACCATCATCCTTGGTTTCCCTATTTTCAGTCATATCAATTTTATGTTCCTTGTGATGATCTAATGGAGACACAACCTTGTATGCAACTTTTTTCTCATTTCCTACAACTTCTTTTGGATAGTCATCCTCCTCATTATTATCTGCAATTGCCTTATATCTAGTCCTATCCAATTTAAGATCCTTGCAATGAACTAATGGACTTCTAGCAGACAAATACTTACAATTTCCATCTGAATTCCTTTTGCGGTTTAATGATCCTTGCGAATCATACATTTCCTTTCTGTTCAAGTTACCTCTCCTTGATTCATCCATAGTATTTGACTGATTTCCTTCATCGGGTTCTTCCATTTTGCATGCGTTGGTTTGCACCACATAATCATTCTCAAATTTTAGACTCTCACTGGAAGTGGCAAAATTATAGTACCTATTAATTCCTTGAGCAGAATCAATACAAGGCTTAGGTCGATTCTGCTGCAATGGAGCAGTATCCATATTGCTACTTGGCTTTTTACCTTTCCATTTATCAGAACAGTTTTTTGCCAAAGGGCTAGAAGTTGGTTTCGGCTTTCTAGAATGGACCAACGCAGCTGAATCCTCACTTTCCATTTCATCCTGGTGTATCGAGTCATGGTCAATATTTTCAGGTTTTTCACGATTATATGGATATGTAATCTCACAAGCAGACAAATCAAATACAAGGACATGAAAGTTTGAGTCCTTAACATATTTGAAAACCAAAACGTATCCAGCAGTGATGGAGTGATACTCTGTGAAGTCATGCCAACCTTCATCAAACCAAGCCTTCCTCCCATCTTTTCTCAACCCCACACGCCAAACTCGGCCATTTGGAGCAGTTAGAGTAGCAAAAGTCGAAAGTTCTTCCCCATATTTCCTCACAAACATGTCTGGTATCCTCTGCAGTTGTGTAAACAAACATATAAAATATAAACATACATACAAACGTTTCGGGGAATAAAAGTTGTGAGACTTACCAGCTTCTTGTCTGAAAGTGTTTCAGGAAGAATAACCTTGAAGAAATGTGAAGGTGTCTCTTCCATAGAATTCAATATGTGGTGTTCTACTCCCCTGCCAGAAGCCATTTCTTTAGTTTTGAGAAAATTAAATTGGTGTTGTTGTAGCTACCTCATCCTTTCATATACTCTCAGGCTCAAATTGTAGTTATTTGAGGTTGACCTTTGGTCTTCTAATTAACTAGTAATAATCCTAATCTGGGTTCCGTGTACATTTACAATCCAGGTTCCATGCACCTAATTTTTCACATCTTTCAATGGCAAAGTCTTTAATCAAACTTTGTCATAGAAATCAAAGGATTAATGTCTTTCTAAAATTTTCTGAGTTCTATCACATTCTTTGAAAATCCTCAAATGGAAAAAAATATCCTTATATGAGAATCAACGGCAGTCATGAGATTTTGATTTTGAAAAGCCTTGCAAGTTGCAACTTTGAACACATTCGCAAAGAGATTTAGCACAGGAGAAAAATCATGCGATGATGCAACTTCAGTAATTAGTCCTTATTTGATAAAACCATTTAGTGGTTTCACTTTCTATGATATTAGCCTCCCCTAATTGAGTAGAAATGTTTTTCTGTTAGAATTGCAATCATAACTAACAAAACAAAAAGAAACAGAATGATCAAGAACTTATGTATGAAGAAAACATGACCGGGCCAGGTTGTTCCTTTCTTCCAAAACTACTATCTGCCATGAGCTTTACAGGTCAGTTTAGCTATCTATTTGCCGGTACTGGACTGCGCTTAGAATAAGAAACAATCATCCAATCACAGAAAGAAGGGGAAAAAAAAACCTAAGATTTTAATCAGTTTTGGCACACATCCTCTTGTTTTAGATATATTTCTTGAAGGTTTGAAAGGTGTAACTTGTGACTGAAGGCTTCTATGCAATGAGTCTAACCAGCATTGATTCATTTTTAAGTAGAACCCAATAGTGAACATAGACTGAAATTGATAGCTGATAAAGATTTGCAACTTACAGGTGCAACAACAGACTATCCAACACAAAATGACAAACATTCTAACAGTACAAGTTTAGTTTGCAGATGCATAAAATACTGAAACTTTAAGAAGTTCGTTCACCGTTATCAGCTCAAAGATACAGATATCTCCTTCATCCAAATTCTTCTCCCTTATAAGTGCAGCCAATCCTTTTATATAACAACACTCGCCATACCACACTGTTATAACAGGCCACTCTCTTCCATTGAAATCCTGTACTTTAATACATTTGGAAATTCTGCTCAACCACATCTTACCAAACTCGGTTGGCACAGACTGCCCAAGCAAAAAAGAAGTGCAACTAAGCATATTTCAAAGAACATGGAGAAAACTCAAGTCAACATTTTCTATCAAAACTCACCAGACGATGGCTTGCTAGGTTATACGCCTGCAAAATAACCATGAATGAAGGATTTTTAGGCTTAAACAATCTGGCAGCAGCAGTGGCTCTGTCTCTTTCTTCTGATGGAATATGTCTAAAAGTCCTAGTAACAGAAATTCCCATGTCTTCAAGTAAACCCAACAACTCAAGCTCATCTGCAATTTATGGAATTAGTGCTGAAAATTATAAATTCTTTTCTCTCACTTTATTAGAGAAAGGGAATATAAGTGGAAAGAGCTTACGTAATTTAGTTCTTTCATTCTCTTTATCTGAAGAATGTGCCTCAACTTTATGTCTAGCTTTTATAAGCTCACCCTCATCACCTACAGCATCACCTTTATCGATCAGATCCAGCTCTTCTATTTTACATCTCTTGCTGTGTATGTCAACACCATGCCTAAATTTTGGCTTCTCATTGGAAGCGACACATTTCTGGAACTTGTTACCTCCCACTGCAGAACCAGGAGACAGTTGATTAACACATTCTGCACTTTCCAGGACGTGAAACAAAGTAACTTGCAACACAATGTCAGTCGACCTAAGGACCTCAAAAACACAAACATCTCCTTCCCTCAAATTATTCTCCGATATAAATGCATGCCATCCTTGACCTAAGGTAGCTCGGTGTCTTCTAAATCGACAGCGAACAGGCCACTGTTTCCCATCGGAAAGCTGTAGTTTAATGAATCCCGAGACCCCATTTAAATGCTTTTGAGAGAAGCATGTTGGCAAATACTGCAGAAGCAAAGTTAGTGCATCTTAAGCCAAGCATATTATGTTGTCGAAAAATAGAAATTCCATCTATATATATGTAGCACCGGAGATACATTAACTCACCATAATAGAAATGTAAGATGGTTGCACGACAACCCTGCAGAAAGGATTAGATGGCTCAAATGCATTTGCTGCATCAATCGCCCTTTCTCTTTCATCAGTCCTAACCGTTCTCTTTCTTTCAGGAGCATGGCATTTTACCTCTTCTTCATCTTCATATTGAGTTGATGAGTCTGGATTATCTGCACATTTATCATGTCATGAAGAGAAACTTTAATGCTTAAGATACAGCAAGAATAAACAAGAATCTCAGTTCAAAGATCTTACAAGGACACTTCAAGTTTGGAGTTTCAAAGGACGTACAACATTTTCTGGACCTATTAATTTTTAGAGCCCGACCAAAAGAATGCTTATGTCTTTTAAGCAGCAATGGTGGAGTGTGCAATTTGCTAGAGGAACTTGGACATTTTTCTGGTCCTCCATAATAACAGAGATATTGGATCTCGCAAGCAGTTGTGTCAAATATAAGAACATAAAAATTTGAATCCTTTCCATATCTGAAAACCAAGAAATATCCAGCACATATTGAAAAATATTTGACAAAGTCATGCCAACCATCATCAAACCACATCTTTTTCCCATCTTTGGTCAACCGTACATGCCAAGCAAGACCATTAGGTACTGTAAGTTTTGCAACAGCAGAAAGTTCAACCCCAAACTTTTCCACAAACTTTTTCGGGATCATCTGCATCAATGCAAGATAAGAGTCAAATGATCTAACGGAAAATCAATAAAAAAATGATTTTATGATTTATTGAAGTCTTTTATTTAGTATAGATATATAGATCATTGTCTTGTCAGAAAAAGAAAAACAATATATTTTAATGTAAATTTCACACAAATAAGAACATTACCGAGATGCCATTCAGTTTCAATGCCCACATATATGTCTATAAAGCTTATAATCAAAGGGAACAAACAATGCTTTAATAAATGAGATTAGACTGAAGGTACATTTAGTAATTGTTAGAGCACTTCATTAGCTCATACAACTAATCACTTACAACATTTATACTAAATTAAACAAATTAGCAAACATTCTAGCACATTATTACTAACACCTCCACTATATTATCAATGTAATTTTCTTCTCACAAGTGGCAATGGACTTCACCCCTGCTATTTTAATATGAGTGTGAGAGTAGAACTTTTAATTGTTTAGGTAAAATCATATAGTAGTGGTTAATTACAACTACACATTTATCCAATGCAATTAAAGTATTAGCACATTGATGAGAGAGTTCTCTTAATTACAGCTACACATGCATGCAATGCAATTAAGTATTAGCATATTGATCAGTTCTTAATGTTTGAAGAAATCTATCCAAAACAAGGCCTTTGTTACAATATCTAGCATTCTAGAAGACAAATTAGAACTTGTAAATTCCCAATTATGCATGCAAAACCAAAACCAAAATCCAAAATTTCTTATCAATATAATTAGTGAACGATTGGATTGGAGAAAACCAATTAACCATAATCAACCTGAAGTGGACCCACAAGCTTAACATAGTTTGTTTTTCTAACAAGAAGTAGCTAATATCACTGGAATGCAAAAAAAATGTAGAAGTTGAGTGAGTTGAATTACCAGCTTCTTATCTTCAAGGTTAGCAGGAAGTATAACCTTGAAGAAATGAAAGGGTGTCTCAGCTAAAGAATTTGATGAAGAGGGTTCTCTTCTACTGAAAGCCATTCCTCCACTTTACTAGTGAAATTGAGAAGGTTCTGTTGCACTTACAGAGGTATATATATTTATTTTATTTATAATTAAATTACTTAGATTATAAAAATTATCAATAAAATTTTTATACTTTTATTGTGAATAAAATTCAACTCAACTTGAATTGGATTAAAAAATTTATTAGGATGAATTGAATTAAAAAATCTTCAATTTAACCCATATTGGATTAAAGATTTTCAATCTGATTCAATTTGAATCCGTAAACACCGATCTCTATTTTGGACAATGGCTTATTATTACATGAAAAACTCATTTAGTTACACAGGCACTTTCTACGGTGAACATATATACACTACAGGTAATGAAGTTCTTTTCTTCTACGAGTTATTAGGTACATCTTTGATGATTTCTCTTTTTGACACATGTTCCAAGTATGCTAAACTAGTCGTAATTTTCACATGCATAGCCCCTATATATGTGACGTCAAGTTACAATTTTAAAACAGATTCTTTTAACATGCATAGCCTCTAAATACGTGACATTAAATTATAATTTAAAAAATTAACAGTTTCTTTTTGCAGCTAGTAGTTTATCTGTGATGACATCTCTTTGACACATGTTCCCGAAGTCTATTTTCCGGTACTTGTAATTTTGACACGCATGCATAACCTCTATATATGTGACAATACAGGTATATTAAATATTTATAATCAAGCATCTAATATTTTTTATTGCTTTGGAATATTTTTTAGCATTTTTTAGAAGTTACAGCTAGGGATAATAAAAATCAAGTCACAGGATACAATATCTAAAGTTATCTAGAAACTAAAAATAAATCCCACAAAATAATAGCCCTTGCTATGTGAAAGTAGCTGTTTGAAATTGTAATTCAAGTCCAAAACCCCATCATGGAATGAAATTCAAACTGTAGCTTAAAATTGTAACAACCATATAATTACATGTACACTTATATAATAAAATTTGAAAAAATATTACATGTATATATATATACATAACATATGCACACATGCAATTCTTTTCCTTTCTCACTAGTCCAGTACCTCTCTCCACCACCTTTTGGTTTGACATGTTGAACTTTTTAAAGCATTCAATTGGACTAGGTGCAACTCCATTTTCTTTAAGCTACACCCACAAAGTAATTAAATATGAGTTTTCTTGTCAAAGATTTAACAATGAGCATTCATGATATAAAAATGTGCATGTATGTGCGTACCTGTTCATATTTTTACTTTGCAAATGAAATTGAACCTGATGTATGATGCATTTTTACATTTGATTGACTATTTGCGTTTTTCTTGCCTATGTCCTGCACATACCGTTAGAGAATTTATCAATATATATATATAAGAACATGTATAATGAATATTAATTTGTTTGTTTTCATACATTACCTGCCACTTTTCATCCGTCCATTTGTCAACCATTTGTTTCCTCACAACTGGAGACACATTATTTGGTGGATGAGCAATGCGATCTTCCAGAGATTTGTACTTTTAGAAAATAGGCTTCTCAACTGAAACATCCAGTTTGCATACATATTCGAAACTGTTCTATTGAATGCAGCCTTAAGATTCTCCTCCGTACCTGTGTAACGAAACTGAATTCGTTTGAAGTGGGCAAATAATATTTCGCGCTATTCCTCCGGGTATCCAGTTTATCTTATCCAAGGTCCTGTAATATTTTGGAAGAAGATAATAGATATTTCTCTAATAACCTCAGGTGTGACTATCCTGAAAAGTTGAAGGCTGTTAGCTACATGAATTTCCTTGGCCACTGATTTAAAATTCTGACATATAGACTATTTAGAGTTAAAAGAGTAAAGTAGTGTAATTACCAACTTTAAAGTATTTATATTCAGACATCATAAATAGAAAACAAACATAAAATCTATTTAAACTTTAGACGAAAAAATAGACGGTAATTCTAATTTGATTGTCATATAACTACTTTCCTAAGACATTATATATCTCAAACTGAGAATTTACGTTCCCTGATAAATAGATACTGCCAAGTCACGTGCACGACAAGCAACACCCCTAGCTTTTCCTCTACCTCTCCTTTTTGTACCACTTGAACCTGCTACAAATTCAAAGAAAAACATAATAGTTCGGTCAATTTGTGCATTACAACAAATTTAAATTTCTACCATTTGCAATCTCTGTCCTTTAATTTTACCTTGACATTTATTTGGAAAGTTATTCTCCGCAGAACCAAAAGTTTCCACGTCAACTTGGTGTACTGAGTTCTGCTGGTACTTTTTTCCCTGGTTCTTCACAATTATGTGGATACTGAATCTCACACGCGTTCAAGTTAAATACAACGACATGAAAATTTGAGTTCTTCTCGTATTTGAAAAGCAAAACATGTCTAGTAGTGATTGAATAGTATTCAATGAAGTCATGCCAACCATCATGAAACCAAACTTTTGTCCTACATTTCATCAACCCCACATGCCAAACTTGACCATTTGGAACAATGAGTCTAACAAAAGCAGATAGTTCATCCCCAAATTCCCTCACAAACTTTTCAGGAATCCTCTGCAACAGTGCATACTATGTGAAAAGATCAATTCATAGAGAAGTATATTAAAATAAAAAACGTACTTCCAGGAAACTGCTGTCAAAGATTCAATTAATTAGTCTGTAAAGATTAACAATACAAAAACAATGAGATATATTGCCAAAACAACGCCATATACGCTTGTACAAATACAACAAAGAAGCTGAGAGTTGTGTGAATTACCAGGTTCTTGTCTGTAATAGTTACTGGTAGAATAACCTTGTAGAAATGTGAAGGTGTATCTGCCATAGGATTCAATGCATTTGGTTTTGTTTTACTGCTGGAGGCCATTTGTTTTGTTTGAGAAAATCAGATGGTTTATGTTGTGACAAGGGTGTGGAGTTTGTGCCTCAGAAACTCTTTATCTGCTGCACCGTTTCTTTGGTGGGTAGATCTTTGGTCTTCCAATTAAATAACTTGTCACAAGAGACAGATTAAGTTCCATGTACAAATATGGTAATTAATCTAGGTTCAATGCATCAACTTTTACACAGTTTTGAATGCCAAAATGTTTGACTCAAACTATATGGAGAAACTAAACTCAAGCGTTTGATGTTTAATTCTTGACTGGAACATCGTAACATCAAACTTTCTGTGTCATATTATATTTATTAAAAAGTCTAGTTTAATTAAAAATAAATAAAGAAAAGGCTTTTCATGAGAATTGACGCCAGACACCACATAATGAGACCAATTTCAACCTTTTTTTTTTTTTTTTTTCTGGTTGTTTCTATCTTTTCATTGTTTGAATGTTGCATGGCTTTCATTTTAATGTTGAAAAGCCTTGCAACTCTAGACACAACTACAAGGAGCTTGGCCGGCCACTTGACTTGGAATGCTGTTCTGTTAGAATTATAATCATTACCAACAAAATAAAAATACAGATGAAAAATATAGATGAACTTTAGTAGATCTTTACAAGTCAATATCGCTGACCTTTGTCCTAGCATTAAACTAACACTCAGAATTTTTTAAAGAGAACGTGACCAGTGAAAAGGTTCCTGCTCTCCCAAAACAACTATTAAACAGATCTCTTCAAGTCAATATAGCTAACTTCCAAAACAAAGGTTCCTCTATAAGCTGCGTGCCAAAGAGCATGTGATGGTTTTCTGACAGAAAACCGGTTGCTTGTTTTTGGTTTCAGATTTTTGACAAATCATTTCAATTCGCAACCAAACACAACAACAATAAGTGATGAAAAGTGAGTGAGTCTAGCAACATTTGCGTCAAAACACAGAGAGAGAGAGATGTTGACCGGAGAAAATGGAAAAACTTGCACCAGTCAGCATGGAGAGTTGTATACACAGAAGAGAAGACTGACAATGGCTCATCATCAGCTGCCATTGACTTTTTTTTGGCGAATTACATGCAGTCCCCAAACTTTTGTCATATTATACACATATGTGATTTATTTATTAATTATACAGACAATCCCCTAAATTTGTTGGCCGAGGGGTGATTAATAATAATACTGCCGTTTTAAAAAAATATATCATGGTTTAATTGTGGAAGGGTAATTTGGTCAATCTTTGTGTGACAGCAAATAAATAATAGAAAATTGGTGTTATCCAGTCATAATTTGTATTAAACATTTTAAATTAAATAAAACAGTAGTTAAATATTATTTAACTTCAAAAATGAAGAAAGATAAAATAAATAATTGGTTGTTATCATTTATATATTTAAAACTAATTAATGGAATAATTATTATACTTACAATTTAGTTAAATGAAAAAAAAAATTGAAAATTTTTTAAAAAAAGTAATATATAACCTCGATTTTAAAGGATAAAAAATTCTTAATTCTTAAACATTCTGGAACATTCAATTCACTTACATTAATGATATCTAAGCCTGCAAACAATATCAAAAATAAAGACTGTAGTTTAATACTTTGAAACATCAACCTCAAATTGTAGTTACTGGTATTTACTAGGAGTGGGTGATGTTTGGTCTTCCAACTTCTCATAACAGTGACAGCACTAGTCTAGTTAACATTTCATGCACCAAACCATTTCATTGCCAAACATTTTTTGAGTCGAATTTTAACTTCGATGTTCAATCTTACCACTTTACATTGTATCATAATTTTCTAGTCTTATTATATTATTTGAAAAACCTATTATAACATAAGAACAGCTTCGCATGTGTATGAAATCCAGTCACCACATGATGAAACCAATTTCAAGCCTACTCCAAGATCTTGCCTAGATTTCGTTTTGATTTTAAAAAACCAAGCTTTAAATATTCATTTGTGGCATGGTAATTTAAAACTACACATGGATGCAACGAGCTTAGATAACAGCAAAAACAAAACTCGAAGATTATAATTTTCTTGTTCAAACCAATAATCTTTTGTCTTCAAGGATACCAGGAAGGATGACCTTGAAAAAATGCAGGGGTGTCTGGGCCAAGGAATTTGGTGACATGGGTTCTGCTCTTCTACTAGAAGCCATTGTTTGGTTGCTGAGGAAACCAGATGGTTCTTTGCTGCGACACAAGTATAAAAACTATGTTCGACCGTTCTTTTTGCTCTTCTTCATGCAATGAAAGTTTGACTGATTTTTCCAAGTGCTAAGCACTTAAGAGTCGCTCCAGTTAACTTTTCAGACCAATCAGATGCCATACCAGCTTTTAAATTATACGAGAGAAAAACTAAAGCGGGGCAATCTTGTTGGTATTCTCTCGAAAACAACAAAACATAAAATAAAAAAAAAAAATGTAATCATAGCTTCCCAAAATTGTCAAAAGATACCATGACTTAGACATCTCATTCAATACATCATTTCTTTTATTTATTACATATAATATTATACAAATATATATATATACAACGGGATTGTCTAAATAAACTCAATGAAGGGAGGTCCAAAAATAAGATTTTCTAGAGCGGAAGAATAGATATCATGCAAGGAAATTGAGAATTTCCAGAGCGAAAAAATAGATCTCAAGGAAAGTAAAAAAAACTTCACGTGTTGAGAGAAAATAGACCACTATTAGAGTGGTCATGATGAGTTAACCGTGACACATTAGTGCACTCTAGATACATCATTTTTCTAATATTACTAAAATTTATTTTTTTTATTCTTTAAAGTAATTTTAACAAATGCAAATAGGTCCGTGGCCTCATTGGTTGAATGCCTCGTCCCTCGTGCACCTTGTCAGGGGTCCCACACTCCCAATAAGCATGCTCCCATTAGTAAATGCAGGAGTCCTCGTCTCTATTTATGGAAGGGTGCTTTTACTCAAATCGTAGAATTATAACTCAAATAATGTCCCAAAATCAAATCTTGTTTGCTCCTTGACGATCTCTGATATCTGAACTTGTATCAATCATATATATATATATATATATATAAAAGGTAATTTTAACAAATTTTCCAAAATTGTTTCGACAATCCAAATCTTCATCAACACATTCCAGAATTGCAAAACTTGTCCCTTTTCCAAAACTTTATCTAAATCTTCGTCAACACGAACGTCACAAAATAAAATATCAAAACTTCAACGGAAAGACCTCAAACAACCAAAAACGTCTCTTATATTCTTCTACTTTCCACTCTCACCATGTACAGGCAGTAACTACGTCAATAAACAATACGATATAGGCAGTAAATAAATAATCTAAAACATATACTAAACCTGCACATGTCGATCAAGCATATACAATAAAGTCAGTATATTATATGTATAGTGGAACTAGTTTACATGTAGCAGATTGCCCATTTGTCACAAATCACAATTTGACTGCTCAAACTCCACTTGATCACACAAATATTTCATAGTAATATATGAAACCTATGCATAAAAATATTTATCATTAAAAAAAAAAAAAAAATAAAAAACCATCAAGTTACAATCTATTAATAACAATATATAATGCCAAACTATTTTTGACAGACAATATAATGAACATGATTCAATGAAAAGCTAGGTAATTATTTCCGTTGGAGCACAACCAAACGTAGTATGACTCTGAATAAAGAGGAAAAAGTAAATGGTTAAATAACACCTTTTTCGTCTTGCCTCTACTACTACACTCTTCGATAAATCGATAAAGCCTCAACAATTGTCAAAAGAAAGCACAACAAATACAGTAAAGAAGAAGCTAGCGTTGGACTACCAAATCTGATGGATGATTTCCCAACTTTCAATTAACAATACATGTTATATGAATAGGTACAATTTTGAATTCAATAGGAAAGTGGAAAGAATCTCAAAACAAAAGTGAAAACAATGGAAAGAATCCCAAGTAGAAGGGGAAACAATTATGGAAAATTTGTTAAAATTACTTTAAAGGATTGGTCTTGCAATCAGAAAAAAATTCAAGCAAAGATTGTAGTGACATATCAACAAAAAAAAATAATGAATACCAAAATTGTTTTTTTTTTTTTTTTTTTCATATGTCATGTAAACTTAATTTTTTATCATAAAAAAAAAAAATTACTACGAATAAAATATTGACGGAAAATCATTACTTAAAAAGTTGATGGATAAAAAAATAAGTTTTATTAACATTAGGAGTGTAATGTATCATGTGAAATGTCAAGTCTATTAAGATATTAT
The DNA here is from genome assembly GCA_022984855.1 of Dimocarpus longan. Lineage (NCBI taxonomy): Eukaryota > Viridiplantae > Streptophyta > Magnoliopsida > Sapindales > Sapindaceae > Dimocarpus > Dimocarpus longan. The sequence goes on from CM041020.1 coordinate 27,737,956, forward strand.
GTCATTTAGACAATTTTTTGAAGATAACATGTGTCTTATAAAACCGTTTGACATGCGTGATTGGATGAAATAGAATTTAGATATAACATGATTGAATGAGATATGTTTGGATTAAATTAGTATTGCAATATATTTGGTGCATTTGAGATTGGATTGGATTGAAATGAACTAAAAAAATATATTAGATTAAATTAATTTTCAAATATGTTAAGTATGAAAAATTATATAAAAAAAAATTAATTACAAAAAAGAATTGATTATAAATGAAAAATTAAAAAAATATTTATAAATTTTATTTACTAATTGATTCTAAAATTATTAATTTCATAAAAATATTTTAAATAAATTTATTATAATAAATAATTTACATATTTTAGAATAAAGAAAACATAGATACAATTAAAATTCCAAAAAAAAATGACGCAGCAGTTGGAAGCCCATTGTATCTGGAGGGTTTATATTTCCTGCTCTGACAGTAAAGTCAATGAAGTTGGAACCTGAATGCAAAATATCCCTTCCTTCCCAGGCCCAAACACAAGCCTATTCTATTTGGGACTTGAAATCCCATCCCACCCATCAAATCCTGTCAGACAAACAGGGCATTGTTTTCCAACTTCTCATGATTAGGGATGGCAACGGATCGGATCGGATCGGATTTTGTCCCTTTCGAACCCGATCCGAAATTTTTGAAACATGCTCCAAATCCGACCCTTGCCCCAAACGAATTACCACTTTCTGCTCCAAACCCAAACCCAATAGGAGGGATTTGCCCCGAATCCGATCCATTAACCCGATTTAGTTTTTAACTAAAATAAATATTTAAACAAAAAAACATAACAAATATCAAAAGACTTACTACATTCATGATGAAATGTCATTACACAATCCAAAATATTAATACTATATAGTCATAAATACTAAAATAATAGTAACAATATAATCAAGTTTCATTACAAACACTAAATAAATAAATAATCGAAAACATTACAAAAATTCATGCTAAAAATCCATCTCAATGCTTTCAAACATTGGAGAAGTGGCTGCTGTTACCTGTTAGGTTTTTTTGTTTTTAATTTATATGTCGGGTTAATGGGGCGGGTCGGGGCAAAAAAGCTTGCCCCGTTCTTGACCCGGTAACCCAGGCGGGTCAGCCTTTTAGCTCCAAACCCACCCCAAAGTCAATTTTTTTAGCCCCAAATCCATTCCAAATAAATCGGGTTTTTCCGGGTTTGGATCGGATCGGATATTTTTGCCATCCCTACTCATGATACCATCTAGTTACATTTCATGCACCAACTTTTAATGAAACCAATTTCAAGCCTATTCTAAGGTTTCCGTCTGTCTTTAAATCTTGCACAGCTTTCATTTTGATTTTAAAAACCAAGCTTTCAATTATTCATTTATGACACAAATTCTCTTGCTTCAAATATACTTGCTAAAGGTTTGAAAGGCTGTAAATGAAAGCATATATGCATAGAGACCAACCACCCCACATGGCCACATTTATACATACAAATGCATGAAAGCATTTTGTCGTTCTTGATGTGATGATTCACACGCATCTGCACAATCAGCCCAACAAATAGTATTCAATCCCTTACATGGAGAAAATATTAGAGAACGAAAACTGAATGTTGACAGGTGATCATGGTTAGCAACTTTACAGACAAAACATCACAAGCTACACAACATACCATACAGGCATACAAATTTATTTAGTAGATGCAGAAAATACTGAAACTTTCAGAAGAGGTTCCTCCACCTTTATCAGCTCAAAAATACATACATCTCCTTCGCCCAAATTATTGTCCCGTTTAAAACTAGCCAATCCCTTTATACAAAAACCATGGTAAAAGAACAGACGTTGAGGCCACTCTCTTCCATTAGAATCATGTAGTTTGATACATTTGGAATCTTTGCTCAAATATTTGTTACCAAATTTTGAGGGCACATACTGCTCAAGGAAAAAGAACTGCATTAAGCATATAAATCAATGAAGGCTACTGAGAAATCTCAGTACGAAATTTTATTTGAAAACATACCACTACACGAGATTGTAGGTTATATGCCTGCAAGATAACCATAAATGAAGGATGTTTAGGCTCTAACAATCTGACAGCAGCTGATGCTCTCTCTCTTTCTTCTGTTGAAATGTATCTAAAACTCCTACTAACGTAGATTTCCCGGTCTTTAAGTGAAGCCAACAATTCAAGATTATCTGCAATTCGAAGAATTAGTATCGAAACATAGAACATACTTTTTGATCAGTTTATTAAAGCAAGGACACAAAGTGGAAAGAGCTTACAAAATTCAGTTCTTCGGTTCCTTTTAGCTGAAGAATGTGCCTCAGCATTATGTCTAGTTTTTATAAGCTCACTCTCATCACCTACAGCATCACATTCATTGATCACGTCCAGCTCTTCTATTTTACATCTCTTGCTGCGTATGTCAACACCATGCCTAAATTCTGGGTTCTTGTAGGAACTGACACCTTTCTGGAACTTGTTACCTCCCAGAGATGAATTGACAGCAGACAGTCGGTTTGCAAATTCTGCACTTTCCAGGACATGAAACACGGTAACTTTGAGCACAATATCACTCGACCTAAGCACCTCAAAGACACAAACATCTCCTTCCTCCAAATTATTCTCCAATGCAAATTCATACCACCCTTGAGTGAGGGTAGCTCTGTCTCCCCTATATACGCATCGGACAGGCCTTTGCTTCCCATCAGAAGTTTGTAGTCTAATGAATTCTGAAATCCCCTTCAGGTGCTTTTTAGCAAAGTAGGATGGCAAATACTGTGCAAGTACAATGTAGATTAAGATGCCAAACATATTAGTTGATGTGAAACAGAAACTCCATATACAGTACATAAACTTCAGCAGCTTACCATAGTACTCGGCTTCCTAGTTAAGTAAGATGGTCGTATGACAACCCTGCAGAAAGGATTAGTAGGCTCAAATGCTTTGGCAGCATAAAGTGCCCTTTCTCTTTCAACAAATGTCATGGTTCTCTTTAGTGATGAAGAACTTCCATAAACTTTTATTTCTTCTTCTAGCTCATCTTGAGTCGATGTGTCCAGATTATCTGCATGTGTAATAGCATGATGAAGAGAAATTTGAATTCTTAAGACAGAAGAATAGACACGAATTTTCGTTTACTGAACTTACTAGGATGCTTAAATTTTGGAGTTCTAAAGGAAGCACCCCATTTTCCGCTCCTATCAGTTCCCGTGACACTACCAACAGAAGGTTTCTCTCTTCCAAGTTGTGACTGAGGAGCATACACTTTGCTGTTTGACCTTTGACATTTACCGAAAGCCTTGTTTTCCAAGGAGTTAGAAGGTGAGTTTGGAGTTGTGAAGCCCGTTATCTCAACGGAGTCATCACTTTCCATCTCATCCTGTTGTAATGAGTTTTGCTCATTATCTTCTGGGCCTCCACAAAGATATGGATAATCAATTTCACAAGCAGTTTTATCAAATATAAGAACATGAAAATCTGAATTCTTCCTGTATTTGAAAACCAAAAAGTATCCAGCACAAATAGAATGATATTTGACGAAGTCATGCCAACCATCATAAAACCAAATCTTTTTCTCATCTTTTGTCAACTGCACACGCCAAGTACGACCATTAGGTACCGTGAGTGTCACAATATCAGAGAGTTCATCCCCAAATTTCCTCACAAAAGTTTCTGGAATCCTCTGCATTAATGAAGAAATAATCAGGTGAATTATTGGAAAATAAACAAATATGAATAGAAGAAATGATCCACGAGTTAATGAGTCAATTTAGTAAGTAATGATCAATGTCAGAAAAACATAAGATATATTCTTGATCCAACATCTCAAAGAAGATTCTGATGTAAATTTTTGATAAACAAGATCATCACTGAGACGCCATTCATTTTTAAGGCAGGCATGGTTGGATTACAGTATATGCTATTGTATTACCACCTATGGTAACAATGTTCAATAAAGAGATTAGTCCTTTTTTGAGCAATCTCCAAGAATAAAAACTCCTAGAGATATTATTAATATGAAAAGAGGAGAAACTGAGGGCTACCAAGAGATTAGAAGCTAAAATCTACATATACATAAATGAAAAATGAGGATCAAGGTCCTGTAAGAGAAGATAGTGAGGTCATTAATATGTTGGACATGACCAGGACAACCTTTGCTCTTTTGCTAAAGGACACAATAAGCCATATCTTGATCAACACTGACTGTTTAGTTCTCTAACTTTAATCTGTTCCTGACTTCAGTATGAAATACACTCCAGCAAGGTATAATCCACATATTGGACTGGAGATGGAGGCATTTATTAAAGGAGTAATTGTAAAGCAAAGTCATGCAAAACCATTAATTCTCGATTTCATCAGAACAATTCACTAGCTCATGCACTGCATCACTTGAACGCTTTTTACTAATAATATTTAACTAACAAACATTCTAGCACAAGATCCATCAGTATCATTATCAACTCTCCACATTATTAAACAAGTAGTTCTATATATTTTCAGGAGTGACAATCAAAAGGACTCCTCTGCTATTTGAAATTCAGTGTGAGAGTAAATCTTAACAGTTTTAAGTAAAATGATTCCAGAATCCAAAGCCAAATTAATCTACAACACATGCACGCAATGCAACTAAAGCTTTTCGGAGAAATCTGGAAACATAAGAGCTATAATTGACACTTTGCTGCATCAACTAGCATTCTTTAGTGACAGAAATTTGTAAGTCTCCAAAGGTTCTACATGCAATACAAAACCAAAACCAAATTCCTTACATTCCAGTTTCTTTGCTGAGAAACTACAGGACATGAAACTGAAATCTATTTGCATGTAGCTTAGATGACAACCAAAACAAAAGTCAAACACCATAATTTTCTTGTTCAAACCAATAATCTCCGCAAAGCAAGAAAAGAAAAAGATTAAAAGAAATAAAAAAACAACTTACCAGCTTCTTGTCTTCAAGGATACCAGGAACGATGACCTTGAAAAAATGCTGGGAGGTCTGGACCAAAAAATTTGGTGACATGGGTTCTGCTTTTCTACTAGAAGCCGTTGTTTGGTTGCCGAGAAAACCAGATCGTTCTTTGCCGTGACACAAGTATAAAAACACTTCCTTTTGCTCTTCATAAGGTAATGAAAGTTTCCTTTGACTTATCCAAGGGAAAAGCACCTTTTTTTTTTTTTTTAATAACAATCAAGTGAAAAGCACTTAAGAGTCTCTCTAGTTAACTTTTCCAACAATCAGACAAGCACTGAGAGATGGAATCTTGTCCTGTATTGACTCTCAAAAACAAACAAAACATAATGTGTAATTTTGTTAATTATTGTGTGGGCTCAACGTGTAATTTTGTTAATTATTGAGTGGGCTCCATTATTTTAAAGAATTATTTTTTTTATGAAAGTGGTTTGGGGGCTCTATCTACTATATATGTGATCACACTAACATTATTTATTGTTATACATTATATATATAACTACAAATTTTAATCATTATTATTATTATACATTATTAAATATGAAGTTCTAAGCAAATTCAATTAGAACCTGAAGTTTTAGATTTCAATTAAAATAACTTGAAGTTTGAGATATGGGTGGCAATCCAAGTTGACAAGTAAGGTTTGACATGACACGAATACGATACGATTATTTTTTATATAACACGAACATGACATGATAAATAAACGGGTCGAACCTCTTCAATATGAACATGATACGATTATTAATGGATCGACACGAAACGATAAGGTTAACCCGTTTATTATCAGGTCATTTATTAACTTGTTTAGCCGACATATTTAGTGATCCGTTTAGCCGACACGGTTAATGATCCGTTTAACTAACATATTTAATGACTTGTTTATGACCTATTTACTCATATTTAATACATTTTTTGTTGATAAAACCAATGAATATGATCATGTTAGTATCATAGCCAAAATTTTGTGAGCATAAACCTTGGTATAAGCATTTCATCTTCTTTGATAACATTTATTAAATGGAGTAAAAGAAAAATATAAATTCAAAAAATAGAAACAAAAACCAACACTACTTTGCTACAGGTAGAAGCAAGTTTTATAAACTACTAGGATCAATTATGAGTATATAAACACAAATCTCACATTAGAAAAACCTATATAGATTAGGAATCTTAAATTTTAAATCAACCCCATACATCAAGCACCAAGGTAAGAATATAAACGCAAATAGAGAAATGCAAGGACCGTCGCGTCGAAGATGAAGGAGTTAATGACGATGTGATGATCGGTATGGTTGGGTGACGAAGGAGACCGATGACCGCGTTGGAGATGAAGAAATGTCGTGATCGAAGAAGATGAAGGATGGAAGGAAATGCATGGCAACGATGATCGGCGTGGCAGCGATGACTGATGTGAGTCGTGTGGTTGTGCCGCCGTACGAGCGATGGAGCCGTGGAGTGGACTGTGGAGGTGGAGGGTGTAGGTGCGACGGCTATGAATGAAATCTTGAAATGAATGTGTGGAGTTATGTGGTGTGGTTAGGGTTTGAAGGTTATATATACCTACCACTAAAATGACATAAATGTCCTTCTAATATGAATTAGTTTTTTACCCTTATTTAACGGGTCAATCAGTGACACAATTAATACAATACGAATCTGACACGATTAGTAAACGATTTAGATAAGTTGATCCGTTTATTTATCCAACCCGTTTATGCTCAATCCTAACCGTAATAATCGTATCGGTTTCGTATTGACCTGTCATGCTAGGTTCCAAATTGCCACCCTTAGTTTTATATTAAACCCTTAGTTCATTAGCTCATCAGTTTTTCACATGAGCTTGTCTATCAGCCCATCATTAGCCTAAACGAGCTTCAGCTCGTCCAAAACGAGTTCCAACCTGTCCGGAGCAGAATCAATTCGTTACTTGGCGTACACGTTCAACCTTTCCAGATCGGTGTCAGCTTGACTTTATCAGCCGCTAAACATGGGTTGGTGTCAGAAGCCTTTGCCTTGGCAGAAGACTTTGATAAATATGGCAAGTGTCAATCTCGGGAATTGTAACTATCATTTAATGATTTTTCACTTGTATCAACTATGGCATCTTCCTCTCTTTATAAATAGAAACAAAATCATTGTAAAGGGGTTGGTCTCTAATTCTCTACTCTCTCTCTCTTTCTCTCGCTACCACAAAAAATACATAGTAACAGTGACTATCGCCCCTAACCGGGGACCGACACCGTTGACATCAAAGTCGAACCACGTAAATCTCTTATCTCTTTTTCTTCCTCTCTGCCTCTCCTCTCTTCTATTTGCTTTGCTTTGGATTGATCTGCAGTTTTGGGTATCAAAAATCTCAGTTGATCATATCCGAACGTCAACAATTATCAATCTAGCAAAATCATAACATCAATCAATCAATAAAAATAAGTGTTCAATGACCAAAAATATATTAAAACAACCCATAATCAACCTCAAAACAATCCTAACCAACCCAACTGGGTTCGAATGATTTGAACCCAAATCTGGGTTTCAAATGATTCGAACCTAGATCTGGGGTTCGATTAGAACCTAATAATTCGATTGGGTTCGAGGAGGAGGAGGAGGAGAAGAAGAGGAAGACAATGATTAGTAGGAAGAAGAAGAAAAAGAAGAGAGAGAGAGAGAGAGAGAGAGGGACACTGATTGAGCTTTTGTGTGTGTGTGTGTGTGTTTTTTTTTAATTGTTTCTTAATTTTTTTTTCTCAAATTAAACTCAAATGGACGGTGGATATCTACGTAAAAAAAAAGAATTTTTATTAATTTATTAATTTTTAAAATTTTTTTCTCAAATTAATATTCATTGTCCATTCTCAAATAGACAGTGGAGATTGAATTAAATTTATTTTTAATTTATTTAAAGTTTTTAAAATTAATGTTAAGAGAAAATTAAAAAGTAAATATATTGAGGGGCAATTTATCTTTTAATATTTTTTACTCAATCAATCATACCAACTGTCGGTCAAATCGATCAATCCATTAGTTCATATAAGAGTGCTGCAAATAAATCAAAAAAATTATATACGTACGTGAATATTAAACTTTCATATAGCTTGGGGGTAATTCTCCCAATATATTTGTATTAAACCAGCCACAGAAACAGACAAGTTACATATTAGACAGTGTGTCTGTATTCCAACATCCTTCCTTGCCAGTCCCTAAAGCCAAAAGCATCATTATAAGCTCGCTATATGAAAACTGGCTTTAGCATCATTATAAGCTCGCTATATGAAAACTGGCTTTAGCATCATTATATGAAAACTCCTCGGGTGGGATATGCAATCCCCACAAATTTTTCCCCCTTGCCTAACCAGTCCAGAGTTGGAGCAATCTCCATTTAGACATGCAAGCTTGTAATTAAAGAGAGATTTCAAATTTGCAGAGTCTAGAGAAAAAAAGAAAAGTTTTATTGGTAACATGCATGTCAGAGTTTGTGAAAAGTTTATTTTAATTTTAGTCTCTCCTCACACATTATATAATATTTTAGGGGTATATGTTTGGTCTTCCAACGTTCTCATATATTATAATATTAATCTGGGGTTCCATGTACAAAGATAAAATGGTTCCATGCACCAATTTTTATACAGATTTCAATGCCAAAAAACCTTTCTTTAATTATCAATCCCCTTCTAAAAATTTGTTAATGATCGTCATTCTCCCAATGAAACTTCAATGGTTCTCTTGTGACAAAACCATTTAGTTGATGACAGATTGCAATTATCTTAATCACAAGCCTAGTTCTATGTAACAATAACCCGACCCCACTTGACTTGGAATAATGTTCTGCTAAGAGTTGTAATCATCACTAAAAACACAAATGAAAAAGCTAGCAATGGACATTTCTCTTTGAAGAGCTGATGACCAGGCAAGGTTGTTTCTTCTCTTCCAAAACAACTATTCACCAGAAGCTGTACAAGTTAGTATAGTTCATCTTTTGCTGGCACTAGACTAAGCAGGGAATAAGAAACAATCATACAATCACAATGAAAAAGAAAAAAATCCTGAACTTTCAATCATGTGTGGCACAAATTCTCTAGCTTTAGATATAACCGTTGAAAGTTTCAAAGGCTGTAAATGAAGGCATATATATGCAGAAAATTAAACAGACCACATTCAAAACAAGATTACCCTGATCCTGCTTCCATAAAACATTGATAGGTGAGGTGAAACATCAAACTATACAACACTTTTACAGTTTACGACACAGATTCACCATTCAGATGCAGAAACTACTGAAAATTTGAGAAGTTCCTTCATCCTTATCACCTCAAAGAGACAGATGTCTCCCATGTCCAAATTTTTCTTCTTTAAAATTCCACCCATATGTCTCATATAACACTCCTTGCCATACCACATCGTTAGGACAGAAAACTCACTTCCATCTGCATCGCGCAGTTTGATATATTTTGGATCACCGCTCAAACATTTCCTAGCAAACTTGGCTGGCACAACCTGCTCAAGCAAAAAAGAATTTGACTAAGTATATTGTAAAAGGCTATTGATAAACTTCATTATAACATTTCATTCAAAAACTCACGGTCCGTTTACTGTATAAGTTATCTGGCCTCAATATAATCATGAATGCCGGATTTTTTGCCTTGAACAATCTGGCAGCAGTGATTGCTCTCTCTCTTTCTTCTGCTGAAAAATATCTAAACTTCCGACCAACAAAGATTCCAATGTCTTTTAGTAAAGCCACCATATCAAGTCCATCTGCAACCTATGAAATTAGTGTTCAAAAATATAAAATGCTTCCGGTTCATTTACTAGAGAAAGGACAAATCAGTGAAAAGGGCTTACCGCCTTCATGATTTTCGTTCTCTTCGTCCAAAGAACACACCTCAATTTTACAGGCAGCCTTTTTGAACTTACCCTCGTCACCTATGGCATATGACATATTGATTTCGTCTAGCTCTTCTATTTTACATCTCTTGCTGCATATGTCAACACCATGCCTAAATTCTGGGTTCTCGTAGGAAGCGACACCTTTCTGGAACTTGTTACCTCCCAGAGAAGAATTGGAAGACAGTTCGGTTGCAAATTCTGCACTTTCCAGGACGTGAAACACGGTAACTTTGAGCACAATATCACTCGACCTAAGCACCTCAAAGACACAAACATCTCCTTCCTCCAAATTATTTTCCAATGCAAATTCATACCACATCGGACAGGCCTTTGCTTCCCATCAGAAGTTTGTAGTCTAATGAATCCTGAAATCCTCTTCAGGTGCTTTTTAGCAAAGTAGGACGGAAAATACTGCACAAGCACAATGTAGATTAAGATGCCAAACATATTAGTTGATGTGAAACAGAAACTTCATATACAGTAAGTAAACTTCAGCAGCTTACCATAGTACTTGGCTTCCTAATTAAGTAAGATGGTCGTATGACAACCCTGCAGAAAGGATTAGTAGGCTCAAACGCTTCGGCTGCATAAAGTGCCCTTTCTCTTTCAACAGCTGCCATGGTTCTCTTTATTGATGAAGAACTTCCATAAACTTTTATTTCTTCTCCAAGCTCATCTCAAGTTGACGTGTCCAGATTATCTGCACGTGTAATAGCATGATGAAGAGAAATTTGAATTCTTAAGACAGAAGAATAGACACGAATTTTCGTTTACTGAACTTACTAGGATGCTTAAATTTTGGAGTTCTAAAGGAAGCACCCCATTTTCCGCTCCTATTAGTTCCCGTGACGCAAACAACAGAAGGTTTCTCTCTTCCAAGTTGTGACTGAGGAGCATACACTTTGCTGTATGACCTTTGGCATTTACCGAAAGCTTTGTTTTCCAAGGAGTTAGAAGGTGAGTTTGGAGTTGTGAAGCCCGTTATCTCAACAGAGTCATCACTTTCCATCTCATCCTGTTGTAATGAGTTTTGCTCATTATCTTCTGGTCCTCCACAAAGATATGGATAATCAATTTCACAAGCAGTTTTATCAAATATAAGAACATGAAAATCTGAATTCTTCCTGTATTTGAAAACCAAAAAGTATCCAGCACAAATAGAATGATATTTGATGAAGTCATGCCAACCATCATAAAACCAAATCTTTTTTTCATCTTTTGTCAACTGCACATGCCAAGTACGACCATTCGGTACTGTGAGTGTCACAATATCAGAGTTTTCATCTCCAAATTTCCTCACAAACGCTTCTGGAATCCTCTGCATTAATGAAGAAATAGTCAGGTGAATTATTGAAAAATACGGATATAAGAAATGATCCACAAGTTAATGAGTCATTTTAGTAAGTAGCGATCAGTGTCAGAAAAAACAGAAGATACATTCTTGGTCCAACATCTCAAAGTAGATTCTGATCTAAATTTTCGAGAAACAAGACCATCACCGAGATACCATTCAGTTTTAAGGCAGGCTTCACGGTATATGCTATTGTATTACCATCAACAGTAACAATGTTTTAATAATGAGACTGGTCCTTGTTTAAGCAATCTCCAAGAATAAAAACTCCTAGCGATGTTATTAATATAAAATTAGGAGAAGCTAAGGGCTACCAAAGCTAAAAACTACATATACATAAAGGGAAAATGAGGATCGACGTCCGTTAAGAGAAGATGGTGAGGTCATTAAAATGTTGGACAAGACCAGGACCACCTTTGATCCTTTGCTCAAGGACATGAAGAATTTACAGCAAGCCATACCTTGATCAACATTCTCTAACTTTAATCTGTTCCTGAATTCAGCATGGAATACACTCCAGCAAGTTGAGTAATTGTAAAGCAAAGGCATGCAAAACAATTAATTCTAGATTTCATCAGAACAATTCACTAGTTCATGCAATGCTCACTTAAAACTGTTCACCAATCAAATAAATTATCAAACATTCTAGCACAACATCCATGAGTGTCATTATCAACTCCACATTATTAAATAAGTAGTTCTATATTTTCAGGAGTGACAATCAAAAGGACTCCTCCCCTGCTATTTCAAATTCAGTGTGAGAGTAGATGTTAACAGTTTTAAGTTAAATGATTCCAAAATCCAAAGTCAAGTTAATCTACAACACATGCATGCAATGCAACTAAAATTTTTTGGAGGAATCTGAAAACATAAGAGGTATAATTGACACTTTGCTGCATCAACTAGCATTCTAGAGTGACAGAAATGTGAAAGTCCCCAAAAGTTCTACATGCAATACAAAACCAAAACCAATTCCTTACATTTATCTTTCTTTGCTGAGAAAGTACTGGAGATAAATCTATTTGTATGTAGCTTAGATGACAACCAAAACAAAAGTCAGACACTATAGTTTTCTTGTTTAAACCAATAATCTCTGCAAAGCAAGGCAAAAAAAAAAAAAAAACAAAACAAACGACAACAACCTACCAGCTTCTTGTCTTCAAGGATACCAGGAAGGATGACCTTGAAAAAATGGAGGGATGCCTGGGTCAAGGAATTTGGTGACATGGGTTCTGCTCTTCTACTAGAAGCCATTGCTTGGTTGCTGAGAAAACCAGATGGTTCTCTGCTGTGACACAACTCACAAGTATTAAAACTATGCTTCAACACTTCATTCTGCTCATCCCACCACCTTTTTTTTGTTCATGAAATGGAAGTTTGACTTTTCCAAGTGTCGAGCACTCAAGGTTGTCTCCAGTCAACTTTTCAGACAAATCAAACACCATATCGGCTTTTTAAATTTCATCAATGAGAAAAACGATAGCGAGACAACCTTGTCTGTATTGTGTCTCTCTAGGAAAAATAATAAACAAAATATAAATAGAGATTTATCCGACCGAAAATAAGCAGAGCTGATTGTTTAGTTTATAAACAATCGACCCCATAATGCTATATTAAACCGTTAATGTTAATGATAATAAAAGTCAAATATGTATAAAGATGGAAAGATCTTTGATATTCAAAGAAAAGGTTAATTTGACAAATTAAATCTAATAAAAGGACCAAAAAAAATATCAATAAAAGGAATATACTTGAGAATGATGTGCGAATTCTAAATATTTTTTAAAGTCTTATTCCAAAATCTATTGATTGTTAATAAATTAAAATGTTAATTATAATGTTAATTTTGGATAATGATAATTATAATGTTAATTTTAGAAATTAAATTCATCATGTGACTCGAAGATATAAGTCCAGTTATTATAATTGTTTTCATAAGTCTTACAAATAAGATAAAATGTGGATGAAATTTTATAAATTTAAGATTCTAAATTTTGTATTTATTTATAAAATCATCAAGTTTAGTGAAATTACATCATGCTACACATATAATTGTTGAATGTTGATTTTATCAGTTACAAGAAACCCCAACTTTGAAGATAATAAAAAATTTCATTTATGATTTTAAAAAATGAAAAAGAAAGAATTTGTTTATGTTTAAAAAAATGTTCGTAAGTTTTAGAAGGAATTTGATCTAAAATAAAATATAGTGATTATCAGTAACTAAAATAAAAAGTATGTATATGCATATGTATATATGTATATATGTATTGAGTTTGATTCCATAATCACTCATTTTAATTTCATTTTTATAATTTAGAAATATAATTTATATTATCAATGTATTATACTTAAAGAAATATTTTTCCATTTAAAAAAAAAAAAACAAATATGTTTCAAAACAAAACCACCACCCCACCCCCCCCCCCCCCCAAAAAAAAACGCAAAAAATTGGTGGCATGGACTAATTATGGTTGTTATAAAGTCTAGTATATATTCGAATTTAATAATTTTTTTCCTCACACATATTCCCGCCATTGATAGACTTTTTTTCCTTTTACAAGGTCTAAATTGTCAGTCCAACTATTTCTTTAAACCTCAAAAACTTTTTGACCTTTATGTATATTTAATAATGATTATCATTAATATTAACGGTTATATGTAAGATGTAAGAATGTGAAGGTTGATTGTCAATAAATTAAAATGTTGGCTCTACTTATTTTAAGTCATACCTCAATGTTGGCTCTACTTATTTTAAGTCATACCTCATATAGGTAATTGATATTTAAGTCAATAATATATGTTTAGGGAAGAAAGAAAACATATCTCTGTTTTTAAGTAACTATCTTACTTCAGATCACATCCAAAATTTTCTCCCTGCTGAGACATGCAAGCTTGTAATTAAAGGGAGATTTCAAATTTTCAAAGTCGAAAGTAAAAGCAAAAGTTTTAGTGGCAATATACACGTTCGAGTTCTTGAAAAGTTTATTTATTTTTTATTTTTTGAGTATATAAACTGTAATTAGGATGAGTGAAGATAATGATCAGAACCAATCGAAATAAGACACCAGTGACACGATCCGGATGACTATACTCTCAATTATATAATATGCAGATAACTACACTAGTGAAAAGTTTATTTGTACTTTAGTCTCTCCTCACACGTTATATAATATTTTAGGGGGATAATCTTTGGTCTTCTTAATGTTGTTATATATTACAATATTAATCTGGGGTGGGGTTCCACGTACAAGAATAAAATGGTTCCGTGCACCAATTTTTTATACAGATTTCAATGCCAAAGAATCTTTGTTTGATGATCCATCCACTTCTAAAAATTATTTAATGATTGTCATTCTCCTAATGCAACTTCGATGGTTCTCATGTGACAAAACCATTTAGTTGATGACAGAATGCAATTGTCTTCATTACAAGACTAGTTCTATGTAACAATAACCTGACCCCCACGGCCCCACTAGACTTGGAATAATGTTCTGTTAAGAGTTGTGATCATCACTAAAAACATAAATGAAAAAACTAAAAATGGGCATTTCTCTTCGAAGAGCTGATGACCAGGCAAGGTTGTTCCTGCTCTTCCAAAACAACCATTCACCAGAAGCTGAACAAGTTAGTATAGTTCATCTTTTGCTGGCACTAAACTAAGCTAGGAATAAGAAACAATTACACAATCACAATGAAAAAGAAAAAAATCCTGAACTTTCAATCATGTGTGGCACAATTTCTCTAGCTTTAGATTACCTGTTGAAAGTTTCAAAGGCTGTAAATGAAGGCATATATGCAGAAAATTAAACAGACCACATTCAAAACCAGCTGCTTCCATAAAACATTGATAGGTGAGGTGATAAAGGCTTGCAACTTACAGGTAAAACATCAAGCTATACAACTTTTTTACAAGTTACAACACAGATTCACTCTCTAGATGCACAAACTACTGAAATTTTGAGAAGTTCCTTCATCCTTATCACCTCAAAGAGACAGATGTCTCCCATGTCCAAATTCTTCTTCTTTAAAATTCCACCCAAATGTCTCATATAACAATTCTTGCCATACCATTTTGTTAGGACAGAAAACTCACTTCCATCTGCATCGTGCAGTTTAATATATTTTGGATCACTGCTTAAACATTTCCTAGCAAACTTGGCTGGCACAACCTGCTCAAGCAAAAAAGAATTTGACTAAGCGTATTTTAAAAGGCTATTGAGAAACTTCATTATAACATTTCATTGAAAAACTCACCGTCCGTTTCTTGTTTAAGTTATCTGGCCTCAACATAATCATGAATGCAGGATTTTTAGGCTTGAACAATCTGGCAGCAGTGATTGCTCTCTCTCTTTCTTCTGCTGAAAAATATCTAAACTTCCAACCAACCAAGATTCCATTGTCTTTAAGTAAAGCCATCATATCAAGTCCGTCTGCAACCTATGAAATTACTGTTCAAATATACAAAATGACAATCGTTTACTAGAGAAAGGATATATAAGTGGAAAGAGCTTACCGCCTTCATGATTTTCATTCTCTTCATCCAAAGAACACACCTCAACTTCACAGGCAGGCCTTCTAAATTTACCGTCATCACCTCTGGCATCTGATATATTGATTTCATCTAGCTCTTCTATTTTACATCTCTTGTTCCCGAACGAGCCAAAAGGTTGGTTCCGAAACTTGGAACCCATCATACTAAAAGAATTATCCATTTTCATTTCATCCTTGTGTACTAAGTTATGCTGATAATTATCTAGTCCTCCATAGTGACATGGATATTGGATCTCACAAGTAGACGTATCAAATATAAATACCTGAAAACTTGAATTCTTTTCATATTCGAAAAGCAAGAAATATCCAACACATATTGAATGATATTGGACAACGTCACGCCAACCATCATGAAACCATATCTTTTTCCCATCTTTTGTCAACCTCAGGTGCCAAACTAGACCATTAGGAACTCTAAGTGTGGCAACATTACAGAGTTCATTCCCAAATTTTCCCACAAACTTTTCTGGAATCAGCTACATTGAGAACAAGAATAAATCAATAAGAGAAATGCTTCCATGTCTCACTGCAGTCATTGTAATAACTCTGATGAGTGTCAGATAAACAACAACATAAATGTACAACTATCTTAAAGAAGATTATTCTGATTAAATTGCTGAGATATGGGATACAATACAATTCAATTTCAAATCAGAGACTTGGCTGATAGTATATGTTATTAAAATCTTACAAGTTCAATCAAGGGAAACAATACTTAATTTGATAATGAATTTACACTGATTGGTGCTGCAATTAGTAAACAGGGTGGATACAAAGCAAAGCATGTAAAACCACTTCTAGATTTCAACAGAAGGCTTCACTAGTTCATGCAATTACACATGCATGCAATGCAACTAAAACATTTGAATGGAATAACTACTTCTTGATAGTTAGAAGAAATCTGAAAACCATAAGAGCTGAAATGGATCCTTTGCTACATCAACCAGCATCCTACTCCATGCATGCAGAACCAAAACCAAATTTCTTACATTTTCAGCTTGTTTCTCCAGAAACAACTAGGGGCATGATTGTATTTTTTTCATTTGTTAACCAATAAATATAATCTCAGCAAAGCAATAAACAAAAGTTGAGTGATTACCAGCTTCTTGTCTTCAAGGGTAGCAGCAAGTATAACCTTGAAGAAATGTGAGGATGTCTCAGCCAAAGATTTTGATGAACTAGGCTGTGCTCTTTTACTAAAAGCCATTCTTTTAGTTTTGGTTACCCCTGATCTCAATAAATAAATAGAACTCACCCCTCAAAGGTATCAACTCTATATTGGGGGAACTTGGTTGTCCCGAGTGGTCAAGCTTCCCTTACTGGAGGACTATCAGTAACTTTTTGTTTTTTAAGTTATAAGATATTTGTCTAATGTTTATTTCAAATATATATATATATATATGTTAGTTTCTTATATATATATATATATATATATATATATGATATGTCTATTATTTTCTCAAGTCCAAATAGCCCACATTAGTACAAAGTAGGGATGCTAGAGTGGTGAAGCAGTCCCTCACCTATCTCCTTTCTCCAAATTGTTCTCCTTAAAAAATTCAGGTCATCCCCTGGTTAAATTTGCAACCCCATTATGTCCCCACATAAGTTGGACCAGCCACACTCTTCCATCAGAGACCTGTAGTTTGATGATTTTGGCATTTCTACTCAAATACTTGCCAGCAAACTCGGTCGGCACATACTGCACTGGCAAATTTAATTTGAGAATTGTAGCTAAACATAATATAGAAACTAATCTGTAAGATTTCAGAATGGCATTGCATTTAAAAGCTCACCAAGGAAGCATTATCTGTGCTTGTTGACTGCAAGATAACCATGAAAGAAGGACCTCTAGGCTTTAATGATCTGGCCATATTGATTGCTCTCTCTTGAGCTTCTGCTGTTAATCTCCAAAACGCCTTTTCACAAATATATCCCATGCCTTTAAGTAGAGCCAAAAACTCGTGTTCATCTGCAGTTTATGAAATCAGTGTTGACAGGAAAAAAGAGAACTTCTGAGAGCAAGTAATTAGTGAAAGGATGTGTAATTACTACCCAGAGCAGAAATTCATAGATCCTGCATTGTCCGAGACGCGAAATACAGTAACTTTTAGCACAATATTTTTCAACCTAAGCACCTCAAAGACGCAAACATCTCCATCCTTCAAATTATTTTCAAATATAAATTTCTTCTATCCCTGGCTTAATCTAGCTCTCCCTCTTTCATATACACAGCACACGGGCCATTGCTTTCCATCAGAAAGCTGTAGCTCAATGTAACCTGAGACCCATTTTAAATGCTGTGCAGAAAATCCTGATGGCAAATACTGCAGATGTGAAAAAGTAAATGCATCTTGAACCAATCATATATATTGATGGAAAACAGAAATAGCATTTAGTGCATTTAAAACTCAATAGCTTACCATAACACCCCGTCTTTGTACATACGTTGGGCACAAGACAACCCTACAGAAGGGATTAGCTGGCTCAAATGCTTCAGCTGCTTCAATAGCCCTTTCTCTTTCTTCCTTTATCGCTCTTCTTTTTGTTGCTGAATTATTTCCACAAAATTTACAGCGCGTCTCTACCTCTTCTTCAAGTTTATCTTGAGTTGATGAGTCCAGATCATCTGCACTTGTATTGTGTCACGAAGAGACACTTAAAAGCTTAAGGCACAGCAAGAATAAACAAGAATATTAGTTCAAAGATCTTACTAGGATGCTTAATTCTTTTACTCTCAAGGGAGGCGCCACATTCCACACTCTCGTAAGTTCCTGCAGCAGAAGCAAAAGAAAGCTTAGTTCCATTTAGTCGTTAACTTACAGTAAATTTGGTTGGATGAGAAGGAAACTTAATCAAAAACTTAACTTTTCAAAGGGCTTAGAGGTTCATTTGGAGTTCTTAGACAACAGAGTTGCCAGTTTTTATTTCATCCTGCTGCAGTGAGTTCTGCTCATCATTTTCTAGTTCTTCATGATTATGAGAATATTGCACCTTACAAGCCGTTTGTCAAATATAAGAACATTAAAATCTGAGTTCTTCTCATATTTGAAAACCAAGAAATATCCAGCACATATTGAATATATTTAACAAAGTCAGGCCAACCATCATGAAACCAAATCTTTTTCCCATCTTTCAACACCTTCACATGCCAAACACGACCATTAGGTCCACTCAATGTAGCAACATCAGAGAGTTCATTCCCAAATTTCCTCACAAACTTTTCTGGAATCCTGTGCATTGATGCAAATTTGGACAAAATCAGTAAAAGAACTGCTCTTATGAGTCATTGCAGTTAGTCTCAAAGAAACAAGAATACAAACTTTTGTACCAATATCACAAAGAAAAAAATTCTGATTAAAAAACTCTCTGAAAAACAACAACATCACGAAGATACTCCCTACTTTTAAAGCAGATTTGATTGGTTACATAAAATATCCATATTTGCTTATATTGCTGCATAGAGGAGTTGTTTGCAAAGCAAAGGCATGGAAAACCACAGAACAAAACGTTCATCAATTGAAACAAATGATTTCAGAAGTTAGACAACTACAAAGTTGCACATGCAGCCACCACACCTAATATATTAGCATAAAATATCACTCCAAAATGTATTGAAGAAATCTGCATACCTATATGTGCAAAAATGACAAAAATCTGTTCAAACATATCATAGAGAACCCACAAGTGCTGAAATGACAGAAATCCATTCAACAAATTATAAAAAGCCTTTGCCTTTGCTACAATAACTAAAACTTTAGAGTGACTACGTGGGCATGTAGCATGGTTACATGAGACTCAAAGGTAGTAGCTTTCTTCTTTTACTATCCAAGAAAAAAGCATAAAAGTCAAGATGGTATTTTTCTTTTTACAAAGCCAAAAAAGAAGAAAATAACGATAACAGCAGAAGTTGAATGGACTAACCAACTTCTTCTCTACAAGTGGTGTTGCAAGTATAACCTTGAAGAAATGTTAGGGAGGGTCAGCCAAAGAAGTTGGTGAAATGGGCTCTCTTCTTCTACTAAAAGCCATCTTGTTTGGTTCCTAACAGACAGGTCTTTGTTTATTGTTAAAGGTTTGAACTTTGAATACAACAGGCCCCTCTGATGAGTATCAGTTGTCACTGTGTCAAGTTTGGTGTTCCATTCATAGCCGAGTGGTCAAGCTTCCTCTTTCAAATGTTTTGAGACAAAGAACCGGTTTTTATTGAAACTCCAATTAACCAACTGATTGTTTATGTTATAAATTTATAATAAATGATTAGCAGCTCAGTCTCTTAATATTCAATGGAGCAGCTCAATTTCTTAATGTTCCCTGGGATACTAAGTTAGCGTCGTAGACTAACGTTGGTATGACTTTCTAATAACATCATGACATATGATATAATTTTCTGAATAAACTTAATGTTAGTATAACCTTCTAATAACAACGTAACATTCATTTTAAAACATAACACGTAGCATAACTTTTTAAATAAAGATTTTCTCACAAAATCTAATATCACCATGATGTTCACTGCTTCAAAGCTTATAAGAATAATCCTTTAACATACCGTATCAATGAACAAAAACTCCAAAAGAAACCTACGTCTGATAAAAATTTCATAAAATAAAAAAACCTACGTCTGATAAAGAAACTAATCAATTAGATTTACACTACATTGAATGAAATACACTTTCAAGAGAAAGTCATCTGTCCTGATGAGCTCAAACAAGCACATATCTCCTTTCCCCAAATTATTCTCCTTCAGAAACTCAGTCAATCCCTCTGTTAACTCAACATACCCATGTCTCCGACTAAGTTGGACTGGCCATTCTCTTCCATCAGACACCTGTAGTTTGATGATTTTGGCATCTCCACTTAAATACTTGCCAGCAAACTTCATTGGCACATACTGCACAAGAAAATTCAATTAAAGAACTGTAGCTAAACATATTTCAGACACTAGTCTATTAAACTTCAGGATGGCATTTCATATAAAAGCTCACCAAGAGAGCATTATCTAAGATTCTTGACTGCAAGACAACCATGAAAGAAGGATTTGTAAGCTTCAAAAATCTGGCTACATTGACTGCTCTCTCTTTTGCTTCTGCTGTTATATTTCTAAAATTCCTTGTAAGTGACATTCCCATGTCTTTAAGTAGAGCATAAAACTCATGTTCACCTACAGTTTATGTAATCAGTGTAGAAAAGAAAAAAGCAAATTCTGAGAGCAACTAGCGAAAGGATGTTAAAGACAAAGAGCTTACTATGTTTAGATTTATCCTTTTCATCTGAAGAATGTATCACAACTTCATATGCACTTTGTCTAAGGTCACTCACATCACCTACGACATCTGTTTCCTTCTCCACTTCTAGTTTACGTCTCTTGTTTCGGGTCATATAATCATGCTTAAGTGGAGTCTTAAGAGAAGCAATACATTTTTGGCACTTAGTACTGCCCCGTGCAGAAACAAAAGACAAGACGCGAAATACAGTAACTTTTAGCACAATATCCTTCAATCTAAGCACCTCAAAGACACAAACATCTCCTTCATTCAAATTATTTTCCAGTGTAAATTCATACCATCCCTGACCTAGCCTAGCTCTCGGTTTATTATATACACAACATACAGGCCATTGCTTCCCATCAGAATTCTGTAGCTCAATGAAACCAGAAGCCCCTTTTAAATGCTCTGCAGAAAATTCCGATGGCAAAAACTGCATATGCAAAAAAGCAAATGCATCTTAAGCCAATGTACATTTATGTTGATGGAAAACAGAAATAGCATGCACTGCGTTTGAAACACAATAGCTTACCAACCCACTTCGTACATACGCTGGTTGCAAGACAACCCTGCAGAAAGGATTAGCTGGCTCAAACGATTCGGCTGCTTCAATTGCCCTTTCTCTTTCTTCAGTTGTTGCTCTTGTTTTTGTTGCTGAAGCACTTCCATTCAATCTACAGCGCAGTTCTACCTCTTTTTCTTGCTCCTCTTGAGTTAATGAGTCCAGATCATCTGCATTTGTATTGTGTCACAAAGAGATGGCTAAATATTTAAAATACAGCAAGAATAAACAAGAAAATCAGTTCAAAGATCTTACTAGGATACTTAATTCTTTTACTCTCAAGGGAGGTGCTGCATTCCACACAACTAACAGCTCCTAGAGCAGAAGAATAAGATGGCTTAGTTCCATTCAGCTATAATGTACTGAAAATATTGCTACATACCTAGGAAACTTATGAAAACATTACTTCTCAAAGAGCCGAAATGCAGGCTGGGAGTTCCAAGACTGGTTTTGTCAACAGAGTTGCCAATTCTCGTTTCGTGCTGTTGCAGCGAGTTTTGCTCATCATTTTCTGCTTGTTCACATTTACCAGGATATTCCACCTCACAAGCAGAATTGTCAAATATAACAACTTGAAAATCTGAATTCTTCTCGTATTTGAAAAGCAGGAAATGTCCATGACCAATTGAATGGTATTTAACAAAGTCGTGCCAACCATCATGGAACCAAATCTTCTTGCCATCTTTTATCAGCTTCACATGCCATACACGACCATTAGGTCCTCTCATTGTAGCAACATCAGAGAGTTCATCCCCAAATTGCCTCACAAACTTTTCTGGAATGCACTGTATGGAATGTAAATTTGGAGAAAATCAATAAAAGAAAAATGTTTTCATGAGTAATGGCAGTCAGTTTAGTTAGTCTACATACATCAGTCTCAAATAAACGATTTTTTGTAGCGATAATATCACAAAGAAGATTATTCTAATGTAACAATTTTCTCTTTCACAGAAACAAGAACATCACCTCCTTTAAAAGCTGACTTGATTAGTAATATAAACATATCCATATCAATTACAATATCTGCACAGAAGAAAGCTTTTAACAATTGAGGCAAATGATTTCACAAGTTGTACATGCAGGAAGAATACTTGCATATAATAATCAGTCCTAAATGTATTGAGGAAATATTAATACATACAATTGCTAAAATAACAGAAATCTGCCTTTGCCAGAGTGACAGAAACTTATGCTTCTCCAAAAAGGCATGAAACTGAAATATGTGAGTATGCAGCTTAGTTAACAACCAAAACCATGAGACCAAAAACATAAAACTCCAAGATTGCAGCTTTCTTTTACTAACCACAACCTGTGCAAATAACAGTAGAAGTTGTATGGAATATATATTTACCAGCTTCTTGTCTTCAAGTGTTGCAGCAAGTATAACCTTGAAGAAATGTGAGGGAGTTGGTGAAACGGCTTCTCTTCTTCTACTAAAAGCCATCACGTACTTCTTCTTGTGTTGTGACAGAGGGGGCAAGGTTAAGCGTGTACTAAGTGTCGGTGGATCGTTTGGTTTTCCCAACCAAGTGGTCAACTTTCTTCTTAGATATTTGGACTTATTTATCCAAACACCAACTGACTAAACTGTTTGCTTGTAAATGGCAAAAATGTGCCCCCACTGATACGTGGATAGTTTAAGAGTGAATAGGCCCCTCCCACTTGTAAAGTAAAAATTCATATTATAATCAAAGAATTTCATCCTAACTTATCTCGATAATATTCTAACCTAATACCAATTATATATATTTGGAGATAAGTTTGAAACAGAAAACCTGATCTGATCAGGTTATTGGGATAGGATCGTGACAAGCTTTTTGTCTTAACCCGAACTGATGATCCGTTATATATAATGAAATAAAACATAAAAAAATAAAAAGCCAACTTCAAATTGATTTGTCATAATGTCATGCTGAACATGAATTTGAAGCAGTTTAAGTTAAAATTATATATTGAACCAATTTTATACACTACTGTCGATATGACTTTATAATTTGAAAAGATAGGAGGAAAATAAATTGTGTCAGTTGTCTCTTAAAATTGTAATATATTGTTGTTTTAACAATAAGTTGTAAGATAGTCAGAAGCCAATAAATGCAATATGGACTGTTGAGTGTTTTCTCTATTTGATTGTCTATAATATTTTACAATTTCATGATAAACAATCTATATAAATATCATAATAAACAATCTAACTTAAGTTTAAGGACCTTGTATTGTAAGAGTATATTTTCAAACCACATTAGTAATGATTGAATTTAGTCAATTTTGATGGATTTCCAATTCATTCAATATCAGTTTTTCAAAAAAATAAAATGTCTATTTCACCAATAACGTCAATCATTTAAAAGTTAAGAAATATATTTCACCACTAAATGATTGTTTAAAAAAACCATATAGTAGTAACAAAAAAATGTGCAAGCTCTATAATCAAAAAGACTTCAGAGTTTAAAAGAACATTTAATTACTTGTATCTAAGGCCATATTGGATTGAAATACTGACACTTTGAGCGCAATGTCCTCCTTCCTGATAAGCTCAAACACAACAATATCTCCACTCTTCAACTTTTTTTCCCTTGTAAATTCACACCACCCCTTTGTTAAAGAGCCCCCGGCTTGTCTCACTTCCAGTTGTACTGACCACTCTTTTCCATCAAAATCTTCAAGTCTGATTAGACATTTGGAATCTCTTCTAAGATACTTGGCTGCAAACTGGGTAGGTACATACTGCACAGACCAAAAGAAGTCAAAGTGTAAGCAACTAAAATATGAATCAAATGCTAATACAAGGTTGATTTTATTTTAAATCTCACCAATGTACTTTTCCTTATATTCCTTGACCGAAGGATGGCCATGAATGAAGGATTTTTAGACTTGAACGATTTGACAACGTCGATTGCTCTCTCGTGTTCTATTTCTGAAGCAAATCCAAAATTTCTAGCAACATTGATTCCCTTATCTTGAAGTGAAACCAACAACTCAGGTTCAGCTGCAATATGTGGAGTTAGTGCACTATACAAATGTCATACATAAGTATGATCTAGTTTGACATGTAAGTCTTTAGTTCTAATCATCAAAACTTATTATCAGCATATCATTAGCTCAGTTTCATTACCTGCTATACCTTCTACTAGCTCTCCCATTTTACGTCTAATCCTTTGCGAGGAAGCTACACATGCCTGACTCCTCTTAACTCCTCGAGTAAAGCCAAGAGAAGCCTTAGTGTGATTTTGTTGCAAAAAAGGAGTGTACATTTTTTCATGTGACAGTGGACTATTACCACTAACTCCATACTTCTGCTTGTCATTTTCGACTTTTTCACCATTTGATGGATACACAATCTCACAGGCAGTCATATCAAATATAAGAACATGAAAATTGGAATTCCTTTCATATCTGAAAACCAAAAAGTAACCAACACAGACTGAATGATGCATGAGAAATTCATGCCAACCATCATTGAACCACATCCTCCTCCCATCTTTCGTCAACCCCACTTGCCAAACGCGACCATTAGGTACTAGTAGTATAGCAACATCAGAGAGTTCATCACCAAATTTCCTCACAAACTTCTCTGGAATACTCTGCATTCATGCAAATAACATTAGAGAATCATTTGAAATCCAACCACTATACGATGTTTTCAATAACCAATAATGCTAGGAATCTCAATTCTTAACTGGAGTACACATATACAAAATATAAGGTAAACTCACTAATGTGAATTTGAGCGTGACAATATAAATTTTGCTCAATGGTTTTAACATAATATGCATTCAAAAGCGTATAAACTTGCTCAAACATTGGCATATCTAGAGTGACACTGACAAATACTTAATAATGAACCACATCGAACATATAAAGCCATGGAAAAGAAAATTTTCTTGAGCATCTTATATGATATTTTGGCTAATAATAACTGCAAAGCAAGCAATGATTAAGCGAATATATACCAGCTTCTCGTCTTCAAGTGTTTGTGGAAGAATAATCTTGAAAAAGTGTGAGGGTGTGTCTGCCATTGAAGTTGATGTCACGGTTGAGAAACTTAATTTCTAATGTTGGTATCAAATTCTATATAGAAATTACTCTCCGTGGTTTAAGTAATTAATTGTCAATTTCCCTCAATGCAGGATTCCAATTTAAATCAAAGTCTAATGCTATTAGGATTCCTCGTTTTTCCCGGAGACACTATAGGCCTCTATTGTTGAATCCTGTTGTGGACCTTGGCCCGAACCCAGGCCCATGAACACTATGTATCAATTTTATTTTTGTTTCCTTTTATATACCATGTGGTGTATTTCAATATATATATATATCATATGTGGTGGAGACAATTATGGTGGGAATATTTCGAATCTGACACCAGGCCATTTAAGGTAGTGATCTAACCTTAACCATTCTGAAAAAATATAAATATGAATAAAACACATTTATGTTGAACATGAAGTGAACTACATTGATAACACATCATCATCGGAAACCCTTTTTTTTTTTTCTTTTAAGTTATAAGTATAATTACATCAACTCTTACAACTAAGACCACCTGGATAAAATTCTAAAGAACAACCTAGAATATGATATCCCTAATAGTAGGAGAAGAGAGATTTACGATAAGGTGAGAAAACTGTCATTCAACTCGAAGAACTTTAGAGTAAATTTGCCTACACTCAAGTGGACTAAACGGAGAATGCCTACTTTTGCAGGACAGGTACTCGTACTAGCCAAAACTTGTGAAATGGGGGCTGATGTTTTTAGCTACCAAGCTAAAAAACTTGTGAGTATCATCATCGAAAACTTATGTGAGTTCAAATGGCAAATGATGAGTGATGACCATCCACATCCAGTTTATGCATAAGCCAAAACCACAAAAGCTAATATATATTACAGCCTCTCAATATTCACAGAATCAAGAGTTTATGAAACATTTTTAACATTGAGAAATCCCTTTTAACAGATCATAATAGTAACAAAAATTCGATGAGAGATCGATATAAGAAGTTACATGATATAAGAATTCACACCATCCACTACTGACTATGTATTTACACTAATTATCGGGATGAAATACCGAAACTTTCAGAAGAGTATCCTTCATTCTGATGAGCTCAAACACACAGATATCATCTTTCTTCAAATTGTTATCCCTCAAAAATCTAGCCCATCCCCTTGTTAAATCAGGACCCCCCCAGTGTCTCCAAACGAGCTGGACTGGCCACTCTCTTCCCTCGGAAACCTGTAGGTTGATAAGGTTGATATCTCTACTCAAGTACTTGTTAGCAAATTCTACTGGCATATACTGCAGAGGCACACAAAGAGAGTTGCAATTTAGCATTTTAGAGTCAAAGAAACTCCAGGGTCGTGTTATTTAAAAGCTCACCAAGAAACTTTTAGTTATATTTCTTGACCGCAAGAAAATCATGAATGATGGATTTTTAGGCTTGATTGTCCTGACAACATTGATTGCTCGCTCTCTTTCTTCAGCTACAATTTCCCCGAATCTTTGACTAACACAGATACGCTTGTCCACAAGCAACGACAGCAACTCTTCATCTGCAATTTTGAAAAATATAAATCGAACAATTACTAAAGAAAGTGCACATAAGATAAAGCATTAATCGTTCCTTTTACCAAAGAATGCGTCCTGACGTCACAATCATAGTGTTTTAGTCACTTTCATACCTATAACATCTGTCAGGTTCTCAGCATTTTCACCCAGGTGCCTTTTGTTGTGATTTAATTTGTCTTGGCTTGCTTCATTCAAAGCATTCAATTCATATGTCTCCAACAACTCTTCCACTTTACATCTCTTGCTGTGTGTCTCATAAGCATGCCCAAAATTTGGACTCTCAAGGGAAGCAGGAGATTCCTCACACCTATTAATTCCCAGAGCAGAACTCAAAGAGCGCTTAGCCTCATCCAACTTCGTTGGAGTACTGTACAGTTCATTAGATGACCCGTTACTAGGACACTCATAAAAAATTTCCTTTTTAACAGAGCCGGTTGGCGGATTTGGAGTTGAGGGACCCTTTATCTCAACAGAGTCATCATTTTTCGTTTCGCCCTCGGTCACTGAGTTCTGCTCTTCATTTACCAGTCCATAATACTGAGGATAGAGAATCTCACAAGCAGTGCTGTCGAATATAAGAATATGGAAATTTGAATTCTTTTCATATCTGAAGAACAAGAAATATCCAGCACAGATGGAATGATACTCTATAAAGTCATGCCAACCATCCTGAAACCATATCTTCCTCCCACTTTTTGTCAACCCCACATGCCAAACACGACCATTCGGCACTCTCAATGTAACAACACCAGAGAGTTCATCCCCATATCTTCTCACAAAGTTTTCTGGAATCTTCTGCATTTTGCGAAATTGACAATGTAGTAATGGGCGAATTACAAAAATAATAACAGACAGCATTCTAACAATACACACAACAAAGAAGATGACTACATTGCAATGTTTTTACATGCAAAACCATCATCAGTATACCATTTAAATTGAAATCAAAACCATTTGAACATTGATGTAAACCAAAACCATCCAAAACCCTCTCTAGATTTCTATGAAATTCTTGTCTGTGCCATTCACTTCTCTGCAATCAAAAACCAAACACATATAAATCTGATCCCTACTGACTTCAACGTAAAAATTTTAGTCCAACATTTTCAAACCAAAACAGAAAAAGCAATCTCAAAACATTGTAAAGACAGAAACATGTTCAACAAATCGAAACTGATACAAGCACAACAAACTAAGCACAAATTACACCACCAACATTGAAAATAAAAATTGAACCTTTGAATGTCAGTGACAATCTGTACAAAGCAAAGAACGAAAAAAGTTGAAAATTTTTACCAGCTTCTTGTCTTTGAGAGTAGAAGGAAGCACAA
Organism: Dimocarpus longan; assembly: GCA_022984855.1. Taxonomy (NCBI): domain Eukaryota; kingdom Viridiplantae; phylum Streptophyta; class Magnoliopsida; order Sapindales; family Sapindaceae; genus Dimocarpus; species Dimocarpus longan. The sequence continues at coordinate 27,766,466 of CM041020.1, forward strand.
CTATGAAGAAATGAGAAGGTGTGTCTGCCATCGACATACAAAGATAGAGAATTCAGAAGCAAAGCTTCAGGCTTGGACTCTGAAACTGACCCAACAAGCCTTGGGCTTGGAATTTGGGAGCTGACCCATCAGAGGAAAGCATATGCAGACCCCGATTGGGAAATTGAAAAAGAGAGAAAGGAAGAATTTGAAGGCCAAAATATCGGTCAGAGCCGATATTGACTCTCACTCTGCAACTGCCACTGTTAAAACGAGTAAAAGACTGGTTGGAGAAGTAAAGATATGAATCCCTTTAAAACGGGATTTTGACTTTTGATTAATATAATATTTGTTAATTAATGATAATAAGTATCAGTTTAAATGATTGTAAATTTTAATTGATATTTTTATTATTATTTTATTAATTCTCCAACTTATCACCTTTATAGTTTCCAAAAAAAAAAAGTGGTGTATCATATTTTATTATATTTATCTGTGTAATATATTAAATTAATTTCTTTATCTTTTTCAATAATTTACTTATTAGGAGAATAATTGTCTTCCCTTTTAAAATACTTAATATTTTTTTTTTTAATAAATACTTAATCAATAGATAGATTATGATAAACCAATGACTCATATGTACTAACTTTAAAAAATAAAAAATAAAAAGTAATTGATTAGAGTAGATTATAGATTGTTGAATTCAATCACGATCTGATTGGAGACAGCTTTTTTTTTTTTTTTTTTAATAACTAGGATAGACTTAAAGGATAACAGGGACCAATCAGGATTCACAACTCGAAAAATTGCTCCCAAATAGGAGGGATCTATCCACACGAAGGGGGAGAGGATAGGGGGTGGGGGAGAACTATACGATGGTGAGAGAGCAACCCACACTTAAAAATAGAAGAACTATTATTATATTATATTTATTATATTACATAATATAATAAAAGTGTTATTATATTATATAAATGAATGATTTTTTTGGATGTGGCGGGAGATGTCGAACCCATGCCAAACGGCGCCAATGGCCAAAGACTTATAAGAGACATTCATAGTTATGTTTTTCTTTTTTAAAATTGTTCTTCAAGAATATTTTCAAAAATAATATGTGACCATTTTGGTATTATAATTAAATCAAGTGTACATATGATACAGCTTATTTACTTATCAAAAGTACTTTTTTAATATTAAAAACTCTACTTAATTTTTTTTTTTATCGTTTGATTGACATCCCAGTATAACTCTTGAAGAATTAAAAAAACTGAAAAATGTCTACTTGAAGAAGCTCAAATTTTGAGCTTTTTCAAATAGATATTTTTGAGTTTTTTTTTTTTTAAAATTTTAAAATGTCTAATCTATCCCTATTTTATTTTGTTAATATCTTTATACCCTTATAACTATATTACACTTTTTTTTATAAATATAAACACGTAACCTACACTTTCATTCAGTTTTATTTTATAAAAATATCTAATAACTTCTCTTTAATTAGTAAGCTTTCTATATTTGTGTGTGTGTGTGTGTGTTTTAATTGGTTTTGGTTGATATATATGTACTATAATTTTTCTTTTTATCTTGTGTTGATTCTATATATATATATACATTACATATATAGACACTGTATATATATATAAAAATATATATATTAACAAACCAATAACAAAACCAATTGTAATATATCATTTCATTAATTCAACAAAGCATTTCAAATATATCAACGAGCCAATAATAAAACTAATATATATATATATATTGTAATTTTATTTTTTAAGACTAATTAAATCAGGAGTGAGAAGGAAAATCTTTATTACTACTATGATTGATTAATTTTTTATGGTTGAGGTTGACACAATTACATTTCTAGAATGAATATATTACTTCTCTCTTTCATATCCTTTTTGGTAAATTAATAATCTAAAAGTACTTTAAAAATAATTTAACCAAATAGTCTATAATCTAAAAGATATTTTTAATTGACAACCAAACAACCAATAACTTTTTTCCAAAAAATCTATTTTCGAAAGATCTACTTCCAAAAGTTTTACTTCTAAAATATCTATTTGGAGAAACTGTACCAAACGAAGCCTAAATACATTTTCTTATTTTTAGTTTTCAGTAAAACTTATTATTCAAATATAATTTTGTGAAATATTACCACATAAATAATTTATATAATAATATAATTTTTTCTTAAAGTTAATAACACCAAAGAACCTATTAAGATTAAATATGATTTTCACGGTTTGGATATCTACTATTCTTTTAAATAAATAAATAAATAACAACTACCCTTATAATAAAGAATGAAAATTGAAAATTACCCACATAAATTTTGTTAAACCCCAACACCTTAATGAATGAGCATATACTCGAGCACCTTTACATAAATTGAAGTGTATTCATATAATAACAAATCAGAAACTTGGATTCTAGTTTAACCAACTTATACTCTAGTTTAATAAATATGATTTTTTTTCAATCGTAATGCTAATCCTCTTGTATCCCTCTTGCATCCTAACCTATGATGTGGATATCTCTCTATTATATTTCATTTGCACTATAACCTAGAATTTGATAAATGTGAATAAGTACATTTTACAAGTCCTTTATCTCATTTATACCTCAATCAATGATACGTTAAATTGTAAATGAATATATTTTATACCTATACATTCATCATTTGCCTCATCATGAATTGAGATATAAGAATCGAATTTCCACCGATTTTTTTCCAAAATTAGGATATACTACAAAGGAAACTTCCAAAAGAAAGTTGTTTGGTTGAATGTACCTACTGTAAGTACATAATCTAAAACAGTAATATAAACATAGAAAAAAAAAAAAAAACTTCTTTTCCTTTTGATTCAAATCTTCTTTTAAACTTATGTAATGGGGCTCCTGCTAGGACTTACAGAAGCTGACTGAATTTTTCATGTCTGCATTAGCTTGCACAATCTTTGCCAAATTTCACAATCCAACTTGACCTAAACCATACATAAAAAATTAACACATTTAGAACATCTAAACGAGATAATGACCATAAGATAATGTCTACTACTATTTAAGATTTCATGAACTTATTAAAGCATAAAATCATTCCTTCAAAACAACACTAGTGAACCAAAAAATAGATATGAAATTGATATCCATGAAAGATTATGCAATTCACAGGTCTAAGACTATAGAGACTAGACAACATCATAATCACTAAGATTTACATGGATATACTGAAAGTTTCATTAGATGGTCCTTCTTCCTTATGAGCTCAAACAGACAGACATCTCCTTTCTCCAACTTCTTCTCATTTGATAATTCTTTCCATGTACTACACGTAGTCCTCATAAGAGGACCCCCATATTGTCTCCAACTGATGCGTACAAACTGCCACTCTCTTCCCCCCTGAACCTGTAGCTTGATGAATTTGACCTCTCTGCTCAAATATTTGGTAGCGAATTTTAATGGCATGAACTGCACAAGCAACAGATTGTACAACTTAGCACATATTGATTTTGCAGGCTAACAAACTTCAGGATCACACATTTGATCATAAAAGCTTACCACAGTTCTTTTATCTATGCCGTTAGACCGTAAAATAGTCATGAACGAAGGACCTTTAGGCTTGAACGACTTGGCAGCATTAATTAATCTCGCTCTTTCTATTGATGGATAACTTCCAAACCTTCTACTAACAGTAATTGCCATTTCTTCAAGCAAAGTGCATTCCTCTTTCTCTGCAATTTACGTGAGTTTAGAGTTTAAAGATATTAAACTTTTCAAATCATAACAAGAAGAAAGGTCGTATAAGTACCAAACAGAATGTGTATGATCGGCATTTTTCAGTTAGATGTCATTACCTTCTGCATCTGATTCATGTATCTCCATCAGCTTTTCCATTTTACATTTCTTCTGCATTCGCGTCTCAACACCATGCTCAAGTGTTGGACTCTCAAGGGAAGCAGCACATTTTCGATGCTTATTAGTAACAGGGGCAGACTGAGAAGATGGCTTAGCTTGATTCTGTTTCGAGGATGAGGGATACATTTTACTAGCAGATCTTGTACGGTTGGCGATATCTTTTTTCTTCAAAGAGCTTAAAGACGGGTTTGGAGTTCTTGAATCTGTTATCTCAACATCATCCTCAGTTTTTACTTCACACTGCAATTGTGACTTCTTGTTTTCACCATTATATGGATATTGTATCTCACAGCAGGTTGTATCGAGTATAAGGACATCAAAATTTGAATTCCTTCCATACTTAAAAACCAAGAAGTATCCGACGCATATTGAATGGTATTTAACAAAGTCATGCCAACCATCATCAAAACAAATCTTATTCCCATCTTTTGTCAACCCAACATGCCAAACACGCCCATTAGGTACTCTAAGCATACCAACATCAGAGAGCTCATCCCCGAACTTCCGCACAAACTTTTCCGGAATCCTCTACATTTAAGAGGATACAATTAAACAATCTACTAAAATTCCATCCATGAAAAGCTTCCTTGACATTGCAATCATAAATTTTACCAGATAAAACTCAAAAGTTACAAAACAAAAAAGAAAGATATTAACAACATATACAATCCAAAATACATAATTCACTACCAACCCTATAGTTTTCATATTAAAGTAAACACAAATACATATGTAACTGAACACCACACCACTAAACTCCCATGTGTTTCATTTTTCAAGTACTAAATTAACATAAACTTGTTCAAAAGATAAAAATTACACTTTCCTACATTTCTATAACAGAACTAAAAACTTAGTTTAAAGGGGTCAAGATTACATGGACACTAAACAAATATTAAAAAGTTGTATGTGACAATAATATCAGCAAAGCATCAAGGAAAATAGGTTGTGTGACCAATATTACCAGATTCTTGTCTTCAAGTGTCTGTGAAAGAACAACCTTGAAGAAGTGCAAGGGTGTGTCGGCCATTGTCTTCACTGTATTGGGTTCTGGTCTCCTGGGGGAACAAAATCATAGGGTTGTGTAACAGGCCGCATGTAATAAATTCACTTCAAACAACGTTGTTTTAGGAGACGTACAAACTTGGCCAAATTGCACTAACGAGTCCTTAAGTTTTAGTACTTATACATGTACACGAAGTTTTAGTCTATTGACTTTTGTGTCCCTTGTGTTAGCATTACATCATTCAACTAATGATTCTGATTTAGTTATAAAAGATTCAAAGGAAAATTCCAGATAAGAAATCCTTTTAAGATTTGATCAAATTTTCAAAAGGAGGAAAAAAAAATATGGTTATGGAAATTGGTGGAATAGATTAAGAAATTGGTGATGAAAAATAAATGATGTATAATTTTTTATTATAATATATATATATTTTAAATATCAAATAAAATTGATTTTTATTTTTATTTTTAAAAAAATGATATAAGGGACTTTTCGTCTTGACAAAGAGAATGAGAACGTGATTCCCAAGTAGGTTGGAAAGAATTAAATTCTCATTCCACAATCCCAAATTAATGTAGGATTCATATTTTCATTCTCATTACGGAATAAATTTTAAGCAAATAAACAATATAAATCAATCTCATTCCTCATTTCCGTTTCCCAATCAATAAAGTAAATACGCCCTAAATTATTAGTTTACATTTGTTGATTTATGGTAATTCCAGAGGAAATCCTAATGAAATGGAATTCCAAGTTTGGAACAATTTAATATTGTAATTTTAATATAAAAAATTTATTTAGAAGTAAGAAAATTTCCAAAAAATTAATATTTTTGCAAAGATATAAAATTCCCTAAAAAGACTCCCATTAACTATTTATTTGAAATGACATTCATTAATTATAAAAAATTTTGAGTTTAAAAAAAAAAAATCCAAAATAAGGTGCTTTTATACTGTATTGGAAAAGATGAATGTTTATACTTTGAAGTGATTATAGACCACATGTTTACAAACTGGGGAAAAAATAAAAAATAAAAAGAAATATGATAGGGTTATTCTAAACATATTAAAATAAAAAGGAAAACAAAAACAAAAAAAAAAGAAAGAAAAAGCTTTTTTAGAAAATTTTTGGCTTCTCCAACTAACCAAAAGCAACAATTAATCACACTGTTTTGCAAAATCATGCAACAGATGGGCCTATTTCAAAGATATGGGCCATGAATGGGCCCAATCATGAGCCCATCTAACAAACAAAATCAGATTCTTGACCACGGTCCACATTACCACCACCACCACCATCCTCCTCCAATGCCGTGCTTGCCGCCGCCGCCATTGGCCTCTACATTGCTAAACCAGCTCTTCAAATCCAGACAGTGTTGTGTATGGGATGTTAGGACATGTTGAATTCATACATTCCCCAAATTTTGAAATGTCACATTTTAAGCAAGTTCAGATATTCTACGAACATGTAAATAATTCAGCACCTATGATGAGAACGAAAACGACTCAAACTTGGGATATTGTTAAATTGAATAAACGTTTTTCCACAGCACCAAATGGGGCAGTAATTAAGCTTAAGTATAAGCAAGGATCTTAGCAATATAATACAACTTCTACCATAGTGTCCACCATGTGAAAGCTTATAAAACATATATTATCATTGAACTATATATACCATTAAACAGACCATATTAGTAACCAAAAATTCAAGAAGAACGAATAAAGATTTGCAATGCACGGGGTCAGATTCAGAGACTGAAACTTTCAGAAGAATGTCATTCTTCCTAATGAGCTCAAACAAACACATATCACCTTTCTCCAGGTACAAAAATATATAAATTTCGAATAAAGTAATGAGAAAAATTAAATTGAACCTGGTGATTGTTCAACTGGTCGATTTCAAATCACCAAAACTGGAATCCGAAATTCGTCTCACAGCGTAAGAATACTGTCTTCCTTTCTCAAAAAAAGGGAGATATACCACAGAGAAAACACGTTCTTATTTCACAAAACCTTTTGTTTTTCTAATTGAACGTCTGTTTTACTCTTCCTGCTTTTCTTTCTGTATATGAGTTTGATTATTTATCAAACTCTTCTTGTGGCAGTTATTTTCAAATAACTGCCACTATCTTATAATAAGGATAACTGTTATTACTTCCACTAACTATCCATCTTTATCCGTTTGGATTTTAGGTTTTGGGCCTGGGCCATTGTTTGGGTCATCTCGGTGGACCCGGCCCATGGCCCGAATATAAATATCCAACACTCCAATTGCTTCTGTTTGGAAAATCTAGACCATCCCTTCATTAAATCAGCACCCCCTGACTGTCTCCAAACGATTTGGACTGGCCACTCTTTTCCAATAGAGACTTGTAGGTTTAACATATTTAGTATCTCTACTCAGATACTTGTTAGCAAATTTGGCTGGCACATACTGTACAAGCGAATGAATTCTAACTAAGCATATTTCAGTGGATAATATGAGAAACTTGCAAGATCACATATTTACTTAAGAGTTTACCATCATGCAACTTTTCTTTACGTTTCTTGGCCACATGACAACCATGAATGCGGGATGTTTAGGCTTGAACAATCTGGCAACATTGATTGCTCTCTTTTTGTTCTGCTGCAATAGACCGAAAATGCCTACTAACAAACGCCCATGCCTTCAAGCAAAGCCGAAAAGTCACGTTCACCCGCAAGCTATGCAATTACTGCTTAAAACACATAAATCAAACTAATACTAAAGAAAGTAAAAATACGTATAAAGAGATTATCAAATTACTACTTTTATTCACTTCATTCAGAGAATGTCTCTCATCTTTATGATTATCAGCATATTTCAGCATTTATCAGCATTTCTGTTGGATTGCCATCGTCCCTGATACACATAGTCTTGGATTTAGAGACAGCACTTTCACTCAGGTGTCTATTGCGGTGCAAAGATCCTTGTGAAATGTACATTTCATCGCTGTTCAGTTTGCGTCGGTTAAATTCATTCTCAGCATTCGGTTCATTTGTCTCCTTCAGCTCTTCCACTTTGCACCTCTTGCTTAGGGTCTCATATCCATGCTTTAAATTTGGATAAGCAGCACATTCCTCCCACCCACTAGTCCCCAGAGCAGAACTACAGGAAGAATGAGCACCACTTAACTGTGAAGGAGTTTTGTTCATTTGATTAGATGACCTTTTACTTGGCCACACATCAGAAACTTCATTTTTCAAAGAGCCAAACTGTGGATTCAGAGTTGTGGGAACAACCATTTCAACCAAGTCATCAATTTTCATTTCATCCTACCGCACTGAGTTTTGTACATCATTTTCTAGTCCTCCACAATAACATGGATATCAAATCTCGCAAAAAGTTGAGTCAAATATAAGAACATGAAAATTTGAAATGTTTTCATATCTGAAAACCAAGAAGTATCCAGCAGAGATTGAATGATATTCGACAAAGTCATGCCAACCACTATGAAACCAAATCTTCTGCCAACCTCACATGCCAAACACGACCATTAGGTACACTAAGTGTAGCAACAGCAGAAAGTTTATCACCAAAATCCCTCACAAACTTTTCTGGTATCATCTGCATTTATGCTAATAAAATTAGATGACCTACTCAAGCACAAATTGAAAATCAATCCAAGAAATGTTCCAGAACATTGCTGTCGCATTAGGATCGATCTAACAGACAAAAAAAACTTCATATTAATCTATAAAATGAAGATGTTCTGATGTAATTTTTCTATATGTGGGAGCACTACCAACGTACCAAGTTTTTTGAAATAACGGTAGTGGTACAACAACTCAAACCTAATACATTATCAAATTGAATAAGCGCTCTCTACTATCAAGCCAAATTAGATGGTACTACCAATACATCATTCATTATAAACATTTATAACATTCATATAACCAAAATAAGTATGCTATTCAGTACCAACTTGACCATGTTATTGAAATAAACACAAAATCATTTGAAATTAGACCCATTAATGAACTCCACCAGTATATGAAACTGAAGAGCAGAACTTCATCAGACAGTTTAGATGAAACACAGTAAAACATATGTAATTGAAGGATTTGAAAGAACTTCTAGGTACAAAAGCTACAAAAACCTGTTCAACATATTCAACAGAGCTTTAGCTATGTTAACATAACTAGAGAAACGATAACATATATCTACAAGAAATATGTAATATGACTAACTGAGTTCTGTCATTATATGCAACTTATAACCAAGTTTCTAAATTGCATGAACGAAAAACTTCCTTGAACACAAATGATTTATTACTAAATCACCAAAAAAAAAAAAAAAACAAATGCAAAGAAACCAAAGTTGGGGTCTAAATTTAACAAACATATTTTGCAAAGAAGCAAAAACTTAGGAATTTGCCAGCCTTTTTTCTTCAAGGGTGGTGGGAAATATAACCTGTAAGAAATGTGTGGGTGTCTCTGTTGTCGAATCCCATGAAATGGATTCTGCTTTCATGTTTGAAGTCAGTTGTTGATTTACCAAAGAAAATAAGAAGACTTCAGCTTAGACCATCTTTATATAACACCAATTTTACATCATTTTGGTGTTAACACCAAATTTTTTGACACCAAATTTTCTTTTACTCCAATGTACATGATACCAAATTGGTGTAAAAGGTATATTCACATAATATTCCATACATAATTCTTTAACTAACATATATTAAAAATTTAAAAATATATTAAAATATATCCAATATTATACTCATTTTAAAGATCTCAATAAAATATTTCATATGATATATATTTTTTATAATAATTTAATACATATTTTGAATTAAATTAATTTATTAGTAAATTATATTTTTTGGTGTAATGAATTGTACTGTTTATTAACACCAAAACCTTATCTGAGAGTTCGCGTATTGGTATCACGTTGAAGGATAAAATTGCACCAAATTGGTGTTTAATTTTGGTGCAACGTTGCAGTTGCCCTTAGAGCTTATGCTCTAGAAAATGCATTGTATATTGTCGTACTTACACTAGGTGAATTTCTAAAAAGAAGTAGAAAATACAATAGAGCTTCGTTAATTGAAAAAAAATGTCTGATTTTCATATATAAGTTTTATAATTAGATATATCTAATTTTAAAAATAAATTAGATATATTTTATTTAAAAATAAATAAATAACCTATTAAATTCATTCATTATATTTTCTCCTAAAATAAATTCTTCCTCCTATTTAAATACAATAGATTAATTTAATTTATTAGTATTTATATTTTAAAATCATATATCTCTAATCATAAAAATATTATATATATAAAAAATTACAAGTGAGAAAGCAAAAGACACCTTTTTTATTCAAATAATAATAAATCATTTATTGAAGTTTTAAAATTTTATCACGTCATTATGCTTGGGATGAGTAATAATAAGATTTATACAAATAATTCAAATAGCTAATATATTTTTAATTTATATTTATGATATATAAGTTTAAATCTCATTATCCATATTCGATATTTTGTATGAGATTTTTTTTAATTGTGTCCATAAATATAATATTTAATCTTGAAAAACTTCCTATTATAATGAAAGTAGATGTTTATTAATTTCATAAAAATAGATTTTTGACCTTGCATTAGTGTTTGATAGGTCTTAATGGACCTCCGAGTCTCCAACCATAGCTTTTGCAAGATTTTCAGTCGACTCTCCTCATATATATATAAATATATAACCCTATTTCTTTTATAATTTAATACAGTGTCAAAGTCCCATCATGTTTTCAAAAATTACTAATATTATCCTTTTCGATTTATAAAATAAATTAAATATCTCTTATAATTTATAATAATATCAAAAAAAAAATCTCTTACTAATAAAATTAACTTTGAAAAGTAAAGTTTAATCATTAATATAAAACGATAAAGTTATAAGGATATTTTGATCATTTTGATTATCTTAATAATAATAGTAAGATGTGAAATAAATTTTTTAAAATTATAAGGAATAATGAATGATTATATTAAATTATAATAATAAAAAAATCGGATTATCCCTGTATTTTTATATATATATATATAAAATAAAAATTAGTCTGATTATCTGAAGAGATTTTGTCTAACCCCTTGGTTTGATGGAACCGTGGAACCCACATTTGATTTGGTCTGATCCACGTTGGAAATGAACCAATGACCGTCTTGTAAACATCAAATAGGGCAAGGTTGTAGACCTGCAGTGCTCCAGATAATGATGTGACCTTTCATATTTTCATACCAAGTAGAGACTAGCTCAATACTTCTCATCATCATTTTCTTCCGCTTGTTTGAAGAAGCAAGCCAGTGCTGCGTTACAGTTCGTGAGGGGAACCCGCCACTGTCCACAAGCTTCCATGGCAGAGACAACCTTTAACTTCTTCAAGATCATCAATTACTACTAATTTTATCATCAATGACTCCTAATTTTAAAACGTTAAGACAAACCACTAAAATCCATCCATTGTATTTAAATTAAATAGATGAGAGAATTTGTTTTAGGAGAGAACGTGCAATGGGTAAATTTGATAGCTTCGTTATAATCTTATAAGAAGCATCGATGATAAAATTACTATCTCTCTTTATATATATATATATATATATATATATATAGTAAATCTATCATCAGTACCTCTCAACTTTAAAAGGTAAGGATAAATCAATTAAATTCATCAATTGCATGCTATTTCTTAAAATAGATTCTCTTCCCTATTTAATTTAAATATAATAAATGAATTTAATTAGTTCGTCCTAACTTTTTAAAGTTAAAATACACCGATGGTATAATTTATATATATATATATATATAAAAGCATTTGTTAATTTTCACTTGTTTTTTCCGTAGATCATTTAGCTTTATTTGCATAAATGCAGGGGATTCCCAGTAAATTTGTGAAGAAATATGGTAATGACCTCTCAAGTGTTGCTACTCTCATAGTACCTAATGGTTGTGTTTGGAAGGTAAAGTTGACAAAAGATGGGAGAAAATTTTGGTTTGATGCTGGTTGGCATGATTTTGTAGAATATCATTCAATCTCTGCCGGATACTTCCTGGTGTTTAGATATGGAAAGAATTCAAATTTCCATGTTCTTATATTCGATATGTCTGCTTGTGAGATTCAATATCCACGTTATCGTGCTGGACTAATAAATGACGATCGCCACAATGAACTCGAAGATGGTGATTCTGTTGAGATCATAGGTTCCTCGACTCCTAAGCAACCTGCTGTTGATTCTGCTATGGAAATGAACAGGTGCAAGAAACCTACTGCATCCCTTGAGAGTCCAAAATTTAAGCACGACTATGAAGCGCAAAGCAACCAAGAGATGTAAAATGGAAGAGTTGGTGGAGAGTGAGCTTAAAAAAGTTGCATACGATGTTGGGAAGCATTCTTCAGATGAAACCAATAAAAGAACTAAATTTGGTAAATCATTTTATTAGCTTCATGTTCATTTTTTTTTTTTTTTTCCTAATCTCATAAATTGTTTGCAAAGTTAGTAGTTTTTTAACTCCAAATTTATCATTGCAGATGAACATGATATATTGGCTATTCTTGAAGAGATGGGGATTTCTGTTTACAAATATTTTGAAAATATTGAAGCAAAAGAAAAGGAGAGAACAATCACTGCTGCCAGATTGTTTATGCCAAAAAATCCATCTTTCATGGTTATCTTGCAGCCTGGCAACATACATAAATTAAATAGAGTTGTGAAATTAGGGCTTTTTGGGGTGGCTCTTAGAAGAAGCCATTTTTTAGATTTGTGAGCCCAAAAGCTATTTGAATGGAAATTGAAAATAGGGTTTTACCATTTAAGAGCTCTTTAGAAGAAAACGATACCTTATGGTTTTAAAAAAAAAGCTTCCGCTTCTCTTCGTTTAGCGTCAAAAACCAAAAGCATAAATTATTTCAAACGAACCTTTAATTTCTCATATTAGCTTTTGAAATTAACCCGTACTCATTTGCAATTGCATTTTATGTGTGCCACGTGCCATCCCATTTCACTGCTAAGTATTTGAAACAAAGAAATTCCGAATTGGTCAAACTAGAGGATTGTGACAAAAGAGAGTGGTCGGTGAAACTCGATCGCAAGCGCTGCCGGGGTCGTGTTAATTTATCTCGTGGATGGATAACTTTTGTCAAGGATAAGAATTTTAAAAAGGGAGATATTTGCATCTTTGAGCTTTTTAGGAAGAAGAACATTCTTCCTAAAGTTTTAATATTTCATTAGTTCGTGTTTGTTAAACTAATTCTAGCTTAGTAATTAGAATTGTGTAGTCTTTGGGGCTCTCTAGATGGTTTTTAGAAGCCACTTTTTGGGTTATTAAACCCAAAAACTATTTTGCAAGCTGTCTGAATAGAAATCGAAAATAAATTGTTACCATTCAAAAACCCTTTCGCAGTTAGTTCTTAATGGCTCTTAATGGCTTTTATCAAAGAGTCTCCACATCTCTTCTTTTACTAAAAAAGGCCATAAGCAAAAACTACTCATAGATAACTTGTGAGTCCTTCTCTCCTGTTACTGTAACATGTCACTTTTTAAGTTGTTTGGTATTTTTTTTTTTTTTTACTTTTTAAATGATAATATAAAGTTAATTGGACTTGTTAATATAATTAAAAAGGTAAGTGTTTTTTTTTTTTATTGGCACTTTTGAAATGATAATAGAAAGTTAATTATACTTGTTAATATAATTAAAAAGATAGTGCGAATGTATCACCAATGTAAATTTCAATAAATAATTTATATTTTTTAATATATTACTATATGATTTTATATATTAAATTTCTTTTAAATTCTTACCAATCTTAACAAATGCCATACAACGCTTGTTATTTTATTTTATTTTTTAATTATCAAATGAATATTGAGGAAAAAGAAATCTCTTTTCAAATAATTTCAGCTAAGATCAGCAAACATGTGACTTATGATAAGCATCCCAAGTTATACATATGTTGAACATTTTTCAAAAGGAAAATAAATAAATAAATAAATATTGATATTTTCCTGTAAGAATATCTGAGCGACTTGTCAAGAGATTTTAGTGGGGAGAGTCTGACCACCAAATGATTCTCTTCTTGTCTAAAGTCTAAACCTGTGTTGAGATAGTGACATGCCTAGGAAATGATGAAAATATGATCAAATCATCATTCATAAGAACCTGATTTATTTTATCTTTGAAAATGGGGTATATTATGTGAAACATTTATTATATACTGATTTTATAAATTAATTATAAAAAAAGTTGAAAATTTGTAAAATTTTAAGCCCAGAATTCGGAGGCCCGAGACGGTCGCACCTCCTTAGAGCCCGCCCTAATGCATGCAATGTGAGGACAGCTTCATTAGACAAAGGGAAAACAAGAACTAAATATTGTAAGCTTTTTATACCTATGTATCATTTCTCTAGTAAATTATTCATGAAGTTTATATTTTTCAGCTCTTATCCTCTTAACTGCTGAGAAACTTTAATTGTTGGCCTTTTTCTTAAAAATAATAATAATAATAAAATCTCTGTTGGTAATAGAATTTTGAGTCTATTACAATTTATAGCCAAACAGAGAGAGAGAGAGCAATCAATGTTGCTAGGCCATTCAAGCCTGAAAATTCTGCATTAATGGTTATCTTGCAGTCAATAAACATAACAAAGAATTTCTTGGTGAGCTTCTGAGTATATAAAGCATGATTCTGATGTTATTATCATTGTAGTATGCTCAGTTGCAACCGTTTTTGCATGTACAGTATGTACCACTCAAAAATGCTGACAAGTATTTGAGTAGAGATACCAAACTTATCAATGTTTCTGATGGAAAAGAGTGGCCAGTCCAAATATTTTTGGAGACAATCTGCAAATTCAGGTCCCAATCTATTGAAGGGGTGTGCTGGATTTTTAAGGAAATAATTTGAAGTGCAGAAAGTTTCGGCCTTCATTAATCCTGAGTTATTGCCAAACTGAATGACTAGGAAAATCTGTTTATAGGGTTAATTCGTTGTTGAAATATGTTCACAAGTACTCTAATTGCAGACAGTTAAGTAGCAGTCATATATATCAGCTTTCCTCCTTTTCCAAACTCTGATAAGTAATTTCATAGAGAAACATCTGATCAAGAACAGAACAAAATCATTATCATCAAACAAATTTGCAATTCTTTTCTGTCCTTAGGATCCTACTTCGCATAAAGCCTAAACTAGATGGTTATATTAAGATACTTCATCGTTAAACTTTGTTGCATATACATACACGTGAGATATAGACAAGATTTTCGTGTCCAAAATACAATTTGCATGTTCCCTGAAGCAGAATAACACCATAAGACATGCAAAGATGGAGTGAGAATGAAATCTTCCAACTTAAAAGCGAAAATGATATTATGACTATAACCCATTGTTCCAGTTTGGTTGAGCGTCAACTAGACTGAACAATCTATATACAACCCTAGTCAAACCACAAAATTTTGTATAGAAACCCCTAAACTACCACTTAAAGTCACCAAGTTGTACAACCAAAGTTTATGGACAATAAACTGGATTGGTAACAGATCACCTGAAAACAAAGGGTTACTCGAAGAGGTTTTAGCAACCAGAGATAAAAATACACTGCAGATTCCAGTTTAATTCACTGACTACTAATGCGACAATCTGTTCATGAATCCTGCACCTTCCATGACACGGAACACAGTAACTTTCAGCACAAATTCCCTCGATCTAAGCACCTCAAAGACGCAAACATCTCCTTCCCCCAAATTGTTCTCCAATGTAAATTCATACCATCCTTGACTGAACTTAGCTCTGCCTCCTCTATACAGGCAACGAACAGGCCATTGCTTCCCATCAGAAAGCTGTAGCTTAATGAACCCTGAAACCCCATTTAGATGCTTTTCAGCAAAGCAGGATGGCAAATACTGCACAGCACAAAGTACATGCCTCATAAGCCAAACACATAATGTTCATGTGGAACAGAAAACACTATGTATAGCACATGAATTTCAATAGCTCACCATAATACACCCTCTATATAAGTAAGATGGTCGCAGGACAACTCTACAGAAAGGATTAATTGGCTCAAATGCTTTGGCTGCATTAATTGCTCGCTCTCTTTCTTCAGCTGTGACAGTTCTCTTTCTTGCTGAAGCACTTTCATAAAATCTAAAGCGCATTTCTACATCTTCTTCATGCTGCTGATATTGAGCTGATGTGTCCGGATTGTCTACATGTTTATTGAGTTATGAAGAGAAATTTGAAACTACACAGACACAAGAATATCAAACAATAATCTTAGTTCAAAGAACTTACTAGGATCAAGCTTCCGCTTTTTCCTCCCTGCTTTCTTAGGCTTTTGAGATCCTCCATCTGGAGAATACAATGCATTTAATGAATTCTTAAGCTCAGCAATATCAAACTGAACACCTATATCCCGAGTAGATTGATTTCCAACTTGAGAATTACCATAACCTCTAAATTGATGTAAGTTTCCTTCACTGGCATAACTTGCACTGTTATTATATTTGGAACCACTGAACAAGTTCTGCAGCCCAGAAGAATTGACATTTTTGTTCAGCGTCAGCCGATCTGCATATTCAGAGTCATCATCTTCCATCTCTGCAAATATATGGTATTGTCTGCTATGATTGGCCGCTACAGTACTACCGAGTGCATTAGATTGATAATTTATCTCGGAAGAAGGCAAATTAAATATGTAAACATTAAAAGCTGAATTCCCTTGATATCTGAACACCAAAAAGTACCCAACGCCAATAGAGTAGCGTTCCATAAATTCCTGCCAACCATCATAGAACCAGACTTTGTTGTCAGCTCTTCTCAATCCTACACGTGAAACACTACCATTGGGGACAGTAAGTGTAGTAGCCATGGAAAGGTCATGCTTGAATTTCTTGATGAAGTTTTCTGGAATCCTCTGCAAGTACTCAGGTCAGGTTAAGAATGCATTAGTCAAAAAAACATTTCAAAAATGAAATGTCACTTACGTAAACTTGTAAATAGAAATTCTATTTAAGATGCAGATACTGACACAGCAACCAATGAAATATTTTCATGAAATTTATGTCCATCCTAAAATTATAGACACCAAGAAGTAGATTAGAATCACTCATCATGATTACTTATGACATTGTACTGCAAGCTCTAGAATAACAAAGAATAAAGATTGTCAACTTTTCCAGAGAATTACAGTTAGCATCTGGTCAAGCAAAAGAAATGAATATAATTAGATATGACACATTAGTAAGACTCCAACTTTTATGTACGATGGGAGTCCATTTACTGTAACCAGCTGGACCATGGTTGCATCAATATTAACCATCACAACAAATGACCTTTCAATTCAAAATTTCCAAAACCCTCAGAAATTATCATAGCAGTCAGTCTCTGATGAAATAACAAGGCCAACAGCACAGTCATGACATGGCATATCAAGTATCAAAGTCAACAAGTTTACATTTATCAATTCATCTTGCAAGTTATTGAAGGTTATTAGCATTTGTTGCAATCATGCAAATTTGAAAATGAAATAACTTTTGAACGATTTATTGGAATAATTATCTTAACTTTAGGTTATTCCATATGCTCATTTGCATGTTTCTAAGAGAAGTAAAACCTGCTGGGCAAAAGGTATATATAAATATACTACAAATAAAGAGGTATTACAGGCTTCATCAAAATTCTGGTCATCAAGTCTAGAAACTATATTTTGTCTGAACAAATTAAGAAAGCACTTTTAAGGACATCATTTTTCAAATCTAACTTTCAGCCTTATGTCAAGGGATAAGCAGAGCACAAGATTCATTACCAGACAATTTGCCTCATGTTTTTTCCTTGCTTTCCATAACAATCAAACTCTAAAAGTATCAAGATATATGCTGCCAATTGTGTAAAAATAACACTTCTAGGAAAAAAAGTCAAATTATTGCAATTCTTCGATTGGTAAGGGAATGTACACCAAAGCAAAATCAATGGGGTTTCAAGACACTACGACAGGATGTTACAGCCAAGTCTAAAGTGGAAGATATAATTTCTCAGTAACTAACATCGCACCCTTCAATTTCAGAGAACACTAGAAACTAAAACATCTCACTGTTCAACACTGTTCTGCTGTTTGATCAACTTTGGTTCTTTATAATAAACCTATACTCCTAAAGATATCCTCAAACAACAAAAATAATCAAGTCAACTAAGGCTTTTCGAACCATATCGCTAGGCTAAGCTTGCTCATTCTGCTACAATATACCTAAAACCATAACGACCAAAAACGCATCTTCAAATTTCTCTTCCTTGTCATGTTCCAAGTAACCAAACAAACTTCTAAGTCCTAGCAAAACCATACTCCACATAAATCCCTTCTCTCTCTCTCCCCTGGGTTTTCCAATCCACCAATCAAGTAAATTCCACTATCTAGGTCCTCAAAAACTACAATTAAACAATTAACCCAACAAAGCCTTAAAACAACAATACAGCCAATCTCACTTCAGCTACTCTTAAACCTACAAGCAAACATCTGGGCCCCGACTAAATCTCACAAAATGATAAACTTACAACCTCAATTCAATTAAAGTATCCATCTGGGGTTCAAAGTTGCCACCTTTAGCCCCAAAATCTCACACAAACAACCGACCCACATATGAAAAAGAAAAACAAAGCAAATTCAATCAAAACCATTCAATATTTGACCAAAAGAACAGGAAACTGAGATGGAGTTTTACCAGTTTTCGCTCCTGGATGGTGGAGGAGAGAATCAGCTTGTGAAAACACGGACGAGGCATCTTTTTTGGGTTTAAAAGAAAAAAGACGCAGTCAGAAGAACATATGACGATGATGATGATGATGGTGGTTCGAGTAGTTGATACGAGTTCTGAGACTTGCAGTGGTTTCAGATCTGCTTCGTCTTCTCGCCTGTGCCTCTGTCTCTCTTTCTCTGCTTTTAGTCAAACAGTGGGCTTTTAAACCTTAAAAAACCCAACTTGACCTAAAAATACGAGTCCAACTCAGTTCTGACTCACTTGGCCAGAGGGGGATGACTCGGGTGGCAACTCAGGGACCCACAGTCTTTTTATCCTTTTTTGGACCCCACCTATACCAATCAATCATCACCATTTTTGTTTTATTTTACTTTTGTTTATAGATTTCTTAAATTAAATTAAAAATAAAATAAGAAAATGACGTTTATCATTATTTTAATACTATTATTTATTATTATTATTATTTAAAATTTTAAAATTAACATCAAACCTTTTAACAATATATTAACAGTTATACATAGATGTCTATCAAAATTAATCATTATTTATCTACTATTATTGGTATGAAATGAATATGATATTACTAGAATTAATTAATTATTATATCAAGTTTTATGTTAAATTATTTGGTTATTTTCTTTTAATACGAGACAAATTTTTTAGTGATTGATCACAAAATAGAAAAAACCATCCCTACTTTCATATATATATATATATATATATTTGCTTCCAAATTTCAATTTTATAGAGAAAACTTTAAAGTTGACACTTAGAGTACACAATCATAGAATATTGATAGCATCTTTCATAATTGATAAATTAATAATTTAATGATTTAAGTTTCATCATATTAAAATACTTAAGAATGTATAAAGTGAGCGAAAGAAATATTTTGATGGCTTTAATAAAGAGAGGATATATACTTAGAAAGGAGTGGAATCGAGGGCCCTCCTTCACTCAAATATTCACTAAAATGCTCAAACATCACCAAGACACTTTCATATATGTAGATCCAATTCCAGAATATAAATTATAGAGGTATTACCACTAAAATAATGTTTACTCAAAACTTTCATATAAATGGTGAGATAAATTATCTTACAACAACTTTGTATAAGAATGAATTCAATATGCATCACTTAAGTATATTGTAGTAGATATTGATGTGGTTTTGAAGTAGATTTCTTTTTTTTTCTTCTTTTGGGATTACTGATATATATCACTAATTGAAATAAGACTTTGTCAGTGAAACTCATACAAGACGAGAGAGGATAACTCATACAAAATAGAAAAATTATCATATTTTAATGAAACTTTTATGATTTGAACCCATAATTTTGAAAATAAGTAGTGGATGAATCTTGATTTTATCATTAGATTAAACTGTTTTTCTTGTTTTGAAATAAATATTAAAATTATATAAGTAGTAGCTAATTTGGATAGACATCAATAGGTTACTTGTAAATTTAATATACGAAAAACAAGAAAAACGAAAAAGAGTGAGAATGAGAATTTGAGTCAAAGAAGAGTTGGACCACCGAGTCAAGAATTGAAGAGAGATGGAGTGACCCAAGAAACAATTCTCAACGAGGAGATCCTTTTGATTCCATTCAGTATAGGACAAACATTTGAGACACTTGTCAAGCCAGGGTGATCTGGGGACCAATCTCATGACTGTCATTCAAAATGCTTATTAGCAGATTTAGGAATTGATGGCACCTGCTCCTTTTATTCGCCTATTTATTATATTTTATATTGATGTTGATTTTCTTTTCTTTTTCTTTTTTCAAAATAAAAATAAGAAAAGAATTTAAAGTTGGGTGGGACGGGATGAGGACCTACAGGCCACCGTTGTTTAGAAGGTAGAAAATGGTTGGGATTCTTTTTTAACTTTTTATTGTTAGTCTAAAACTTAGTGATCAGTGCATATATTAATATTGTCATTAAGGTTTATGAGATGATGACCTAATCCATTTGTAATTCAAATGTGTTTCAAAATTAAGATCAGCCTAAAGTTGTCAAAATTAAATACTATTTACGTGATTTCCATATGTTGATAATTATATATATAAAATTCAAACCCTGATTACAGTTATAAAAACTATAAGACATGGTTAAATATGAATGTGAGATTTGAATCATATCATAAATGTGAAAAGGAAATGTATTAATATAGTCATTTGAATTATAAATTGATATACATCATAAATACTTTTTAGTGTGAATGTCTTTGTGTAAAACATCATGTAACAGTACAAGAGTTTACAAGTGCTCAAAGAAGAGGTTATTTAAGAACAACAGTGTATTTTCATAAACAAATTTAAAATATAGCATTGTTATAAGTGCATGACTTAATTTGTTTGTGCTCATTCTACTATAAACATAATACTCTATTTTAAAATTCAGCATCGTTCAGAGTTTTAATTGTTTAATTTTAATCACTAATATCCATAGTTATCAACTTATAACACATCAATTTATTTTCCAGTTAGGATTGAGAGGATAAATGGTATCTATTTCAAGAACAAGTTGGTGCGAGCGGGATTTTGACGTATATGGATAATGTGAGACAATTTTCTAATAATTTCCAATATCAAAATGTCGTCGTCAAGAACCATTAAAGTAATTGCTTTCTTCAAGAATTCTCCAAAACAAGCATGAAATTGCAGCTATCCTTCATAAAGAACTGAGAGTAGTTCTGCTATCATGTCATAAATTTGGCCTCTAAAATTATTTCAAAATATATATATATTGGCCTCTAAAACAGTAATGGTAAGGCAATTCCACACTAGCAGCTAATATAGCATTCATGACCATTCTTTTTCCTCTAGAAATGTGACATGATGATGGTGAGAAAAGTTTATTGAGATCCATCGAGATTAAAGTCTATATGTACTATTCATATACATATACTCCCATTACATCTAAATACAGAGTTCGAAAATTTACTCTTATAATATCAAGAGATATTTACTCTCATAATATGAGAAAAAGATTCCCTATACATATTAAATATGTATGATGAGGTTCAAGCCTCTATTATGAATATATAAGAGAAATGCACAAATAATTTGAACAATGAGTAGATATAAGCTTACAAAAATTCAGATATACAATCCACTCAAAATTATATTGCTGCACATCCCATTACATTTATTTATTTTACTACTAGAAATTAATTCTACAATTTCACAAACGCTGATTACTCATCTCTAGCTTGCCAACTCAGATATTTTGGAATGAGATCATATTTGTTACATGAGTTTGGATTAAATTTGGATAGTTTCTTATCAAAATTTATGTTTGGCAAGAGCCATGGGATTGGAAGCCCATCCCATGGTCGTTATTATTTAAACCCTCCACAACTCATGGGATAAAGCAATGGAATCTTTTTTATGTTTTTAAAATATAATATTAATTTATTTAATTATTTTAAAAATTAAGTTAATATATATTAATTATTTCTAAAAGAAAAGAATTTTTACATTAATTATAAAATAAATATTATTTTATTTTGAAAATAATTTAACATGTTATGTTATTTTAAAAATAATTTAATTATTTTAAATATAAGATATATTTACTTTATTCATATTTTTAAATTCAATTTCAAACTCAACCAAATAAAAGATAATAATTTTTTTTATCTAATTTTATACTATACCTAACATGTCATAGTGTTAATTTATCCAATCTAATATAATCGTATTTCATCAAAATAATTCAAACCGATTTGGGGTGCCAAACAGATCGCAGGATGTAAAGGTTCTCAACATAGCTTCTTGAAATTACTGAGCCTTCTAGAACTGAAATAATTTGGTAAGAGAGACCATTGCTATTGGCATTATTCCACATGACAAAGTATTGAGAGTTGCTTTTACTCGTTCATAGCTGTATTCTACCCAAAATTAATTTCAACTTTTTATTCCTTACTTTATTTGCTAAATATAAAACATAAAATGCGATTGTTCTATGAAGAATATTCGATTTGATTACACCGAGACACGTGATAGTTGTTTTGATAATTACATTTTTCAGATTGTTATCTAATCCGTCTACAATAACGTTAGTGTATAATATTTATACATACATTCATATTGCTATCATCTACCCTCACACAACGTCACAATCTGTTAATTGATCAGAATACAAATCTCCCATTTCAGTCAGTACAAGCTTTTCAAATTTATTCATGATCATTCCAACAATACTTGCATGTCTTTCTTCACAAAAGGGCATGCAGCCTTGCCTTACTAGAACATCCTAACTTTTACAGTCTAAAGACAAGCAAGAAAAGAAGCCTATTAATTCCTGATTGATGAAGGAAACAAATTTCTTGCGCAAAGCCACAGCATTTCCGCATGTGGGGTTGGTCAAGTGGAAGCAATGGTTTTCTCCTTTAGATTCCATGACCTCCACATCACCTTCCCATCCACTCATCTTCAATGCCTCAGTATAGTACAATCCTCTAGCTCTTAGAAAATCTCTCTCAGCAACAAAAACCAGCAACCTGTTGGTTCCCAGGCTGGCCAGGTTGGGATCGAAAGCCGGATTAATCATTGGATCATTAAGCCCACTTGTGGCCGGACAAGTGAATCGCCACAATCCTTCCAATTTCTCTCGCAGGTTTACATCATCTGTCTCATCAGCAACTGGATTTTCACCTAAAAAATATGGATGAAATAAAATGATGCCCCTTACATTAACACCATCAAGTTTGTCTAGACCACGTCTTAGTCCCATGTGGTGTGCTATGTTACCACCGGCACTGTCGCCAGAGAAAAACACTCGCTGGAAATCAGCGTGTTGATTCAGCCAATCTTCAGGGCCTTTTCCATCAGAATGGGAAGCAACCCATTTGAGGGCGGTCCACGAATCGTTATGAGGACAAGGGACAGGATTCTCCGGGGCTTGTCTGTACTCTACTGAGGCTGCAATGATATTAACTTCCGAGACTATGGAGTTGAGGAAACTATGGTACAAAGTAGAGAAGGCGGATTCGATGCAAAAGGCTCCGCCGTGAAAGTAAACAAGAAGAGGAAGTTTCTGGCTTTGGTGGGTGTTTTTGGGGAGGTAAAGTCTGAGAGAAAGATTGTTTTCAGGTGAAAACAGAGTGTCTATGGATTCAACGTTGGTTTTGGGATCCAGAGATGGGGGAGCGAAGTCGTTCCTGATGAGCTGCTCTATGTGGCCATCTTTGTATGCGATAAAGTATGGAGAGAAATCAACATCGATTTCTGAAGACTTGGAGGAATCCATGGCCAAAGAAGAAGTGCACAAGATTTGCAGGCTTATGTTTATTGTCTACTCACGAGTGAGCGATAAAATATGGAGGCTGCTGCTTCTTCGGATATATATAGGAGAATTAAAAAAGAGAGAGACCCTGATAAGACGAGGACACTGTAAAGCGTGGCTCAGTGGTTTAAGAGCACCCCTCACCCATGCCAAGTGCATCTCCTCACTTGGTATGTGGATAATAGTTATCCATGTGACATCTCGAAGTTTATAGAATAGAGATCCGGAGCATATTTTAAAATTTTATTACAGCTGATTTAGACCAAATTCTAATTTGGTGCTAGTAATAAAATAATAATAATAATAATAATAATAAAGAATTTAGCTGGGTGTAAACTTTCAAATACCTTATATTGGTTAAAAAAAATAATCCTTTTGTTATTACATTCATTAAATTTATCAATTTTTAGTTTTTTAACCTTTTTATGTAAAAATTGACATAAACAGAGGAAGAAAAGAAGAAAAATAAAGGAAGATCCGAGAGAAAAGTAGAAGTGATAAAATAATAATAATAATAATAATGTTACACTTTTTAAAAATATGTAAAAAAAAAAAATAATCTAGTTGGATACAAGCTGGCAATACCTTATATTGGCTAAAAAATTAATCTTTTTGTTATTACATTAATTAAATTTATCAAATTTTAGTTGTTTTACCTTTTTATGCAAAAGTTGACATAAAGAGAGAGAGAAAAGAAGAAAAATAAAGGAAGATCATAGAGAAAAGTAAAAGTGATAAAAAACAATAGAAAAAAAAAATACTACACTTTCTAAAAATTTGTTCAAATAATGTGGTAAGTTGATTTATGACTACTATATTAATTTTGGGATGATGTATTCATGATAGAGTAATTACACATAATATTATTACATCATTTGGATAATAAATTTTGATAAATTTTTGGATGGTATAATATTACTCAAAGAAAAAATAAAAAGGGAGCAATGGATAGAAAATCACGATTAGGAAAAAGGATAACCAAGAGAAATCATGGAGGACAAGAAACAACAAAATAAAAAGAACATGTTCTTTCTAGCATGAATCACACTAGTTATAAACTAGTATGAAACATACTAGTTATATAACTGGCGTGGAACATCCTGGTTATAGCTGACATGAACCACACTAGTTATGACTACTATGAACCATATTGGTTATAAGTTGTGTGAAGAGCACCAATTGTTTAGTAGGCAAGAAGCATTGTGATTTTAGCTAGAATGAATTTTACACCAATTGTTTTGATAATAACTTTACCAAGATAAATATTGTCAAAATTCAGTGACTTCTAATAATTTTAAAATTAACCATATTGGTTATATTGCCCATAATTTTGTTTACTGATAAATGTTAATATCAAAGGCTGTAAATAAATGGCAAAATAATGATAATTATAATGATAAATGGCAAAATTATTCATCCCTTATGGGCAATGTTGTAAAAGGCACTAGACGCTAGGCAATTGAAATTTCCACTGGACATGTTGAAATCTCATATGATGATTACATAACGAGTTAGAGGGTATTTTAGTAAAAGTAGGTGGTGTGTATATATATATTTGGTGGAAGAGAAGATATTAAATTAAGAGAAAACTACTAATATGTTGTGTTTTAGTACAATAATGGAATTTAAATTCTTTACTTTTTAAAATTAAAAGAAGTGTTTCATCACTTTTTATAAAGAGTGATGTGCTGTAAAAGTAGGTAATATAATATTTAATAAAACTAAAATTATATAAACAATATTAATATATTGAAAACTCTACCTCTCAACAGTCAACTTTCACTTCTCTGATATCTCTCATTCGTCTTACTTCTTTGGCTCCTCTCGGGTCTCAACTCTCTCTCCCCTCTCCTTTCTCTCACTTCGCTTCTCTTATGTTTTTCGTTACTCTCGCTGAGATGGAAGCCAGTGTCTCTAAAATCGCCTCATCCGATGACGATGAGGATGAGTGGCGGTTTAGGATAACCTTATCTGGTGACGGTAAACAATGAACTAGTAGGGGTTGAGTTTTGGTGTGGTGAGTAATGTGAGGGATGAAGTCTCTCGATTAAGGAGTGACGATTAACGAGTCAAGGTTTGATGTGGTGAGCGGTGAGTGGTGAGTGGTGTAAGGGATTTGAGAAGTGACTACTTGTTTTGGATAAAACTTGAAAAAAAAAAAAAAATCGATCTCCGAAGTGAAGGTAAGGGTTAAGATTTGCAAAAGAGGGGTGCTCACGGTGGGTACGTAGTCTAGTGAGAGTGAAAAAAGTCGATGTTTTTCAAATCTTTTCTTTTTTTGAGTCTTTAGACATCAAAATGACATCGTTTTTGGGACATCAAAATGACTATGTTTTGGTGTGATGAGTTATTAAAACAAATGGGCTCTGCGGCTCCTAGTTGCGAAGTCTTGAGTTGCATCCGCCTAAAACCCCTAATTAGGTGATTCTCGCCTCGTCGATTGATCGTCTACACAGTTTCTAGTGCCTAGGCGGTGATTTTGGCTGAGATCTGAACCATTGCTTATGAGTATAATTAGAAATTCAAATGTTATTTCACCTCATCAAACTAACAAAATGTCAAAGTCATCACATCACATGCATCGCTTTTTATAAAAGCAAGGTCATAAAGGTAATTGCGAACAATCATGTTTAGTGCACCGTTTAACTATTGGTGGTCAACATGGTCAAATACCCCAATCTGTCAGATTTCAAAACGTGAAATTATTCTTGCAATTAGGTTTTTTAATAGGGTGCCTGCAAATAATTCCCTTTACTACTTATGTAGTTCACACATATTGATAAATTTATGTGTAGGATCCGAAATTCTGTTATATAAATTGTACTTGCATGACCTATACATGTTGATGTTATATAATTGCTTAAATATACAGATGAAATTTAAATTCATACCATGAATGCGAAATAGTACATAATTAGGTTGAGTTAATAAGTGGAAAATGATTTTTTTATTGTTATTATTAATATGTAAAATATCAAGTAACAATACAATAGTTAACAAGTGCTCATATATATAAGAGGTTATTTGAAAAAAAAAAAAAATTGTATTTTCGTAAGCATATTTAAAATTTTGCATCACTATATGGACCCGACTCATTTTGTTCGTGCTCATTCTGCTACAAACAGAATACTCTGCTTTCAAATTTAGCATTGTCCAGAGATTAATTCTACATTTACTACTTCACATCACATAGCATTTATTTATACAAAGATTAATTCTACACTTTCACAAACACTTATTGCTCCTCTCTAACTTGCCAGCCAGCTCAGATAATCCTGAAATGAGAGATTTGAAGGTTCTCAACATCAAGCTTCTTGAAATTACTGAGCCTTCTAGAACTATAATACTTTCCCCAATTGTATGCTTTGTATTTGGGTGGGTTCTGCTCATTTGTCAGCTCTTCTAAGGGCTCGACCATGGTGTTGTATGCAGGGCTGAAGAAGAATGGAATGGAATATCTTTCCTTCTCTGAGTTCACCACAACCCTGTGCTCCACACTCTCATAAGCTTCATTACTCCAAACCTGCACCAATCACAATAGTTCAACCAAACAAATGTTCTTGGACAGATCATCTTCATACCACTAACTACAAACAATTTAAACTAGTGAGTAATAATTATCAGGTGTAAGATTCCCCATGTTTTTTCCTGCAGATCTTAATTCTATGATGTCATAAGTGATTTTTAATATTTTGTTATGTTAAAAAATCAAATCCCACATTATGTGCACCTGATTAGTTCTTAAATTTTCATGAGGAAATTGGTGCTTGATATACACAAAATTGGAAAGTTGATTCATTTTAAAACACTATCGTTTACGGTACAACTATTTTAAAGGTTAAATTATTTTAAACGACGTTTATAATGAATTTTAAAACTACTTGAATATCCCCATATATTCAATATTCAGACTTTAAAATACTTTCGAAGAATTTATCATTATCAATATGATCCTAACTTATGCAACATGTACTTTCAAATTTGACTGAAATAAGATTTCGAGTACCCACCGATTAAATTATTTATGATTATATGTTCTTTGTTAACTTGAAGCTTTTAAATGTTACCTGAATAATGTCACCAACATTTACAATATAAGCATCAGGGGTGGGCTTGACAAACACCCACTCTCCATCTGATTTTCTCTTCACTTGAAGCCCACCAACATCATCTTGGTAAAGAATAGTCAAGGCACCACCATCCTTGTGTCTACCAACACCAAGAGCCAGGTCTGGAGCAGGGCAAGGCGGGTAGTGGTTGAGTCTAATGAAGGTGGTTGAATCTCTGAAGAAGCTGTGGAACCTATTGGCTGGCAAGCCTAGACTCAGTGCAATCAGCTCCAATAACTTGTATGCAAGCTTTTCCATCTCTTTAACATATTCTTCACATGCATCCCTAAGTTATCAATTAACAAACTCATTAGATTAGATAACACATAAACCAAGTTGTACTGTATTCATTTGCTCACCTTATCTCTCTACATGAACATTGTTAAGATTGTGATTGAAGGTTAACTGAGAAAAGAGCATTAAACCAAAGGAGGACTTGTTTTGGATTTGTAACCATAACATGTACAACATAAACATATTTATAATGCAACTAGAACAACAGAAAGATTGTTGTAAAAAAACTCACTTCAATTCTGGAGGATATTCAGGCCAAACATTGTAGAGCTCAGTTACTTCCTTGTCATCAGGATCAGGTGAAGTTGGCATTAAAGTAGGATTATTCATGACAAAATCAAACACTTCTTTCCAATCTCTAACATTCTTAGTATGCTCAGTATCATAGTACCCCAAAGGCTGCTTCTCAGTTCTCCTGATCTTCCTCTTCTCCTCTAATGACAACCTGAAAAATTTCCTGGCAGAATCCTCCACTTTCTGGCGCTTCTTCAAGGGCACTCCATGGTTGATCACCTGGAAGAAACCCCAGTGCTTGCATGCATGGCCTATCTCTGAAACAAGTCCATCAAGTGAGAGATCAATTAAGGGTATGCCTTCAGCTTCAGTCATTTTGGACAGTTTAGGCCTGTGTTCTTGTGCTTGAATAAAAGCTAGATCAACCTCTCCCATGTTGAATGATATATGGTTCTTTTTGGTTTCTAATCAAAAGGTGAAACAAGTGATGGTTTTGAGAGAGATAATGTTTGGAGGAGATGTAGTGCTTCTGGTTTAGATTGAACCTAGACAGGTTTTGGGACAGGTGAGAACAAGTCATAACATGTGGTGGAAAGTTTAAATGATGTTTGTGCCTGCAATATGGACAATTTTTATTTGTTTGAACGTTGAAGTAGAATTTAAGCATTAGTAATGCAGTTGGAATGTAAAATCTTGGGGCTAATTTCAACATTATGCTGGTTGATAAAATATCTGTTAATTATTATTTACTCTCTCTCATTCTCTCTCCCTCTCTCTCACTCTATATATTATGGGGGAGGGGCAAAAATGACACAATAAAATAAGGATCTAACATTGATATCCTTTTTCAATAAATTCAACAATCGGTCTTTTTTTTATCTATGAAAATACGAAAATATCCATATACCAAAAGAAAGTTGAAGAGATATTTTTTTTGCAAACAGAGGAACTGAGGAAGTAACCGTCTACCTTCTCAAAACAGCCGCCGTTCAACCCTTCGTCTCCTTCTTTTCTCCTTTTCCTCCTACTCTTTTTATCTTCCTTGACTTTTCCTCTTATTCCTATTATTATACACATGCCTCCCTTTCTCATCAATCAACAAACTCAGTAGATTAGATCACATTAACCAACTTGTACAATCAAAGCCATTCAATGTCTAGAGAAGTTAGATTGAGATTAATGTAATTTGAAGTTAAATAATAATAATAATGAAGTAAAATTATACTTAAGGAAAATCTAATTGTCCCAAATCAATAATAATTATCCAAATTACCATCATCTAATTTAGTACGATAGTAAAGAGCTATCATTCAGCTTGATAATGATCTATAGTTGAGCGACTACATTACAGAAATATAAAATATATCTTATAATGATATCTCTTATTAAAATTTGCAAGCTCCCAACTCAGATTGTATAAACAATCGGTTCTCTTATAATTTGCAAGTTCCTTAATTGAAATATACTCTCTAGTGACGTGTTGCCTTTTTTTACACTGACACTCCTAGAAATTATCAACAAACGGTTTGATGGACATATATATATATATATATATATATATATATGCATACATTAGTTCTTTAATGTAGGATATCCTGATCAATTTTGTGAGTCTTAATTCTCCATGCAAGTCTTGACAATATCCCAAAACATGCTAAGATCCTATCACGAATGATTGGGGAGTGCTAGCAAAAATGATCAGGACTAAAATTGTAGCTGCCCTGCACAAAGACATGAGTAGTTTTGGCATATCATGTCTTAAATTTGGCCCTTTACTACATTAATTATGAAACCACATTGGCAACATATGAATCAAGGTTATAGGCTAGCATGTGCTCCTTCTTAGTTTTTGTAGACTTTGCAACATCTCATAATTACTAACCTGGCATGGTTGATGTCTAACAATATTGTAATGCATGTCTTAAATTAAATTTAAATACTTTAATTAAATCTAAGCATTCTAATCAAATAGTTGCTAATACAGTATTAAGGCCACAAAAGTGTGAATACTGATATATATATAACGTCTATACATTGCTAGTGATGAGGTAATTGTTACACCATTTTCACACAAACAACTTAGCATATATCACTTATGGATGGAAAGCTCTCCCTCTAGCTTGATAGCCAGCTCTGGAATCTTGAAATGAGAGATTTGAAGTATCTCAACATTAAGCTTCTTGAAGTTACAAAGCCTTTTAGTTCTGTAGAACTTTCCCCAGTTGTATGCTGTGTATTTGGGTGGACTCTGCTCATTTGTCAGCTCTTCTAAGGGCTCAACCATGGTGTAGTGTGCTGGGTTGAAGAAGAACGGAACGGAGAATCTTTCCTTCTCAGAGTTCACCACTGCCCTGTGTTCCACACTCTCATAAGCGTCATTGCTCCAAACCTGCAACAATCAGAATAGTTCAACCAAACAAATGTGAAAAGTGATACAAACAAGATTGGCAGTAGATTCATGTCAAAGCATTTTTAGAGCATTGAAAACAGATTTCTTTGTTACCGTTAGTGTACTAGAGTGCTACCTAGTCAAGAAAATTCAAAACCACTTGAAATTATGTGTATCTAACTCATATTATGAGATGGGTTCGAGAAATTTGGTCTAATTAACATGATTCAAACTTGATTTCTGATTACCAACCAAATCATGGAAAATTTTCTGTTATGTTATCATGAAGCTTTTGAATGTTACCTGAACAATTTCACCAACATTTATAATATAAGCATCTGGGGTGGGTTTGACAGTAACCCACTCTCCATCTGATTTTCTCTTCACTTGAAGCCCGCCAACATCATCCTGGAAAAGAATGGTTAAGGCTCCA
Organism: Dimocarpus longan; assembly: GCA_022984855.1. NCBI lineage: Eukaryota > Viridiplantae > Streptophyta > Magnoliopsida > Sapindales > Sapindaceae > Dimocarpus > Dimocarpus longan. The sequence goes on from CM041020.1 coordinate 27,797,890, forward strand.
CCATCCAAGTGTCGACCAATGCCAAGAGCCAGGTCTGGAGCTGGGCAAGGCGGGTAGTGGTTGAGCCTCATAAAGGTGGTTTGGTCTTTGAAGAAGCTGTGGAACCTGTCTGCTGGCAAGCCTAGGCTCATTGCAATCAGCTCCATCAACTTGTATGCAAGTTTTTCCATCTCTTTAACATATTCTTCACAGGCCTCTCTGTCTCATCAATCAGCCACCTCATTCAATTAGATCATGTAAACCAAGTCGTACAATCAAATTGATCAACTGATCTCTACATGAACATAAATAAGATTTACATGGAATCCATTTCTAAAGTGAGAATCAAAATCCTGATAATTACCCATGAATGGTTAGTACGAATGATTGGGTCTTAGAATTTGTTCCCTCAAAGTCTAAGGTTCAAATCCTTATGGACACATACTTGGCCAAAAGGCTATAGTTTACTGCTTCTCAAAGATGGTAGGATTTTAGTGCGAGCTTCAATTCGAACTCAAATTTTCTAAACAGTTGCGGGGATTTCTGGAGTATAAAAAGAAAACATCCTGATAATTAAAGAACAAGATGTCTGCATGAAAGAAAGACTTGCAAAATTTATGACCAAAACATGTTGCATGATGATCATATATGTGACAAAACTAGAGTTAGAAACTCACTTCAGCTCAGGAGGATACTCAGGCCAAGCATTATGCAACTCGGTGATTTCCCTGTCATCAGGGTCAGGTGAAGCAGGTACCAAAGTAGGACTTCTCGAAACAAAATCAAACACTTCTTTCCAATCTCTGATGTTTTTGGTATGCTCAGAATCATAGTACCCCAAAGGCTGCTTCTCGGTTCTCCTGATCTTCCTCTTCTCCTCCAGCGACAACCCGAAAAATTTCCTGGCAGAATCCTCCACTTTCCGGCGCTTCTCCAGGGGCACTCCATGGTTGACCACCTGGAAGAATCCCCAGTCCTTGCATGCATTGCCAACCTCAGAAACAAGGCCATCAATTGAGGTTTTGTGATCATCAGGAACAGATATAAGTGACAGATCAATTAAGGGTATGGCTTCAGCGTAAGAGATGGAGAGTTTAGGCCTATGTTCTTGGTCTTGGATGAAAGCTTGTTCAACTGCTGCCATGGTTAATAATGATGATTAATCTGTATGATAACCTCAATTATTGCCGTTACACTTTATTTTTTCTTTAAAATTTTATTAATCAAACTCTTATTTACATTAATGGACAATATAGTTGCTTGATTGTGACTAGATAGCATTTGAAACTGTCACCAAAAGATATTTTTGGAGAGCGTTAATATTAGAGTCTGATTTGAATCTTTTTAACATTTGAGTCACAAAGTTTCTTTTTTTAAGAAAATAAATAAATTTAAGCTTTGAAAAAATATTAACTTTTTCAATTTCTTTCACTGTCGGAGTCCACTTGTTCATCCAGGGTCTTATTTGGTGAGTTTTCTTCCTTCTCCATTTGAGATAAAAATAAAAGAAGAAAAGAAGAAAAAGAAAAAGAGAAAAGAAAAGACAAAAACCAAAATAGATTTAGAGAGATGCTGAACGGAGAAGAGAGAATATTCATTGGAGAGGACACGGATAGAGATGAGAGGGATTACAACCGATGAAGAAGTTGAAGAAGATAATGATAGAACATAAAACAGGAAAATCTAGCTCTAGTAAACAACTAAATTAAAATGTAAATACTTTCATCCACTATCCACAAAGATAATTAACCAAGTTGTCTTTGGTCGTTAGTGTCATTGGTTGGACGCTAGCCGTCTCCATGCCTCCTATTGTGTGTGGTATGAATTCGACATCAACCCATCAAATCCAAATATATAATAATCATAATAATAATAATAATCATCATCATATAATAACAGTCTCCCACCATTCGATGTGGGTTGACCTCCCACCCTCGTATGGATCTCTTTCTCATCTTCATGTGGGTGGATTTCTCCCAATTGGGAGTTATTCCTTGGGCCATGCTACAATGTTACTATCCTTATTAGTCCCGGTAACCCCCTCAGTCAATCCCAGCTTTTAAACAAAAAAAAAAAAAAAGGAAGATATTTAACCAAGTTAATATAAATAAATATACAAATACAATCCTTAATGTAAGATAAAATAAAATCCATAAAGGTCCCCTCCAAAGTACATAACTAGCGAGTTCATAAACCTGCCACCTCCGAAAAGATATATAACAACAAAAGATTAGAAACTAAAATTACACACTTGGATTTATAAACATGAGACAGAAACAATGAAAACAAAATATCATAGACTAGAATTAAAAGTTGAAATTAACAATTAGATAAGGTAATACTAATCCCTAAGTGCAAGAAGCGGTATTTAGCAGAGAATCAGAGATAATTAAATAATAGAGTGAATTACAAATTAGCTACCCACTTTAAACTTATTTACTGAGGGAAACAACTTTATAGTTTTATTACTAATTAGCTACCCACTTTAGACCAAGTCTGTTAGTTTTGACGGCAAATAATGTTATAGTGTTAAAAAGACGAAAATACCCCTGACTGATTATGTTGACTTATTTGACTAAAAAAGCCCAACTTCAATCTACAGTATTCTTCAAGTGTTTTTCACCGATTCATCCTCAAAAAATCACCCAAAGTCATCAGTTAAATATAATCATCAACCCAAACAATCACCAATTCAACAACAATAATCATCAACCCAAACAATCACCAATTCAACAACAAAAAAAATTAAAAAACCAAATCTGAAAATGAACCCAGATTCTGGGTTCGTATGAACCCAGAATCTGGGTTCTGACGAACCCAGAATCTGGGTTCTGACGAACCCAGAATTCTGGGTTCAGAATAGAACCCAGAATCTGGGTTCTCTTACGAACCCAAATCTGGGTTCGCGAGAGAACCCAGACCGGGGTTCTCAGGGGAACCCACGAGAGAAGAAGAAGAAGTGGAAGAAGAGAAGAAGTGGGTTCGCTCCGAGGAAGAAGAAGAAGTGGAACAATGAGAGGAAGAATCTCAGAAGGGAAGAAGAAGAAGAAGCGGAAGAAGAAGACGCGGAAGAAGAAGAGACCGGTAGGAGAGAGAGGGATAAAAAATTTAAAATATAGTTGAAAGACAAAAAGATCCCTGGATATATTGACATTGACTGACTGTTGACTAACTAAAATTAACTTTAGGTAATTAAATTGTAATAAAACTATAAAGTTGTTTCCCTCAGTAAATAAGTTTAAAGTAGGTAGCTAATTTGTAATTCGCTCATATAATATATTAAGCATTTTAATCCTGATGGTTCTTTAGATTTGCAATTATTTGATTGCTACCTGGGATCAGAAGTCAGAATAGAATTCCCAAAAAGTTAAACAAGTTCAAGTTTTTTTTACCAATTTTTCTGCCTTGTTATTTCTATCCTTTATTCTGTGTTAACCAGTAAGTAAATGCAAGGTCGGCAGAAATATATGTCGAAACAATTACAAAACTTTAACCAGGCTACTAACTCCAGTACGATTTTGAAAGTTCTCTCCACAACATCTTGAAGTAAAAGACTTTAGGTCATGTGTTAGTGTTACTCTTTCCCCAGAAAATGATATCAGAAGTCAATCACAGAATTTCACCTTTCTTTTCCCGTAATAAGCAATGAAGTCTAATGCAGGAGCTAAGGATATATATAACAGTTACAAACCTCTTAAAACCTATATTTATAATAATTGAGAGAAAACAGAGTCTAGTGTAGTTGATTACATTATTTATATAGAAGAATAATAGGAATGGGAAATAGACATACCAGGAATCATCTGAGAAGCTGAGATGAGATGCTGGGAGTTGTTGCTCCTGTGATGGCCAATGGTGAGATGAGGCCACAAGGGAGCTGTGATTGTCTGAGCAGCTGATGGGTGAGGCCTAACGGTGGTGAGGTTTTACTACTTGTGAGCAGCTGATAGGTGGCGTTTGGTGAGAAAAAAAAAAAAAAGAATTTTCAATTAATAATATAATAAAATTCATAAAAATAAATACATATAATGATATAAATGAAATCATAATTTACAAAATAATTCAACGTACTAAATCCACAAAAACATTTATAAAAATCACAATTCCCTCTTGCATGAGTCTTAACTCATGACAAAAGTTTAAACAAAATCTAAACTATTACACATGACACGATTATTAACACAATCTTAAATTCTTAACCCTCAAGTTCCAAGTTTCAACTTCATATCTCGTGTCAGACAAATAGGTAAAGAAACAAAAAAGGACTAAATAAGCGAAGGCAGTAAACAAATTTTTGACTTCTATAAGAATATCACAAAATTAATTTTAAATTATTAAAATAATAAATTTAATTATTCAAAATATTTTTATATTTATATAATCCCCCGTCTTGATCTCCATTGACATTTGGGGATGGTGATGGATCTATCCTCACTCCCATCCCTAATTCCAAAAATCCAAAAATTTTCCCACAAATGGTGATGGAATTTAGGTACCTACGAACCCCTTCACATTCCTATTTCTTACTAGGGTGTTATCTTTCTACTTTTAATTGGATTTGCATAGCTAATTATATAAGATAGGACCCAAGGTTGAGTCTTTTATTGCTTTTTTAGCAGTTCCGGTGAACCATTACAGCCTATAGCCATGAGAATTGTACAATTTGCATCCTCAGAAGTGGTTAGGCCTTTGTTTAGTTATGTTTGTTTTTCATTTGTAAATTCCGTTTATCAATACAATAATTTTTTCAAGTGTACATAAAATCAAAAAGAACCAAAAAAAAAAAAAAAGAATAGCACCCTGAGTTTCCTCTTACTTTGATTTCATGTCTTCTTTGCATACTTTTCTTTCAATCAGACTCATGACTCAAGCATAGAAACAGTGAATAATTCAACACCAATTTCCACAAAATGAAGAAATTGTATGCTTGTCATATGGTTAAATGCCTTTTTCTTTTTGTGTAATTAAGTTAATACCAGTAGCTTGACTTCTCACAAATATACTTGCTATAAAATCCATAATTAACTTCCAATAAAGTCGACAGAGGTTGATGCAATCCAATGGTAATAAGCCCTTTATACTCACATCAATAAGATTGTTGGAACATGTCCTCTTCCAGCTCCTAAATTTGTAATTGTTCAAAAAGAAACAAGACAGAAAGAAATTCCAATAGAATCACAACTTCATCCGAAATTACATTCAAGAATGACAATGTATGAACATTACCCACAGTTAGCCAGCGCAATCTACTATCCAAACTTAACAGGCCATAACTATAACAAGAGCTTTAGTGATTGGATTGACTCAATGGAACAGAAGCTCCAGCATCTCTTATGCACAACTTATTGTTCCACACCTATACAGCAATGCTCTATCCAAATGATTATAATAGTTTAATTATAGGGTGCAGCTCCAAGATCAATTTCAAGACTCCTAGGTAAGATAAATGAGTTCTCTCTCAAAATTAGTAACAGAATGAAAGATAGCCTCAACTTTTGTTTCAATTAGAAGACAGCTCTGTGAACCAAACACCAATAAAGCATTTGTTTTAGAGTCTATTTAAACTGATCTGACAAGATCGTAGCAAACTTCACTAATAGAAATATATTTTATTTACGCGAGCACATGCACAGAGAGAGAGAGAGAGAGAAAGTACCCATTACTAATGTCCTATGATAATGTGTCAGAGATAGCTTTATAGCCGCCCTCCTCAAGTACTTTTGCTATGGAGAAATCCCCCGTCTTTATGATTCTTCCATCATCCTGAAAGAACAAAAACATGAACATTAGATAGAATTCAAGAAGCATGGGGAACTGTTCTTTACAAGTCACTTCATAATGCTACGATAGCCCAATTAAAGAAACAAAGGGCTGACTTAAGAATGCCACCTAGAGTGACAAACAGTTGAGATTCATTACATTCTTTTTGCAAATCATGTATACTGAAAGATCAAACAATTGTCCAGAGCAAAAGAGCAATTAGATAATTAAGGGTACATGTAAAACGCAGAATTACAATAGGAAACATGTATCGTTTTTCCCTATGTTAAATACTCAATAACGTTTGTAAGGCAATATTGTTGTTATATTTCAAACAAAAAGGAATGAGAAAGAAGAGAAACATTAACATGCAGTTAAATAGATGCAGGAACATGCCTACAACACAGACTTCTAGCCCATACATAGCATCAGACAAGCATCCCCAACATCCAAACCCAAAGGAAAAAGAGTAATAAAATAATAGAACATGGGCTTATTTTGTCCGACTAGACATTATTGAAATTAGGAATAATAATAAAGACCTAAGTTTAAAATTATACCACAACACAGATTATTTTGTAGTCAATTCCTGATCTTCTAAATGACTCACCATGATATGGATAAACGCTGGTTTTATAAATTCCAAAAGCCGTCTATAATGAGTAATCATCAATATGGAATTATTTGGAGACAAAAGTCCATTCACAGCTTTTGCTACATCTCTAAGCGCATCAACATCTAATCCAGAATCAATTTCATCTAATATAGCCAGCTCTGCTCCCAGAACCTGCAATATACAGAGGCAAATGCATATATGAGAATGGGAAATTTAAGCATATTCAACAAGGTCGTCTTTCAATCTCTGCTTGGTTCAACTACAATAGCTTAAGGTAGATCCCAACCCCAACCCTATACCACCAAAGAAAAATCTAATTAACTCCATTTCATCATTTTGGAACTCAAAGAATTCATCAAATCTTAATATCAAAAGAGAAAGTGGCAGCCCAGCAACCAAGAAGTGTCAGCATATAAGCCTCATCATCAACATTAGATCTTAAAATATTAGATGAAAGTGAAAGGCAAAAGAACCAAGGAGATGTCAATAAAATTTATTTATGTCCACCATCATTGTCAAAGGCATACAAGATAAGGACAATTTATCTAAACTTCCCGTCACCATCAAAGTTTTTTATTAGAACAAATAATAAAATATGGAGCAAAGAAAAAGTAATAGTATTCATACCGCGAGCTGTAAAATCTCATTGCGTTTCCTTTCACCACCACTAAATCCTTCATTAACATTTCTGTTAAGAAAGTCAGTCTCTATGTTCACAAGTTCTAGTTTAGGATATATGTAGGCATAGAACTGCAAGAACAAATAGGATTGAAAAATAAATTAACTATAGAGAAAAGTAATCAATCATGCAAAAAACATGGAAGATAAATGAATTACATATCATCCACTAATAAAATTGTATATAAACCTCAATGGGTCCAAGCTCTGGTTCACCAAGTTTTCTTCTTCGAGCATTGTAGGCCATGTGAAGGAAATCAATATTGCTGACACCTGGAATCTCAACTGGAGACTGGAAACTCATAAAAAGCCCAGCAAGTGACCGTTCCTCTGGCTCCATTTCAAGCAAGTTTTCCCCTTTGAAAATGACACTACCTCCTGTCACTTCATAGTCTGGATGGCCAACAAGAACCTGCAAAATTTTTAAGACCTCATTGATAAATTTGTTTTAAGAGAACTAACAAAATCAATCCTATCTGATGGGATTAAAAAATTTTACCCAAAAAAAAAAAAAAAAAACCTTTGAAAGGGTGCTCTTCCCAGAACCATTCTTACCCATTATGGCATGAACCTATGAAAAAACACAAACATTAGATATTATTCATCATTAATTTCTTTAAATAATTAAAATAATGGTGAAGGTTTAGACTGACCTCCCCTTCATTGACCAACAGATTAACACCCTTGAGAATTTCTTGTTTGGATTCAGTAATAACAGCGGTTAAATCAGTGACTTTGAGCAGAGGACTTTGCTTCTCATTGTCCCCATCAGTGGAAGAAACCAAGGGAGAATCAACTGTGGAAAGGGTACACGCTATGGGCTTGAAATACTGATAATGTTTTGAGTAGAGACCAAGTGGGCAGATGGTAGGAGATGTAAATAACAAAGAATTAGATGGTAAGAGTCTAAATTTAAAAGAAGAAGAAATGGAACCATACTGGGTGCAGGGCAGAACAGTAGCCATTGTAGTAGTTGCTGGAGTAAAAATGCAAAAAGTAAGAGAACAGATCACAGGAGGATGAAAGTTTTAATTTTGAACATCGTAAGAGAGCAGATCACCGATGTCTAGTCTTTGAACGCATTTCAAACAACGTTAAAATTGCAACAAATCCTAATTTCAGCTTTCCTATTTTAAATACTTGATAAATAAATTATCAGAAACAAAATAATAGAATAAAATCTCCATCTAAGAAAGACCAGATAGATAGTGCAAGAGACGCAAACTAAGCCAAGCGCAGAAGCCAATAGATCAAATTGTAAAACAAAATGTTAAAACTAACATCAAAGAGGTTTCAGATAGAAAAATAAATTGCCACCTGCAACGAGATTGTACCTACAACTCCTTCTCTAAAAGCCAAATGTTTATGGAAATGTAAGACGAGATGGAAACGAGTATAGTAAAATACGAGATTCTGTTAAAAACTTAAAGCGACAAAATCAGTTCCATTTTATCATTTCAAAATAAACGATAGACGAAATACAAATCTTGAATCTCCACCTAAAAGAACTGGATAAAATTACCAAATTGCACGACACTGAAAATCAAACAGTTCAATATTCAAAAAGAGGCGAAATTATAAAAGACATCTCTTTTCAGTTCAGGTCCCCCTAAGCATTCCGCATGGATATTTTCTCAGTAGAACGAAAGCTTTTATGCGTTAAACATTATCAGAGACATTCAAAAAAGACAAAACAGAATTCAGTTTTTAGATTTAAGAGATACCTGGAATGCTGGAGAGGACCTTCGGCAAGTGGAGGGAGAGGATGAAAAACGAAAGACGGCCAACTGACGGAGAAAAACGGCACGAATGAGGCCGGAGCTGAAGAGAAAAGTGGAGTTGAACGGCGGAGAAGAGGGTGAAAAGAGGCTGGAATGGAGACAACAAGAGTGAAGCAATTAGACAAGAGCAATGAGAACAGGCTGCTGGGGCCTTTTGGTTGCCGGATACGGTCGGGTTGTGCAAATCAACCCGATCCCACACATTTTTAGTTTAAACCCGGCCCAACATGACCGGATCGGATCTGTTGTGTTGGGTTAAAAATATCCACCCCTTTTTGATTAAAACCGTATAATGTCTAGATCTGATTTGGTTTTAATGCCCAATGGCCGAATGCTTGAGAGTAAGGTATAACAACAATCAATAAGGTTGTTATGGGTATTTTAATGATCGAGTTAAAGGCTCAGAGGGTGAGCCCAATTCCCAAAGGCCTAAGAGGCCCAAAAGAGCAGCTCGCTATTCAAGTAGCCTATCGGTCGCCCATCAGCCCGTTCATTTGCCTACCCTACCATTCAACCTCTTTTGCATATGTTCGTTCATCAGCTCGCCCAAGCGACCGTTAATAAGATCGGATGTTTACTTATTCACCAGACCGTTATCTAATCCGTCTATCAGCTCAGTCAGTAACTCGGATTGAGGTCGGCTCTGTCCAGAGCCACAATCGTCCATCAATCTGACTGGGCATCCTTCTCGTTAAAGAGTTCGCCACTCCATACAGGTTACAAATCAACTGTAGTCAGAATTGTTAGATCAATTACAGCTCAAGATGTATCGTACACGTTAACCTCGTTAGAGATTATAGCCTGGATTACAGATATCTTATCTAACCAGCATGTGTTAACCGCCTAAACCCATATTTTGACAGAATTAGATCTAACATTGTCAGCTGCATTAAACGTGACCCCATTATTACAATTTGATTTACTGTATATTGTCTTATTATATATTACTGTAGCTTCTCCCCTTCTCAATAAATAAAGGAGAATTTTCATTATAAAATGAACCTTTTTTTTTAGTGTCATTACTCTGCTAAAATAGTAAGAGAATGATCAGTAAATATAGGTATCAATTGGGTCGAACCACTTAAAAATTTTCGGTGTTCCTTATTTTTCTCTAGTCTCTTTCCTTACTTTTTACTACCTTTCGTCAACCAAAGCTATAGTTTGGGCCTAAAAAAGAACCTAGTCGGTTAAATCCAGACGTCGACAAAGGTAAAACAGACTCATACGGTAATGGTTTTGTGAGAAATGGTTGTAGAAAAATGTAATGCCTATTTGTAGCCAAATATTGAATTTGATTAGATTTTTTAGGCAGGTGAGAGTATAAAATCCTGATTTGTTACATAAAGTTGTGTCATTTTTTTATTTTAACTCTAAGTTGCCATCGAGACCAATTGTAATTGAATTTTATGATGGGACACGAGCCTCTTCTGTCAAATTATAGGAGAGGACAACCACATAAAGTGAAAAAATTATTCACACTTGGATGACATTTATGTGAGTTGAACTTATAATCTTAAAATAATTTATTTTATTTTGTGTTTGCATGACAACTTTTGAAAAAAGAAAAAAATCATTATTTTAGTAGTGTTAGTACAATTTAAATAAAAATCTTGTGTTAATTTAAACGACAACAATATGCAGTTTGTTAAGTTAAATTATCTTTCAATTTTGGGACAATTGCACTAATCCCTTAACAAATGGTTTAGACGAATATATATGTATATATTTGTTCTTTTTCTTTAATGTAGGATCCTAATATAAGTTAATATAAGGTGAGTGTAGACAAATTTTATTAGTCTGAATTTTCCGTGTAAAAATCTTGACAATACACCAGACTCTATCAAAAATTATTGGAGTTTTAATAAAAAGTAAAAATGATCATGACTAAAATTGTAGTTGCCATGAGTATTTATGGCATCTCTTGAATTTGCCCTCTAGTGCATTAATATTAAAACCACACTAGCAGCATATGAATTAATGTTATCGGCTAGCATGAGCTCGCTCTTGGTTTTTATAGGTCCTGCAACATCTGGTGATTATTGACAATGCATAGTTGATGTCTAACATTATTGTATTCCATGTCTTAACATATATCACTAATTGATGGAAAGTGCACCCTCTAGCTTGATAGCCAGCTCAGGTATCCTGAAATGGGAGATTTGAAGGTTCTCAACATTGGACTTCTTGAAATTACTATGCCTTTTAGTTCTGTAAAACTTTCCCCAGTTGTATGCTCTGTACTTGGGTGGACTCTGCTCACTTGTCAGCTCTTCTAGGGGCTCAACCATAGTATAGTGTGCTGGGTTGAAGAAGAATGGAATGGAGAATCTGTCCTTCTCAGAGTTCACTGCTGCCCTGTGTTCCGCACTCTCATAAGCTTCATTGGTCCACACCTGCAACAATCACAATAGTTAAAATACATAGTGTGCGAAAATTGATACTAAAATTTCACAAGATTTGAAGTAGACTCATGTCAAAGCATTTTCAGCATTGAAAGCAGATAACTTTATTACTAGTGTACTTGAGTACTACTTAATAGAGAAAATTCTCTAACCTCCCCTCTTGTATGAGGTAAATAACCACAAGATCATATAATTCAGAATTAATTCTAAGAAGTATGACAATTTTAACTATGTACGTGACAATTTTGATTAAGTTTGACTTATACTATGAAATGGGTCCGAGAAATTTGGTCTAATAACCATGATCCCAACTTGATTCTTGATTACCAACCAAATCATGAAAATTTTCTTTAGTTTGTTATGTTAACAAGAAGTTGAATTTTACCTGAAAAACGTCGCCAACATTTACAATAAAAGCATCTGGGGTGGGTTTGACAGTGAGCCACTCTCCATCTGATTTTCTCTTCACTTGAAGCCCACCAACATGATCTTGGTAAAGAATGGTTAAAGCACCGCCATCCTTGTGTCGACCAACACCAAGAGCCAGCTCTGGAGCTGGGCAAGGTTGGTAGTAGTTGAGTCTCATATAGGTGGTCTGGTCTTTGTAGAACCTGTGGAACCTGTTGGCTGGCAGGCCTAGGCTCAGTGCAATCAGCTCCAGCAACTTGTATGCAAGTTTTTCCATCTCTTCAACATATTCTTCACACACCTCCCTGTCTTATCAATCAACCACCTCAAATTGATCAACTAATCTCTACATGAACATAAATAATCATTGTTAACCAATTATAACCTCAAGTTTTAAATACTATAGTTTGATAATTTTCTGTCAGGTTAAGCTTTTAGGTCTAATAATAATTAACAATCATAATTATAACCAAACTAGAACAATAAAAAGCTAGAGTTAGAAACTCACTTTAGTTCAGGAGGGTACTCAGGCCAAACATTATGCAACTCAGTGATTTCCTTGTCATCAGGATCATGCGAAACTGGAAGCAAAGTAGGATCATTTGCAACAAAATCAAACACTTCTTTCCAATCTCTAATATTTTTGGTATGTTCTGAATCATTGTACCCCAAAATCTGTTTCTCAGTTTTCCTGATCTTCCTCTTCTCCTCCAACGACAACCCAAAAAATTTCCTGCCAGAATCCTCCACTTTCTGGCGCTTCTCCAAGGGCACTCCATGGTTGATCACTTGGAAAAACCCCCAGTCCTTGCATGCATTGCCTATCTCAGAAACAAGTCCATCAATGGAGGTAGTGGTTTTGTGATCATCAGGAGAAGATAAAGGTGAGAGATCAATCAAGGGTATGCCTTCAGCATAACCGATGGAGGGTTTAGGCCTGTGTTCTTGTTCTAGAATGAAAGCTTGATCGATTGCTCCCATGGTGGTTCTGAGAGAAATGGCTGTAAGAAATGCATTGGTTATTTTTGACTCTCACGATAAGATTGAACCTGGACAGGTTTTTTGGGCAGGTGAGAGCCGTACATTTCTATGATCTGTATTGGCAAGTCGTGGTGACGTTTGTGCTTGCATGGCTATTGTTTATTTGTTTGAATTTTTTGTATTTTATTTAGCTTTAAAGAATCTGAAATTTTAGAAATTTCTTTCAGAAAAAGAATCTGGAAGTTGTTTTAGTTATGGTCTGCGTTTTACTTGCACAATTTTCATTGACATGGATATCAAGCAATTTTTACTTGAATTTTTATTACAGATGTAAAATAGAAATGCACAATCACTGGAGTAAGGGTGGTTGTCAACATTCATGATCTTAGCTTATAAAAAATAGGATATTCACACAAAACGTTATTGCTTATAAAGGTAACATTCAATTCACAAATAATAGTATAATCCCAAAAAATTTATCTAAAATTTTTATCCAAATGACGTGACAAAATTATTGACAATAACTACTTTAATTATAGGATGATATATTGACAATGTAATAGTTACAAATAAGATTATCACATCATTTTAGTAATAAATTTAAGTAAAATTTTTGATAATGGAACAATTATTCTTATTTCACAATTAGAGATTAATTCATTTCGTGAGAAGTTGATAATTTATTTGCAATTTAAATGGGTTTAAAGTTGGGTTTTGTTGAGATCTAAATGCTACTTGTGTTCTTGAACAATTGTTAGCATTTAAATGTGTTCTTGGTCTTGAACGAAAGCTTCATCAACTGCTCCGATTGTGAATAACTATTCTTTCTTGTTCAATGAGGAATGGCATGTAGTAGTAAACTAATGTAGTGCTCCATTGCTTATTATTGTGTATGATTTGAACTTGATCTGGACAAGTGTTTTTGTTTTACGGGCCAGGAGGGAGTGTAATAAAGGTCTATTGTTGATTTGTATTGGAAAGTTGGCGGTGGTGACGTTTGTGCTTGCATGATTAATGTTAATGATTTGTTTGAAATGTTTGTACTTTAGCAGTGAAGAAAGAGTAATTCAATTTGAATACATCTTCGTCTTGATGCTGACCTACAAGTCTAAAGAAAGAAAACACCTGTATGTATTTTCAATTTACTACACAATCTACCATAAAAATTGTCATCGATACAATCTAATTTTCTTGTTCTTGTGGGAGGAGTGGAGATTATTAAATTGTTGGTATTTGGAGTTTAATATGTTGGCAACCGGTGCACGTCCATATCCTAACGGACTGTAACTCATGCTATTTGGCAAAATTGTTTAATCTTTTATAAAAATATTCTATGCATGCAGTCCCATAAATTTAAGGCATACCATACCGCTTATCACCGTTGAACCAAATTTAACCCAAATAAAAATAAACAAATAAACAGCAAATAAAATGAGTTATTTTTTATTCCGCACAGAATTCTATTGTAACCATTATATTACATTATTTGAGAACAGCAGATTAATTACACCATTTTCACAAACACTTATTTCTTCCATCTACAACTCAAGATATTGCTAGTTGACTGAAAGTGCTCCCTCTAGCTTGGTAGCCAGCTCTGATATCCTGAAATGGGAGATTTGAAGGTTTTCAACATTGAGCTTCTTGTAATTGCTGAGCTTCCTGTTACTGATAAACTTTCCCCAGTTGTATGCTTTGTATTTGGGTGGATTCTGCTCATTTGTCAGTTCTTCTAAGGGCTCAACCATGGTGTAATGTGCTGGGTTGAAGAAGTACGGAATTGAGTACCTTTCCTTCTCTGAGTTCACCATTACTCTGTGCTCCACACTCTCATATGTTTCATTGCTCCAAACCTGCAACAATCACATTTGTTTATATTTAATTGTACCATGAGAGTGGTCTGAAAAATATTTTGGCCTCATCAGCATGATCCCAACTTGAATTTTTTTAATTAACAATGACATCTTTTAAGTTATTAGTAGTTTTTTTTTTATGATAACATGAAGTTCCTGAATGTTACCTGAATAATGTCACCAACATTTATAATATAAGCATCTGGGGTGGGTTTAACCGTAACCCACTGTCCATCTGATTTTCTCTTCACTTGAAGCCCACCAACATCATCCTGGAAAAGAATGGTTAAACCACCACCATCCTTGTGTCTGCCAACACCAAGAGCCAGGTCTGGAGCCGGGCAAGGTGAATAGTGGTTGAGTCTAATGAAGGTGGTTTGTTCTTTGAAGAAGCTGTGGAACCTGTCGGCTGGCAAGCCTAGGCTCAGTGCAATCAGCTCCAGCAACTTGTATGCAAGTTTTTCCATTTCTTCAACATATTCTTCACATACCTCCCTGTCTCATCATTCAACCACCTCATTAGATCACATCAACCAAATTGTACAATCAAATTCATCTAATCTCTAAAGGAACTTAGACTGAAACTAAAGTGATTAAAAGTTACATGATAATATAATAAAATAAATTTAGACGTAGGCAAATCTGATTAACACAATAAAGCCTAAATCAATAACGAGTCAAATTCAAACATATCTACTACTATATTTCCTGTCAAAATTTATGAATTCACAACTCGGGAAAATGTTTTGATAAACAATTTACTTGTCCAAAGATGGACGTATAAGAATTTTCAAGTGTGGATATCCGTATATCTTTAAACTTGAATATCTGTCTTTTGACTAGTGAGTCAGCAAATTAGTAGACATCTGTGCTAGTAAAGGACTTTTTTAATCTACAACAAAGCCATGTTACATGATAATCATAACTGTAACACAACTAGAACAACAAAAAGATTGTAGAAACTCACTTCATTTCAGGAGGATACTCAGGCCAGACATTATGCAACTCAACTAGTTCCTTGTCATCAGGGTCCGGTGAAGCTGGGATCAAAGTAGGACGATGTGCAACAAAATCAAACACTTCTTTCCAATCTCTAACATTCTTGGTATGCTCAGTATCAAAGTACCCCAAAGCCTGCCTCTCAGTTCTCCTGATCCTCCACTTCTCCTCCAACGACAACTCGAAAAATTTCCTGGCAGAATCCTCCAGTTTCTGGCGCTTCTCCAAGGGCACCCCATGGTTGACCACCTGGAAGAATCCCCAGTTCTTGCATGCATTGCCTATCTCAGAAACAAGTCCATCAATGGACTTGGTTCTGGTTTTGTGATCATCAGGAGAAGTAAAAGGCGAGATATCAATCAAGGGTATGCCTTCAGCATAAGTGATGGAGCTGGCTTTAGGCCTGTGTTCTTGTGCTTGAATGAAAGCTTCATCAACGGCCCCCATGGTGAGTAGTGATTGGTTCAGGTTTTTCGTGAGGACTGGCTGTAAGAAATGCAGTTATATTTGTTTTATAGTGTCAGGACAAGATTGAACCTGGACAGGTTTTTTGAGCAGGGGAGAGTAGTAAATTATATTTGATTTGTATTGGAAAGTTATATTTGTATTGGAGAGCGGTGACGTTTGTGCTTGCATGTATATATGGTTTATTTGTTTGAAACTCATCTATTTTACTCTTAAAGAATCCGGAAGCTGATTCAAGTTTTATCTACTAGTTTTTCAAATAATACACTTACAAGCATGAACAAGAGGGAGAACAAGCACACCACTTCAAGAAGTAGAAATGTTTGAACATCTTCATTGATCCTAAGAGATCAAAGGTTCAAATCTCATCATTATCAAAAGTGTAGGTAATTTTCTATGAATTTAATCTCTCACCCCACCATTTAAAAAAAAAAAAAATTAACCATACAATATTTTTATGCTTAGCCTCATTACATTAAAAAACTTCTCAAGTCAGGCTCCCACTAAGATTGAATCTGAATTGAACTTAAATCATGATTGAATTTGAATCCAAAATCAATGAATCTTTAACTTTTAGAAAAAGTAAAATATATTATCTCCCTACCGTCTATTTGCAGTATAAATTTATCATGTATCCATTTATTTATAAAAAGGTCACCATTTTCATGTATGAACTTGCATTAACAGTAAATGAAAATGAGGGAAAATGGCACCAATCATTTTATTTAATACCAGCATTTGTCCAAGGGTATATGGAGACTACAAAAGGTTTAACTCTAGAGTGTGCCCGAGGATCATCTCCTAAGAAACATGAGAGGGCGACCCACATTAGGCAGGGAAAATGCTCATAATTTGTGGATCTTGATGAGTTCGAACCAGGATCTCTCTAAGGCTAGATGTGTGGGTAGTGCCTACCATCAGGCCACAAGCACTTTTTCAGCTCCAATCATATTATCACTTCCTAAGTAGCAATATATGGCTGTAATGTTTATTTTTATTTATTTCAATTTCATGCAATAATTAGCCGGTGTCATTGATTTAGGACTGCCCCACCAACTAGCTTTTACATCAACTGATGGATTGCTTACATGGTCAATTTATTCAATCGGAATCCACCATATATACTAGATTTTTGCTAGTCATTTTCTTTAGAAATTGTCGAAGTACCATCAATGGAAGTATAAATAAATATGTCCAACTTTTTTTTATTCATTTTTTTTAATTACTGAGACTGACTTAGGGAATAACCGATATCAAATAAGATCGGATACTAATAGCGTAGTTCGAAGAGCCGCTTTCATACAGAAAAAAACAACTCACACATTGATGAGGAACAACCCATATAAGGGTGGAGGACTGCTCACAACACATAAGTGAAAGAAATATCAATTTAGGGTGAGAGAGGTATGAATATCGAACCATGATCTCTGATGAGTAGTAGCACTTTAACCAACAGCGCTACCGTCCAGGTGACATTTAAACAATCTATTTATCTTCTATCATTTATTTTATTTATTTATTTTTTTAAATACAAGATAGAAGAAGAAATAAACCATTAAATACTCCATTATCAAAATAACTATTAGTTACTAGTAGTCCATAATTAATTAGAAGAAAAAAATGAAGAAATTGGTATAATAGTTGCCAGCAGGCCAGCAACACCTCTTAGAGCATCTCCAATGCAAGTATGGATTGTGAAAAAATGGAGTGCCACGTAGGATAAATTGATAGAGTGTTAAAATTAAGCTCTCCAATGCAAACTTCTATAACTACTATCAAGCTGACGTGGCAAAAAAAAAAATAGAGGCTGTCAACCTCAATATCTATTTCTAGAGAGCCTCCTTGACAGCCATGTCAGCAATAAATAATTAAAACTTCCATAAAATAATATTTTATAATAATTTACTTTAATGATATATTATTCTTTGACTATTCATTATTGAAATGAATAGACTAGCATTGGAGAGCACTTTTAGACTTGAGTGTCTATCAATTAATATTTATGCCACATATGATGCACATTTCCTTGACATTGATGATGTGTCCATTTTTTTTAAAAGACAATCCATATTTGCATTGGAGATGCTCTTATGATGATCTTCCCAAAAAGAAATTCCACTATCTTTTCCCCCAACGAGTGGCGAAATTTGCACCCTTCAAAAATTTTATGTAGGCCCCAAATTGGCTTTTTTTCACATTAAATATTCTATATGACCCTCGAAAAAAATTACTACACTTCCCTAAAGAGGGGGAAAAAAAATCTAATAACATGTTAAAGCTCATGAACAAGAGAAAACAAGCGCTTTCGACATGTTTAAGCGAGCGGAAATGGGGGTTCTGACAATGAGCCAGTCCATGATGTGGTTGGCAATGCAACAGTTTGCAGCCTCAGTGTCATGTATGTCAACCTGGTTAAAGTGTTTTGAAAGATCTTCACTTGTGTTCCATTCACTATAGCTTTGTCCCAACATTTGTTTATTACTTGGGTGCTTAAAACTTAACAAAACCTGCATTATAGATTGAAAAAACCAACAGCAGCAACAATTATAAAGTCAGGAATAAATCTTACCCAGATAAAATAATTTTCTTCAAAATTATTCTGTCTCGATCAATGCTTCTCAAGGAACCAACAACAGCAACGACAGGTGCAACACCTTCTACACTCTTCAGTACTATCAAAGGAAGAGGTGGAAAGTAATAGGAGCATAAATTGAAGCCATGGAAAAACGCCCTGCATGAAGAAACCTCTCTATCTTGTGCTTGTTTGAATTCATAGTGTTAAGTAGAAAATAAGTATAGATGAGATGTTCTTATAAAAATACAGTAAAATTTTGTACTTTTGGCGTTAAGTGAAATTTAAAATTAAATTACGAAAATTATAAATTATGTATACGGACCAAAGTTTTGTGGCCCAACTAGATTTGAGGCCCGCTCAAAATCAAATCCAGTTGAGCCATAAAACTTTGGTCCCGGCCCGAACCATCCAATTTTTCACCTTTTTGGAAAATCGCGAACGAGGCCTCTCATACGATCAGCTTCCCCATGGCAGAAATGAAGGCTTGAGATGAATGAGAAAAAATTATGAATAGCCTCCGAACTTTGCTATTAATTGATTTTAGCTACTTTTACAAACTTAATTGCTTTTAACCATGCATAAAGAACAATTAATGTTGAACATGTATTACAAAATATTGTGTCATGATAGGTTTGTGATTCCAATTGAAGAGCAAGAAATAAACTACATATGTTCAAATAACACAAAATAATATAATACACATCAGAACCTATGAGATCTGTCATATTACAAATACTAATAATATTTTTTAGTGAGAGCTTAACACACTTAAAGTTGAAATAATGTTGTGGGGTTAACAATGTTATCTCAAATCACATGGATGATTGTCAGTACTTAAAAAGTTGGTTAAAATAATCAAATATGCAAATGTGATTAAGAAAAAAAAAAAAAACTTAGTACTGTGAACCATGTTACTGAGTTAACTCATATTACTAATCATCTAGAGATATTATTAGACCATGATAAAAAAGCACATCTCCCTCGGTTCAAATATGCAAAGCATGCTACACAAGCATCTATAACATGTTATAATTGCTAACTCACAACTCACAAGCAAACAAGCTGTTGTGTGATCATTCAAAGTATCCTATAATGATAAATCTGAACGTTCTCAACTGCTTGCTTCTTGAAATCACTGCGGTTTCTGGAAGCGAAAAACTTTCCCCAGTTGAATTCCCTGTACCTGGCAGGGTTTTGTTCATTCACAAGCTCATCTAATGGTTTCAGCATAACATAGTGAGATGGGAAGAAGAATAATGGAATTGAAAACCTTTCCTTCACAGTGTTCACCACCACCCTGTGCTCTGCACTCTCATATCTATCATTACTCCAAACCTAACAAACACAAAAACAACATATTTCAATTCATCACAATGTAGCCTAATATTGCATATTGTACATTTCAATTGTCACATCCTGAACATTGCATGTTGCATGTCTAAATTCAATCATTGATAACAAAAGTACCTGAGTAGCATCACCAAGATTGATTATAAAAGCATCTTTGACTGGTTTAACAGGAATCCACTCTCCATCAGATTTCCTCTTCACTTCTAGTCCACCAACATCATCCTGAGCAAGGACAGTCAAGGCACCCCCATCCTTGTGTCGACCTACACCTAGAGCTAGCTCAGGGAAAGGGCAAGCAGGATAGCAATTAAACCTCAGGAAGCTAATCTGATCCTTAAAACAACCATGAAGCCTATCACCAGGCAAGCCTAAGCTGAGGGACACAAGTTCCAACAACTTGTAAGCTAGTTTTTCCACCTCTATAGTATACTCCTCACACACATCCCTGCCCAAAACAACCAAACCAATTTAAATTGCTGAAACCAATAGCCTAACATTTTAGGCTAACCACCCGGTGGGGGCATTCAAACCTGAATCATTGTCAGACTGAATATTATCATAAATTGAGTAATAGTACCTGAATTCAGGAGGGTTAGCAGGCCACTGGTTCCTTATAGTCCTTACTTGAGTGTCATCGGGATCATGTGAAGCGGGAATGAGAGTAGGATCTTTGGCCAGGAAATCAAAGACTTCCTTCCAATCTCTAACATTTTTGGTGTGCTCACTGTCATGGTATCCCATAGGGTGCACTTCATCTCTCTTCACCAACTTCTTCTCATCCGTTGGGAGATCAAAGAACTCTTTGGCTGTCTTTTTGATTCTGCTAACTAGTTCCAATGGCACCCCATGATTGATCACTTGGAAAAACCCCCATGTTTTGCATGCCTCCCCTATCTTAAGCACAACTTGTTTGGTGTCATCTGAGAGATCAATAACTGGGATTTCATCACCTTGGATTGGCTTTGTTTTTGGCTTTGGTCTATATTCAGGGGCTTGGATGAAGGCTGGATCAATTGCTGCCCTGGTTGACAACTCCATGATGGTCTGGTATGTCTGGTGAGAAGAAGCTGAGATCAACAACTGTGTTGATGTGTCTTATACACTCCAGGTTGCCTTTGGTTCACCGCATTGAATTGGATTGCGTTTGATTCACCGCATTGAATTGGATTGAATTTAATTTAGAAATGATTGTCTTCTTTGGTTTACCATTTCATTAAAATTAAATATAATTATATTAAAAAATTATTTTAACAAAACACGTTGTCTTTGGTTCACCGCATTGAATTGGATTGCGTTTGGTTCACCGCATTGAATTGGATTGAATTTAATTTAGAAATGATTGACTTCTTTGGTTTACCATTTCATTAAAATTAAATATAATTATATCAAAAAATTATTTTAATGAAACACGTTGTCTTTGGTTCACCGCATTGAATTGGATTGCGTATGGTTCACCGCATTAAATTGGATTGAATTTAATTTAGAAATGATTGACTTCTTTGGTTTACCATTTCATTAAAATTAAATATAATTATATTAAAAAATTATCTTAATGAAACAAAATTGTTGTCAATAATTTTAAAGTAAATAACAATATTATAAATTATATATTTATAAAATATAAATAATTAGATGATAACATTTAAAAATAGATATATAATACTTTGACAAAATATAATTATTTATAATTAATTTAATAATTATAAATAAAGGCAATCCATATACATAAGTCAACAAAGTTGTTAACTTCAAAAGAGAAATTAAAAAAAAAAATGATAATAACCCATGAAAGCTATGACCACAAGTTTCAAACTTAATCCCCTTTGGGTCCAACATGAGGTGATCGAAACACATCCTTGGCGTCACTGACTAAACATTGAACGTAGACACAACTGATGAGGGAACGCAAAAGACAAAAACCTGTTGGTGAGGGTGGTTTGAAAATCTCTGCAGCAAGTGCATGTAAATGTCATTACGTGGCAGATGAATTGATACGCTATCATTTTCTGGCCCTACTATTGGTAGAAATTATATTATAATACACATGATGTGCATTTGTCTGCAAAAGAAAATGCTGCATTAGAAAAAAGAAAACGACATACCACCTCACAAGTTCAATTACAGCAATGGGATTCACCACATCACCTTTGACAGACTATTTTGTAAAAACACAAGGACCGATAAAAGAATAGAAACCCAGATCAGTCAAAAGTTGATTTCTTGCTTTCCATTCACCCAATTCCGTAGCAAAATACAAGTTCCATTCTTCTTATTTTTCCTAACAGTTAATTCACCCAAAATGTTCAACAGTTGGGATGTCCATTCACAGTAAAAAGATTCAAGGACCTAGAGAAGATGAATATTTCCTCTATTCTAAATTTTGGCAGCATTCTGTGCAGAGTTTCAGGGAAGAATGGGGCCACACCCACTACAAACTGCTACTATATACAAAAGGAATAAAATTAGTGAGAGACTGAAGTGCGTATCATGTATGACAGAGTTGAGAGCCTTTAGTCATCAAGCAGCAGGCATGGAAGTAGAAATGACTAAATAAGATAAGTATTGGAGCCCATCCTGGATCTTGCCCACCGCTGTTGTGCGATCAGCATGGAGATGTTCTGAGAAGGCATTGGCTTTTTCCTGAACTGATGCATGTGGAAGACCTTCATGGGAATCAGCAGAAGCACTCTTCATGGCTGCTTGGTATGCTTCAGCTACTTCAGATATGCCTGAACAAACAACCAAGTAGGACTCAATACTTTCAGAACTACGTTTTGCCATGAGTGGGTAAAATAAAAGCAGAAACATACGTACAAATGCCAAAAGAAACAGATGAGTGATATTTATTTCAATAACATTAAAATGGTATTTTGACATTTCACTTGGGAATATCTTAAGCATTTCAATAACCCCAACAAGGGAGAGCAAACATGTGTATATTCTTAAAACTTAAACCTAGAGAATCATACGACTTCAAATGCAAGTTGATCAAGCATAGTGAACCCACATGCTTCAGTAAACACATGCTTTACTAATCAATAAAATAACTGCTAAATTATTCCTGTCGAGAACTTCCAATAACAGACACCTTTTCAGAGTTCCTCAACCACATCCAAGCATGACGAAATCAACAATATAGCAGTCAGCTTATTGACAAGCAGAATAACACCACCACATATGTAGGCCAAGTATACATGAATTTTGTTGGAAGAAATTTGTGAGGCATTGGAAATAACGCTTGATCAGTGTGTAAAATCTTTCATTTCCACTATTTATGATTCAGTAAATCAATAATGCCAATAGAGTTCAACCATATCGCTGAGTGCCAAATGACCAACCTGTGATAAAACTGTTTGAAACTGCTTCAACATAGCCAGTCATGCACTGCGCCTTTGTTCTAATTATTTTAGCTTTTTCAACAGAATCTTCTGGCCAATCAATGTTCAACATATCGCTGTCAGCATCCTCATCCTGAACCTTGCTAGAATTTGATATGATGGATTTCCCTAGTATAAGCAATTGAGACACAGCAAAACAGCACATTTCTGAGATTCTCTGCACAAACATGAATTAAAATTCTATTCAGTTAATAACACAAAAAAGCAATCTCTGCGAAAAACAATTTTGGTTAAAAATATTCCAAATGATCTTCATACGTGAACACCCTCTGAGTGAAGAGATTCTATTCTGCCTGCAGTCCTCTGTATTATATCATTAACAGACAGTCCAGCTAAGGCATTCGTGAACCTGCAAAACATCAGAAAATTATTACCTACCCACATTGTAAAAGGAGCTCAAGTAAAAGAATTCATATTTCCACTATTGTATGTCAACTGAAATCCAAGATCACAGTGACTTCTTGTCTGCCCAGCTAGTGTCGCCATCACAAATTCGCAATTACAAAGAAGACCCAGCACACCAGAATCCGCTTTAATTATTTGATACTCTCGGGCAAAACAACATGCCCCTTTTGGTTTACAACATTTGAGATTCAAAATGGAAGGCTTACTGAATGGAATTATGCAATGACCATAAACAACACATGTAATCACCTCAACCAACAAAACTCTCATAATTGATAATGAGAGCTTGATGCAATACAAATAAAAGCCAGAACAAAGGCAATAAAATGAAAATATAAGCAAAGCTCATATAAGCCCGATTTATTTGTAGACAAAAGTTCCTAAATTTACAAAGTAAACGAAAAAGAAATGAAGTGGCGTACTAAGCATATTACCCTGCAGCCATATCAGCAGCCTTGCTGACACTTGTATCATGTAGATTCTTCAATTCATCACCACTTCCCTCAGTTCCAGTCTCCACCTTTTTTCCTTTATCAGACTCTACACCACTGCCATCCACTTCAGTACCCAAGCTAAAAATCTGCTGGACCTGTTTAAGCTTTCCATCATATGAGGACTTCTGTTCAGATGATAATTTTGCTTTTCTTCTATTGAATAACAGCGCATAATGATTTGATAGTGCCTCCAGTTCCTGAAATGATTATGGTTCACTGATAACATTTAAATATTTTATCAATCAAATTTCGACTTAGATGATGATATGCTGACCTCCAATTGTTCAGGACCTCCATATATGTAGAAGCATCGATCAAATGTCACTTCCTCAAGTAACTGATCCTCATCACCTTCTTGTTCAGCATTTTTAGAATTCTTTTCAACTTCAATACCAGTCTCGGTGATCAGGAGATCCATTGTTTCCTTCCCTACAAATTCAAGCACTTGCATTCCCTTTGCTGTGAAAGCTTTTCCTGTCTGAAAACAAAAAATAGGCAAACAGTCAGACATCAGACAATATCTTTGCCCAAGGTGACAAGAATCGAGCAAACCTCTAACAGAGATGGTGCAACAGAACCAGCTGGCGCAGGCATACCACCTTGCTGAATAGATTCCGCAAGATTCACAGCAGAATTCTCAAGTCTAGAGAAAAAAGCAGAACATTCATGCCATTAGTAAATGTTTCTCCAAAGCAACCTGCAGCTTGAAATTTTTTACATAAAAGAATTTGTAGGTCTTATTTTGATTTATCATATGCAACAGACTAACATAACAATATAACAACGTTCAATAATCAAAATTGAATTTTAAAAAAAAAAAAAAAAATCCATTTACAAACTACTTTATTTATTCAATTAAATTCAGAACATGACCAGAAAACTCTCCTCAGCTAGCAGCAATACTAACTAAAATTGGTTCATTTGACAACACATTCAACTGTAACCAAACATACTTCTGAACAAAATTGGTACTGCCTTTCCATGCACTTCCTAGCGCTTGCCATGCTCCTGAAGCAAAATTCTCAACAGAATTATCAAGAACCTTCAAACCCTGCAAATATTGACAAAAAGGACTTTTACATTCAATGAAAACAGAAAAATGAAATAAACCTAAATTAGAATAAGAGTAGATAAAATTCTGCATTATCAACATTTGACAAATTTGTGGGACAACTGTGAAATGGATGCTTAGATTAAACAAGCTCTGATGCCTCATATCAGTATGTAAAACCTTGAGGCAGAAATGCAGAAGTAGCATCATATTTAGCATATCCGAAACTTCAACTACCAAAACTTGCCTGACCAAGTAAGGACTCCTCACTCGCTTTCTCCAGCTTATCCAAAGCAGCCTTTCGCCGTTCATTCTCGACTTCACTTTCTTTATCAGTTCCAGTTTCATCAGCCTCTTCCTCTTTCTTGGGAGAATCAGAGTCTTCGGGAACATTTTGCATGTCCGAAATGCTTTTCGCTGCTTTCTCTGCAACCTCAGAAGCCTGCATGCATAAAGCAGTACTCAACAAATCAGTGCACAAATAAACCACTCGATGTGGAAATTTAACATTCAGAACACCCAAAGATCAAGCTTCTCGCTTCTAAACCCCTTTTACTTTGGGCAGGAAAAAGGGCTTGCCACCACTAATCAAACCCTTTTGAGACTACTAGTGTTTCCTATAGACAAGCAATCAAAATTTTATTATGTTCTTCACTTCAGTGTCTAACCATTTCTTCTATCCATATTCCTCTCTAAAAACTTGTACTTCATTCAAACTTTAGCCCTTAAATTGCAGTGCTCTCTTTTCTACACTTCCTAAACAGCAAGAGAACCCAAATTTTAAAGTGATCACTTCACAATCAAAGTCAGACAGCGTGTCAAGTGTCAACATTAAAATAATAAAAACAGAAAACAACGGGAACCTCAATTAGCTCAATCACATTTTCTTTTTCCATTTTTGGCAAGTGTTTGTGTGTACTTACACTAATCAATACCCTTCCCCTCTACTCAGAATCCACATTCGAAAACCTCCCATTCACAAATTAACACCCCACTCAAATCAAAATGACTCATTAAAATCCTGTTAATCATATAAATTCAAAACCTAGAATCCACTAAACAGGCCATCTAGGGTACCTAAAACACTAACAACAAAAGATAAAAGTGTGATAATAATCAATTTGATCAAGAACATTTTTTTTTTTTTTATCTGGGTATCAAAAAAACAGCTTTTGCATCAATAATCTACAATGCTTACTTCAACATTTCACATAAGCACTAACATGAAAAAACATACTGAAAGACCAATCATTTACATTTCTACTAAAAAAATCAACACCAAAACCCCACAAAGAAAAAAAAAAATCATGCTAAATCAATACAAAACCCAACTCTATCAAGTCATCAATCCAAAACACAAAAACCCAGTTCAAATACATTAAAACCCAATTCATATATTTCAAAAACAGAGAAGATTAGAAGAAGCTGACATTGCGAGAGATCTCTTGGGCGGCCTTTTGGAGATCTGAGAAAACAGAGAGTGGAGAGAACCCCCAACCTCCCCACCCACTAGCGTTCGCCGGAGATTCTTTCGGTGGTGGGTTTTGGTTGCTGCTTTCGTCTTCCATTTTTTGTTTCAAGACGATAACAGACAAAGACAAACAAGAGGTAGAGTGAGATCCGGATATGTGCTGGTTGATTACAACAATTCAAGTGAAGAAATGGACCGAGAAACCGACGATTCAACGTGCTTTGCAAGGCAATCACTCACCCTTCTTTCTGTCGCTTTTGAAACGACTGCGTTTACTCGTTTTCTTGTTTTTCCCTTTTTACCCTTCCATTTTTTTAAAACAATATTCGAAATTTTATTGAAAAATTATAATTATTAAAACGCAACCTAAAATGTTTTTTTTTTTTTAATAAAATAAACACACTTGGAAGTAGTTTAATAAACATCAACTTCAATAAAAGTGATTGGGGATTTTTTGAAAGAGATATTAAAGGTCAGAGGTGAGTAGAAACTAATAAAATTAATTACTATATATGTTGAGAATTTTACTCTTAAAATAATGAAATATTTACTTCTACACGGAGATTAAAACTTCTCCAACATTTTTATAAAACTAAAATAAGCATATCGGGACGTGAGACTTCATTACTAAGATAGATGAAATAATGCATAAGTTTATGAAATATGAAGGAATATTGATAAATATTAACCATTGTTGAAAGATTAATAATAAAATTTAAATCTCTTCTATATTTTGTAAATTACTTTTATATCTATCCAACTTATTTATATACCTTTTTTTTTCTAAACAAACTTATTTTTATACTTAATAGATAGTTATAGTAACAAATAAAAAACAGAGAGACAGAGAGAGATAGTTATGGTAAGATTTACAATTTTTTTTAAGCTTTTTTTTTTTTTTTCCTTTTAATTTGGTAGATTTTTTATTTGGAAACTAATAACGATCTATGTTTGAAGTTAAAACTTTGATTACATGTATAAAAAGTTAAGCCACGTTGGTTGGGGAGATCTTCACTTAATAAAGTTTCAGATAGTTGTTTTTTTTTTTTTTTTTTTTTTTTTTTTAAGTGTAGCACTGTAGCTTTTATTACAAGTAGAGTTTTCTGAGGAAAAAATTATTAGCTGCTTAGTTGTTTTATATAATCAATTATTAGAATACTTCAAAAAATATAATCAATTATTAGAAATGATGGATGACAGTTAGGGTTTTTTTTAAAAAAAATTAAAAAGTACTCCTTTTGCTCCTATAAATGAGAGATAACCACTTTTAGATCTTTTGAAATTTGTTGAGATCAAACAATACTTATTTAATGTCTGTTAGAACCTATCAAAATCAAACAATAATCATGCTCCCATAAATCATAAATGAGGGAAAACCACTCCCTATAAAACTTACTTTATATGTCAATATTAAACAATATCATATATATTAAACAATATTTGCTCTAGGCCCATAATAGAAGATAACTACTCTTACTATATTGAAGAAAAATACCCACCAAAGATAATTTGCTAGAATCTACCCAAATAAAATGATACTTGCTCTATGTCTATTAGGAACTATCAAAAACAATACTTGTTGTACTTTACGTTTATTAGAATTTGTCGAGATCAAACAATACTTGCTCTATTTTTATAAATGAAAGACAACCACTTTCATAATACCTGTTTTATGTTTATTGGACTTATCGAGATAAAAAAGTACTTTGTTTTACTCTCATATAAATAAAAAATAACCACTTTTACGATAAAAGGAAAAAACCACTCACATAATCTCTAATATATATTTGTTTGTATTTGAACACCCAAACCTAAGATGTAGTGTGTAAATAAGAGTTAATGTTAAATAAGTTAATTAAAGTTTTTATTTGAAAAGAATGTGGTATAATTAATAAATTTTGGATAAGAATATTTTTACACTTAAATGTTTTCTCAAAAATAAACTCAAGCTTTCCTAATGGAGGACTTGAAATAACTTTTTCTACTCGTTTAAAAGTTCTATTGAAGGTGACCAAACGCAAAATAAAACCAAAAGAATTTTTAAAATTAAAATAGTTTTTTAAGCAAGTAAAAAACCTGTTCTAAATATGGATCAATTTATAGTAATGACATCCTAAAATTTTTATTTAAAACTACAAATGTCAGTCACATATATTCAGTAGATTTCATTAACTACAAATGTCAGTCACATATATCCAGTGGATTTATAATGAAATCCACTGAAAGTAAGTGATTGTAATTTATGATTGTCAAATAAAATTCCATTATGTACTTATATAGAAGAATTATTCTTCTAAATATTTACTTAAAATTAAGTGAAAATGGCTGTTTTGGGAGTAAGATTCACAAATGACAAAAAAACTTCCAGCTTTCCTCGGTGGGAAAAAGTGCAGAGATGAGACCAAAGATTCTATTGACAAAACCAAAGGATGACTTCACCCTGAAAATACAAAACAACACAAAACAAAAAACATAGCATCTCCCAATATCTTCTTCACAAAGTAAAGCTAAGCCCAACCTAGAAGGCTAGAACAGCTTTACTTGCAAAAACATTAGCAGAAAACACTTGTTTATTGAAATGGGGATTGCCATTGTTGTAGCAGTTGTCTCTATCATACCTCTGCTGTTGTCATTCTACTTGGCCTACTTTTGTCTCTGCAGTACTGACTCATGCAAAAGAAGGGAGATATTCATGTCTAGCAATGGATCATCCAAAGTAACCAACATAACTCCAGTGTCACTGCTGGAGGTCAAGGTGACACTCCCCACACAAGTGATATTTGGCGACAAGGTTGTGGCAAAGAGGTATGACCCACCAGAGCTGGCTCAGCTACCATATATCAGGCTTGGTGAAGGGACTGTAGGGACTCTCTTCAAGGTGGTTCTTGACTCTGGCGCCACCATCACCATGAGGATGATAAGAGAAGGTCTGGTTTGAGTAATGGTTGACTTTCTTTGGAGAAATCCGGGACACTTGGGTTTTGCCAATGCATTTCAGTTTCTGGTATGGTGGAGAAGCTTTCATTTTGTCTGACTACTTTTGCCTAGGAAGTCTAGAAGACCTCTTACGTGGTGAGATAAATGATGTGATTTTCCTGTCTTTTTTTTCTTTCTCTCTTTAAGTTTAATCATATCATGTTAGTGGGGTTTTCTTAACGGATTATTAAGGGTAAATTTTTTATCATCAACAGCTTAGGCTAGTTTATTACTTTCAAAATCTCATAAATAACATTGGAAAAAGCTTGAATTTTCTAGCCAGCAATGAAAAATTAAAAAGGATTATTATAGAAAGGCTCATAAAAAACAAACTAATGTTGGTTAATACCCGATTTTTTAAATATTAAACGAACTGTCCCCTACCGTCAGATTTCCATGCAAAAAATTGATATTTTCTATCCAAAATCAAGAAAGGACTTATATACCTTATTATGTGAAATTTTTATATACCTTTTAAATTTATGTAACGACTGAAATGTTGTTATTTACATAAAACAAAGTTTAAAATAATTTTAAAAATAAATGGAACGGTGGAGGATCCTATATGGTATCTCCACCATTCATCTCCATCCATTTTCTGGGTTTCGAGTCACCGAAAACCAGATTTTCTTAGTTTCAGAAGACTAGAAACCCAAAAATCCATAGCTGATTGTGCCTAAACGACGACTGCGGTAAGGAATGACCAGTCGGCTCCATCATTTGATGAGGGGGTGGTCAAGTGGTGGTAGGTGATCAAGGATTTAGAGTGGGTGAAAATAAGTGTCGTCTAGTGGGTTGTGTTTTGTTTAAATTTTATTATTTATTTATTATTGTTATTAATTAATATAGTTATTAAATCAAATATACTTATTTATTCAATTATCATTATGTCATTTAAATTTAACACTATCTAAGGTTTTTTCACGATAAGGGTAGTTCATCTAATATTTAAAACCGGGTGCCAATTGACATAATTTTTTTGGGGTTTTTATGATAACCCAAACTAAAACGAATTTTTTTAGCGCCATCAATCAATATTGAACAAAGACAATAGTTTGCACGCAACGGATGCAAATTATGATTATTTTGGTCCTTTGCTCGCAAATACAAAGGATACTAAATATACTCATTTTAGTTTTTTAGTGTAAATCTCAAAATTCACATTTATTTTAGTGTAAGGGGGGAAAAAAACTCTTTAATATAAATCTATTTTTTATGATAAATTATTTGATAAGGTACTTTTCTAGGAATTTCATAGTTTTAAGAAAGTTTATTAACAGTTTGTTAAATTTGTGGCAATGTAGGAAGTGAAGGGATTCAATTTACAACATTAAGTTGGGGAGTCAGGAAACATATAGCACTTTGTGCAGCCAAGGCAGTTGCCTTTCTTCATACCCAAGTAACCTAAAACGGACAGGCACTTGTTCATGGTGTGATCAAGTCTTCCAACGTCTTGATTCGGCCAGACTTCTCTGCATGCCTATCCAGCTATGAAACACCCTACTTGGTTTCTCCATCAATCCTGATAAGAAGAAACCCCGGCAGGGTTGCACCAGAACTGATCAGAAATGCTAGAAGACACACAGCGGTTTTTACACAAAAGTCTGATGTTTACAATTTCGGAGTTCTACTTTTAGAGCTAATCACAGGAAAGAGACCGGCAGTGACTCATTTAGGAGAGCACATTCTGGAGAAGAGGAGAAAAGAAGGGTTAAATGGGATATGTGACAGAAGAATGGGAGAAGTGACGGAAGACATGGTTGAAAAGCTTGAAATTGCCAGGATTTGCCTCTCAAGGAATCCAGGAAATAGGCCAGCCATGAACACAGTCGTGGAGATGATTCAAGAATTGCAGGACCAGGATTTTATTTGCTGAGTATGGAAATGTTTGAGCCAAGCAATTGTAAAGCTACAAATTTGATTTAATGATGAAATTATCATTTATCATTTCCTTGCAAATTCATTAACCCAAATGACATATATTCGTCTGATAGATGCAAACAATAGAAAAGAGAATTAAGAAGCTAAATGAGCTACCAGAGAAAACTGGATATAATTTAATGCTTTATATTACAAACAAAAACTTCTCTGCTTGTCATGTTACAAAGTCAATGGATAAAGGTGATGAAAGAAAAAGAAAGGTACAAATCTTTCATGAGAGATTCAGCTAATAATTAAAGCAATTGTTTACGTTGCGATCTGTAACTAGAAATGAGAGTTTATATGATATAAGGCATCCCAAAAGGTGTTTCGAGGCCTGTTATTTAATAGCCTGGGAACACCGGTGGTGGTGGTGACGCGTAATGGGAACCAATGTTTGGTGGGATAACGAAGCTCTCCACTGGTGGTGATGGTGTTAGTAGAGGTGGTGGTGGAGAATGGACTGGAGCTGGTAGAGGTGGTGAATGTACTGGTGGTGGTGGAGAATGGACCGGCGGAGGTGGTGAATGTACTGGTGGGGGTGGAGAATGGACCGGTGGGGGTGGTGAATGTACCGGTGGGGGTGGCGAATGTACTGGTGGGGGTGGAGAATGGACTGGTACAGGTGGAGGTGGGAAGTGAACAGGTGGTGGAGGTGGCGAGTAGATTGGTGTTGGTGGAGGTGGTGAGCTTACTGGGGGTGGAGGTGACGAGTAGATTGGTGTTGGTGGAGGTGGTGAGCTTACTGGGGGTGGTGGTGGTGAATGGACTGGTGCAGGTGGAGGTGGAGACCTTACAGGTGGTGGAGGTGGTGAGTGTACTGGTGTAGGTGGAGGTGGTGAATGTACTGGTGGGGGTGGAGAATGGACTGGTGCAGGTGGGGGTGGTGAATGGACTGGTGGGGGTGGAGAATGGACTGGTGTAGGCGGGGGTGGTGAATGTACTGGTGGTGGTGGTGGTGAATGGACTGGTACAGGTGGAGGAGGTGAGTTTACAGGTGGTGGGGGTGGAGAATGGACTGGTGCAGGTGGAGGTGGTGAATGTACTGGTGGTGGAGGTGAGCTGACAGGTGGTGGAGGAGGAGAGCTCAGTGGTGGTGGTGGGGATGCCTTTGGTCTAGGAGGTGTCACTGGAGATTTCTCAAATGGATCTGGAGTTTGTGCTGGTGACTTTGGTTTTTGTGGAGGGCTCACCGGAGATTTCCCAAATGGATCAGGAGTTGGTGTTGGTGATATAGGTTTTGGTGGAGGGCTCACTGGAGATTTCTCAAATGGGTCAGGCGTTGGTGTTGGTGATACAGGTTTTGATGGAGGGCTTACCGGAGATTTCTCAAATGGGTCAGGGGTGGGCGCTGGTGATACAGGCTTTGGTGGAGGGCTCACCGGAGATTTCTCAAATGGGTCAGGGGTTGGAACTGGTGATACAGCCTTTGGCGGAGGGCTCACTGGAGATTTCTCAATTGGGTCAGGGGTTGGCGCTGGTGATACAGGCTTTGGCGGAGGGCTCACAGGAGATTTTTCAAATGGGTCAGGGGTTGGCGCTGGTGATACAGGCTTTGGCGGAGGGCTCACCGGAGATTTCTCAATTGGGTCAGGGGTTGGCGCTGGTGATACAGGCTTTGACGGAGGGCTCACCGGAGATTTCTCAATTGGGTCAGGGGTCGGTGCTGGTGATACAAGCTTTGGCGGAGGGCTCACTGGAGATTTCTCAATTGGGTCAGGGGTCGGTGCTTGTGATACAGGTTTTGGCGGAGGGCTCACTGGAGATTTATTAGTTGGGTTAGGAGTCGGTGCTGGTGATACAGGTTTTGGCGGAGGACTCACCGGAGACGTCCTATTTGGGTCAGGGGTTGGTGCTGGTGCTGGTGCTGGTGTTGGTGTTGGTGCTGGTGGTGGGCTCACTGGAGATTGCCTTGTTGGATCAGGCGTTGGTGGAGGTGTCGATGCTGGTTTTGGTGTTGGTGGTGGCAACACTGGTTTTGGTCTTGGTGTAGGAGATGGCTTTGGGGTAGGAGGAGGTGTCAATGTCTTAGCTGGTGTCTTGGGTGAAGATGGCGTAGAGCCTCCAGAACACTTATCCTTGCTGCAGTCCACAGGTCTGCTCACCACCGGGAAACAAACCTTGGCATCCTTCTGCATTGGCCTGTCAGACAAGCAGTTATCTGCATCATCGAACACAACATCCTTCCTGGAAGGAGGTAAGCAAGCTTTAGCCTCTCCCTGGAAGTAATTATGAGAGAATGTGAAATTCGTCAACTTTGGCAAGTTGCAAATGTTCTCAGGTATAAATCCTGTAAGCCTGTTATTTGAAAGATCCAGGCTTTCAACATTCTTCAGTCCTGAAAAGCTTTGAGACGTGAATCCTGAGAATGTGTTGTAACTTGCATCAAAAACCGTTACATTGCTAAGCAACCCGATTTCTCCAGGGAAGCAACCACCAAGTTTATTGTTTGTGAAAAGAATTTCATTCAAGTTAGTCATGTTCCCAATGGTCCGGGGAATGCAACCAGTGAACTTGTTATTAGCAAATGTCACAACAGAAACTGTTGATTTTCCAATTGTGTCAGGAATTGTGGACCTGAACCTGTTGTTGTTCAAGAACAATGCATCCAGACCCATCTCAAAGATTTGTGGGGGCAACTGACCCTCGAAATTATTGTACCTCAGGTCAATGAACTTCACTATTGGCCAGGATAGAACAACATCCGGGAAAAGACCAACAAACCTGTTGTTACTGACATCAAATTCATACATAATTGTTAGGTTAGACATGCTCTTGGGAATGATTCCACAGAACCTGTTAGAGTTAATGTGGAACAATGCAACATCCGTCAAGAGCCCCAGCTCAGGGGGAAGATATCCGGCGATGTCAGCACCATTAAGATCAATGCCAGCCACGACCGTCAAGTTATGATCATCAAGAGCCGGTGCACAGAAAACACCTGTGTAGTTGCACACATCGGTACCTACCCAGTTAGCGGTTGTGTTATAAGGGTCTGAATAAACAGCCTTTTTCCAGGCCTGAAGAGCAACATGTGCCTTCTTCAACCTTGGATTGGCGAAAGTTGTATCACCAAGAGCCTCAAAATCAATAGTTACAGCCGTCAAACTACTTTCATGGATCGCCAAGAGCTGGCGCCTAGCAATGAGGGATGCCTCAGCCGCAGATAGAGCTAAAGAAAAAGTCGAGAATGAAAGTAAAAGAGAAGAGAACAAAAGAAAGCAGCCAGAGACCCGCATATTCAGAGGTAGATGCATTGTTAACTGCCTTGGAGGCCCCAAGGCTGCTTATAGGATGCAATGAGGAAGAGGGTGTTATATGAAGAGGAAAAATGAGGTTATGGTTTGACAGGCATTGATGGTTGTGGAAAATGGAGTCCTGTTTTGGCACCGGAAAGTTTGCATGGTTCTTACAGGCACCACAGGTTTAAAATTTTATGTCTAAATTTAGAGACAAGTTTAGGGAAGATATTGCTTTGATTGCGGTATGTAGCACAAAACGTAACAACAAAAGACATAGCTAAAAAAAAACCAACAATTGACCAAGTCTATCCTTTTTTGTTAACTAACTGTTATCAAATGGAAGGTGAATACTAGTTCGAAATCAATAGTTACATTTACAGGACACACTTAGTAGAAAATATATATATATATATATGTAAAAAATAAATACATAAAGCGAAGTGATCTCGTTGCAGGTTTTGACATTTTTATATTTGATAGATGATATCAAGAGAAAACAGTCCACCCTTTTTACCATTTTATTATTATTACTTTTTTTTTTAAATTGAACCCCAAATTTTAAGACCAACCAGCCATATTAATTTTTCATCAAATACAAAAATTAAAATTGATAAAAAATAAATAAATAAACTCCCTAAGAGCACTTTCCGTGTGGTTCAAGCGTTTTTGGGTTTTTCCTTTTTGTATTTTTGAACGGTAGATACATAATTGGTACCTTGTTAAACTCAAAAAGGTAATAGGAGTACTCAGAAAGCAATCAATGCGCCTTTTTTTTTTTTGGTACTTTTGAGAACTCAATGGATTGATTGATTTTTTTTTTTTTTAGGTAAATTTTTTTCGACAAATCAATTGATGGATTTGTTCTAGATTAGAGACGTTTTCTCTAAACAAATTATTGACAATTACGTAACAGTCTAACAAGCGGTTTTCCCTTACTTCTACACAAGAACACCTTACTTCAAAAGTGCTTTTTACCAAAACACTCCAGCAAATTATACCATGGCATGCAACTTCACGCTTCTAAAGTTTGAGAACAACTCTCTAATTAGATTTAAACATCAGAAGCAAATAGAATGATTGTGTTGTTCAGTCTAATTATCAATTAATATAACTGAGGCTACCTGCAACCTACTCTACAAGCCTGAAATTCCCAGATTGGTTAACTGAGATTCAAAATCAAGGAAATTGTATTAACCAAGTAAAATTAACTTTACTCCAAAAGTGGCAGTGTCAAGTTCACAGTTCACTGATACTCGACTTGAGTTTAATCTCTCATAGCCTGGAATGATCCAGCCAAGTTTAAATCATATAACACTACCATCAAAAAATGGTGATTTCATTTTGACAACTACACCAAAAAGCTTACAATTGTCCAATGTGGTTTGATAGCATAGAATACTTATTCAGTTTGATTATAATCTGGGTTTAAGTTGTCCAAGAAAGAAACTAGACACAAAAAGCTGCTATGGGGTCTTGAATTTGAAGCCATACACCTGAGACGAAATTTTAAACAATTCTGCTTCCCCACGAAAAACGTCAGAACAGCCAACAATTCATATGCGAAAAACATCACAACAGCCAACAATTCATACTTGAAAGACAAAATTTAAGAAACCTTACAATAGATCATGTAATATGGATAAAGAACTCAAAAGAGTTCTCAACATTCAAGCAGTAACCAATCAACATATTATACAAAGATCGAACTTGAGTTGCATACCCAAGACTTCAACTTTAAAATAGCTTTTTTATGTTTTTCCATTACAATCAGATCAAAAATCCCAACACTGCACATATAACCATATCTACAAAGAACAAACTCAGTAATACAAACTTGCAAAACCTCTTCTTCTATTCTTTTCACAAAATTTATTTGATCATACCATATTATCAGTCTGTTTCGTGGTCAGGGGCAGGGGAGTACCAGGCAGGGAACTTTCCTTTGGTTCTAAGCATTCTAGTGTAAGGAGAATCCGGCAATCTCCCTCTGGCTTCTTCCTCTAGCTCTTCAAGCGATTTCGGGATTCCATCTGGGATAGGACATACTCGACTCCCTTCTCCGTTAGAAATTGTTGGCTTCCCTGTAACAAATCCATGAACCTTTTCTTTGTGGATTGACGAAATTCCATGTAAGAATCCGATCAAGGATTTTACACCCCCGGCTTGGAGAATTAGTTTCTCAATGTCTTCTTTTGGTGTGACACTCTGATATACAATGCCATTGAACATAAAGATTAGTGTTATTTACTTATTTATGAAGCATACACAGATCAGCTAATTTAATTAAGATTTGGATTATGTTCCTTTACACACTTCTATTCATTTTCTCAGCAACCAAACAAAGATTTTGCAGTACATTAAAATTGAACTTGAACAAATAACCAAAATCAAATCTTACTGTACCCAACTAAGAGTAGTACCTACTTATAAAATACTATAATTGAGCCCTTATCTATTAGTTTAAACTTTCGTGTTAATAGGTTAATGGTATGTTGCTAGAGCCAAAGTTCTTAGATTCGAGCTGTCTATTCACATTACATGCGACAAAGAGTGTTAATGTATCATAAATTTCTAAATCTCGTCTACCTATATTTCATATACTAGAATCAAGCGTTACCTATCAACTTAAAATTTTCAGATCTATCAGCTTAATCGATTAGTGACAAACTTTGGTTAATCAAAAGCAAACATATGTAATTACATAAACTAGTAGCAATAAACTTACTTCAAGATCTTTAAGTTCAAAATATGCTCTCCAGCAGCTATAGCAATCATCTCCTTCAAGAGTTGAACAATAGTCTACACACCAAAAAAATATATATACCAACCCACTAAATTATTAGCTACCATCTAGCAAGAAATCCAACAAACTCAGAACTACATAATAAATAAATAAAAACCTTTCTCACATACAACATCATAAATTAACATAAACCTCTATCTATACCATCAAACAAACTCAAAAAAAAAACAAAAAACAGAAAACCCCCCACATAACTTTACTAGAAACAGCACAAAAACATTTTAAAGCACATCAAACTCATAATAATCAAAAGAAGAAGAGGGTATTGATAGCAAACCTGCAAGATCATTCTCGGACTTTTCAATCAAGGGACGGTCTTTGACAGCGCGTTCGAACTTGGTACGGCTAAAAGGCTCAAGTTTGGGAATAAAAGTGTTGTTGTTTCTAGAAGAGGAACAAACAACGGAACCAAGTCTGGTTTCAGGAGGACGTGTTCTTGAACCCTGAACGTCTTTAGCTTCAACCAGTACTGGGAAAGGACCAGAACCAATCACAACTGACTTTAACATCGTATCCAAACACACATGAAACTGACCTGAACTCAAAGTTGTAGGAGAAGATATAGCAGTGAGTTCGTGGCAATCTAAAGTACAAGGTGGGGCCTGGTTGAGTGGATAAGGCTTAGATATTTTATTTTATTGGTTTTAAGATATTTTGTTAATGTTTAACGGTCTGATAAAAAGAGGAGGTTTTGCGATCGTACGGTGGATGTTGATTGGGATGACTTTTCAAAGATAGGATATTGGTTTCGAGGCCGGCCAGGAAAACGCGGCGTCGCGCTCAGTCAGTGGGCGGCCGCGGGCAATGCATGGTATTGGGCTTGGCTCTCTTACATGGAATGTTAAAACATATGGGTATTTTATTACATGGAATGTTTTGTTTTTTTGTTTTTAATTATTATATATATTATTATACAAATAAATATAAAATCGGATACTCTAAATTACAATAAAGAAAGTGTTATTCATAGTAAAGAAAAATAATTCGAGATTGATATTAGTGTTGTGGGCTAGTGGTGGAAAGGCTTCTGCCCTAATGTATACTAGTGATATTAATAATTTTAAATCATTACATCTATGATATTTTAAGAAAATGAAAGAAAATATATTAGATTAGTCTAGTGTTCGTGTTTTCTTCTCAAACCACCAATTGAATAATTAAAAAATATATATACATTTTATTTATTTTAGTCGTGCATTTATTTTTCTAATAAAAAATTATGGATTTGATCACATTAATTAAATACTTTGATTTACCCTTGCACTCGTATTTCAAGTGGTTTTTCTTTTTTAGATTTGTGATAAAAATTTAAATCTTATCATATATATTTATAAATATGTGTGAAAAAATTTACCTCCCTACGAGAGTGTATCTCTCTTACGTGAGTGTATATATGTACAAGTGTTTAATGTCATCAAGTTTTGGTAGGAAGCTGATCACTAGTTACTATAAATTTCGATTATTTTATATAATTAATTATATTAAAAACCATAAATTTTGACTTGAAATGCAACCATGCAAATTTAGGTCAAATTTTGAGTTAATATATGAAGAAAAAAAATGTGAAAAATGGATTTTAAATAAAGATAGATATTTATATTTCATCTTAATAAAATTGAACACTTGTGTCCTACGATGTTTGTTTTGGGCAAAATTGACCATTAAAAAGAACTAATATATTCTTCTATTCCATCTTTGGCCACTTTCTCCAATAGAATCTTTGTATTTCTTGTTCGACATCTTTCATTTTTGTCTCCTTTTTCTTCCTTATTCCTTATTCTTCGCTCTTCCTCCTTTTCTTTTTCTTATTATTCTTTCTTTCTTTGCTCATTGCTAGAGAACAGGGAAGAAAAAGAAGAAAAAAAAAAGAGGAAAAAAGTGAAGCAAAAAGGAAAAAGAATGATGGTTTAATGGAACAATTATTATTTTATTCCATCAAACTTCAAGAAGAAAAAGAAAAAGAAGAAAGAGGTAAAAGAATGAAGAATAAAGAAGAAATAAGAAAAAGGATACTTGAGGGTGATGATAGTGATGAGGGAGATTAATGATCTATGGAGATGAGAGAGATAAACAACGATAATGATGGATAGCTATGTGACGGATGGTGATGGAGAGATATGTGATGGATGATAATAAAGATGTATAAGATAGATAGAGATGATGATGAAGGTATTATAGTTGTTTCAATTTTAATTTAATGGGAAAATCATTATTTTATTGGAAAAACTTCATTTTAGTTATTGAAATTTTAAAAAAATATTAAATTTATAAATATCTTTGGAAAACAACTCTTTTAATCTCTAATCTTTCTAAAATTCTTTAAAATAATCAAAATCATTGATCAACTAACGGTCAACAGTAACAAACAGTTTGGACAATAAGGATAACACGGTCTTTTAATGTGAAATGTCAGGATTGTGACACGTAAATGATTAAGATTTTTATAAAAAAAAAACACAAAAAACAAAAGGGCATGAAATGACGTATATACCTCTATGAGTCGAAAAACCATTTTCTCTCATTCTATATCATTTGGCCTCTCACACAACTAGACTTCGTTGGCACACCCAAACCCTCCTTCACACACAATCAACCATTTCATGCTCAACTCTGGTAACTCATGCTAGTCATGACGACGTCTGAAATCTTGTTAAGGTGAGATAGCATCGACTGACTTTATTTTTCGAAATCTCTAGTTCACAATGCTCTTATGAACTACTCTAGGAGAATTTCTAAGGAGCAACAGTTTGCTGCCTGGAATTTCCAAGCAACAAAAACTTGCTACCTTGCTACTTGGAAATTCCAACCGGCACAACTTTAAATTGTTATTTTGTTTTAAAAACAAAATTGAAAAAAATAATGATTTCCTTTTTAGTTTTGTTTTAAATGTTTGGAATTTTTTTTTAAGTTTTGAGAATTATATGAGAATATTTTTTAATTAAATTATTACACCAAATTTATAATTAAATAATCACACCAGTTACTTCAAAAAATAGTAATAATAATCACACCAATTTTTTATTTAAATTTTAACTCATAAAAAGGGTAATTTAGTCAATAAATCATCTCAACAATTTATGCACTCGGACTCATGTGACTAACAAATCAGCTACAAATGAGGATATTTTGGTAAAAAAATATTCTTATAATAAAAAATATAGTGGTTTAGATTAAAATATAATTTAATAACTTAAAGTTATAAATATTTTAAACAATTTTACTTGTAAATTCATTATTTTATGAGAGGTGATCGATAATTTTAGTGTCATTAACTATCAAGGATAAAAATATCTTTTTATGCATTTTATCATTGTTGGCCTTCAATTGATCGGTGATTTAGACTATTTTAAACATGATTTTTGATAAAAAAAAAAATTAATAAATCTTCGGTGAATATAAAATATGATCCGGCCTAATTTTTTAATGTTTTAATGTCTCTCCGTTCTTGATTTTTGAAGCAACGTATATTTGTAGTTAAATTTGAATTTTTTTCAAACTCTTTTTTTTTTTTTTTTTTTTTTAGGTTTTCACATGGCAACGTTTGCTTTCTCCTCTAGAGGAGAATTCAGGTGAGAGGAGAATTCAATTAGGAGGCAGTTAGCTTCGATTGCATATTCCCCGTTTCTGTTCAATAAAAGTTTAGTTTGTTGTTAAAATAATAATAATAATAATAAGGATTTCGCCAAAGAAAAAAAAATATTTTGTAGGTTTTTATTTTTATTTATTTTAAATGTGGAAATGCAGTGTTTTTAAGTGTTTGTACATGATAAAACCAAAATACCATTGAAACTGTAAGTTTGAGTAACGACTGACTAACATCAAGACTTAATTGAACTATTTTCGCTTTAATAATTTAGGGCTCATTCAATCAAGATCAACAAATTGTAAGTTTAGTTAGAAGTAATTTTTCTATTAAAAAATAGAAACTAAAAAAAAAAATTCTCTTTAAAAAGTCACATTTCCACCAATAACTTTATCCCTGCGTGTGAGGTTTATGTAATTTAAACCCCAAGAATTTTAGTAGAATTTAAATTCTCTTTCTCTGCCTAGAATTTTCCATTAGTAAATATATCGTACAAGATAATTTAATTCCAAACCAACAAATGATGACAGTGTTCATTGAATTTCCTTCGATGTTCATTTAAAAGAAAATTTGTAAGCCTTCTTATCCTTAAACTATCATTCATTTATTTTGATATTTAAATAAACAAAAACACCTACAATTCATTTATAGAAGGGTTGTCCCATTTTCATGATGATATGTTTACAAGTACACAATTTTACCCAATATGGGTCGAAAGACATCTCTCGTAAAGTAACAAAAATATATTTAGTTTAGAATTTATTGGAGTTTGATTATTATTATTTTTAATGATTGATTTGGATGGAATTCATGATCTTTATGAATTTCATATAGATTTACTAGAATTTCTTATGAAATAGGACAAGATTATTCATAAATTTTACTTTTGAATGCATCAAAAATCATTAAATTACATCATTTATATAAAATTTATAAAGTCAATAATTTTTTAATACAACTACATTTGTTTAGACTTTTTAAAAGTTTGAATTGAATACATATAAATTTGTATGGGTTTCAATAGAATACAAAACAAATCTGAATTGAATATACCTAGATTTGTATAGATTTCAATAGATTCGATACAAATTTAAATTAAATACACCTAAATTTTGATGGATTCTTCTAAAATATTAATTTAATACACCTAAACTTTAAAATCCTTATAAATTCCAATAAAATTTTAAATTGAATACATCTCCTAAATATCTCCCAATATTCTGAAATTAAATCTTCGTATTGCAAATGTGATGGTTAATCACCACACATTCCAATAAATTGTGAACAATTAGACCTCATCTGCCATACAGGAATCCTTGTTTGCCACACTGTATTCTCTAACTCAACCGAAAAAACATTATTTTCTCTTCAGTTTTGTAACACCCTCCACCCGATTTTTGTCGGAACGGATAATCTAGACAGAGGATGTCACTTACCTCACTTAAATTCGTTTCTTATTATATTTTTTTTTACTCAAATTTTATGTTATTAAAATTTTGTTGAAAATGTTCATTTAAATTTCTAGTAAATTCGGCAGAGTTCCCTCTATTTTACTGAAAATCCAAAATTCTAAAAACCTACAAAAAAATAATTAATACTTCTAAAATCACGTTCATTTTCTCAACTTTCCTTTCGGACCTCCCGTCTGACTTTTAAACCACTTTACCACACAAACATTTATAATAAAACATAATAAAACTTATTAATTAAAAAAAAAAACGCATAATAGCATGAAAATTATTATTTTTAACAGACATTCTTAAATTTTATATCAACATTCACTAATAACTAAATTTATTAACAATTGTGCATACAAAATACTTAACATCATTTCTTTCTATTTGTAACCACACGATTTTCTTAAAAATTTCAAAGCAATTCTGACGAAATTACTTGCTTAAGAATTTCGCATATCCATTTCATCAACAATCATTTAATAATACAATTTCGTTAAATAATTTTCAAAATATAATGACACGATTTGTTTTTAATAATTATTCAAACATAATAACACGATTTCATTTAATAATTTTCAGTGTCCTTCGTAAACTCTGACACGATACCATGGACCGGAATTCGGGTCTCAAACTGAATAAACAGCGTTCCCAATATTGGTCACTTGGGGACCACCTGTCAGGTTGTATATCACATCTCACATATCTCAGTTGGTTTCGACTTCAGGACCGGACACCCTGTGCCTCTCATAATCCATCCGTCAAACCCTGTATATCGGTATCAGTGTAATGGTGCAGTACTGCTATATTACCCTATTGGCATACCAACTACCAGTCCCCACCTACCAATGTTCAGGTTTACTCGGACGCTTCCTCAATTTTATTAATTAGCATAAATTTCATTTTTTTAACAATTTTTTTTTTCTATATAACGATTTCATTTAGAAAGCAATAAATTCAATGTCAATCACAAAGTTTCATATATATATATATATATATATATTCACATTATCAATATGCACATCGCAAAACTCTATTTTTCATTCAATGAACTCATTAAATTTTTCCAAAATGTTCGTGTCTTTATTTCGATATACGTTCGATCAAAACACTGAACTTATCCGTTTCTTTCTCATTTTTATTCTAAATTCATTAAAATCATATTTAAACAATCATTTATTTCAATTCATCGAAATAATTTCATATATTTTAAAATCAAACAAAATTTTAAATCGCGTAAACATGAAATCACATATTTACATCAAATTTAATAAAACTCACTCTTTTCTTTTTCATACATATATTTTATCAAACACTCATTTTTCTTTTTAAAATGTTATTTTCAATATAAATTCTATTCTAATATCATTCAAAACATATCCAATTACATAAAATCAAATACCAAATATAATTACTATATTATTTTAATCAAATTCATAATATTTCAAAAACCTATAAACATTAACTTTTAGTGATAAAATGAGATTTTCAAAAGAAGAGTACACCAACATTTTTGAGCTTGAGTTTGAGATATCATCTCAAACGTCTACGTATCTATTTCATCGATGAGATCAAAGCCCTCGTAGTTCTAACAAACTTTTATTATAATTTATCAAAATAATTTCACAATACACCTAATTTCTATTTTTGACTAAGTATGCTTTTTTTTTTTTTCTTTTTTTTTATAAATATAAAATCAAATAAATTAAAATAACAATATCATACAATTTATTAAATAATTAATTTATTTTTTAATACATAATAAAAACTGAAATATACGTAAACGTATAAAAAATTTCTTTTTATTCATTTTCAAATATTAAATCATTTTATATGCAAAATTATATAACTCGATTTCTAAATATAAACATAATTATCAAAATGCCTATTCTATAATCAAATCATAAATCATAATACAAAATCAATAAATCCATAAACCAATTAAATAATCTTCTCCTAATAATGTTTAAATAAATAAAATTTGAAACATATA
Organism: Dimocarpus longan; assembly: GCA_022984855.1. Taxonomy (NCBI): domain Eukaryota; kingdom Viridiplantae; phylum Streptophyta; class Magnoliopsida; order Sapindales; family Sapindaceae; genus Dimocarpus; species Dimocarpus longan. The sequence continues at coordinate 27,842,527 of CM041020.1, forward strand.
TAAACTTTTCTTTTAATCATAGACCATAATTTATAATCTATAAAATCAATTAACTTAACCAATTACTTACTTGAAATAAATGATAAAATCTGAAATATAGATAAACATACTCAATAAATTTAATTAAAACTAAAACTATTCACTCACATAACTCTTTTATCTATTTCTGAATTTCCCCTCTTATTTTATCATCATCTTATATCTATCCAAAAATCATAAAAAATTAAACTACTATTATGAGATCCAAATCATATTAAAATAAATGTACTTACCTGTATAATTGAATACCCAAAACATATATATTATTCTTCCATTTTTTTTTTTCGACTGCTGCCCCGTTCGGCTCTTGCTTTTCTTCATTTTTTTCTACTACTCCCGCTCTCTCCTCTATTTTGCTTATGAGACAGTATATATATATATATATATAGATATATATATATATATCCACCCGCCACAATCTCAGCACCGCCTCAAACATATACACGTACCACAATCTCAGCACCGCCTCCAGAACACCACTTCTTCTTTTATTTATTCATTTTCTTATTATCATTATTGTTTTATTATTATTATCATTTTAGTTCTGCTGGCCGGGCATTTCAGCCACTTCTTTTATATATATATTTATTATTATTATTTTTTCCTTTCAACTGTAGGCACCACTAAGAATTTATATATATTATATATATTTATTTATTTATTTACATTTAATTGTTATTATAATTTCAAAAAAAATACGCCACCTTTTTTGACTTTTTCGCAACCTATGTCAATTTTCATTTTCAACCCTTGTGATTTTTTTCTTTTAATCCCACTTTCTTAATTTATTTTAAAAATATCCTTTAATGGCATATTTATTCATAAATTTCAGTACTTCTTAAACTGAAACAGGATCATATTAATAATAATAAATTAAACTTCAATTAATATCTTGGATTCAGTAAAATTGAGACCTTACAATTCATCATCCCTTATGAAAATTTTCATCATTAAAAATTAAAAATCATCTCAACTCAAAATATCTTACTCTAAAGTCTTTACTTTTTATTTAATCATCAACAACCATAACAATTCTATTCTAAATAAATTTCCTTTTTTTTTTCCCACATATATAAGATCATATATTTCATACTATACTATTCATATCCGTAACTATTCTAAATAATAATTATTTATACTATTCTAAATAATAATGATTTTCCCTCTTTTCCTCATTTAACCAAAGTATCAATATAAACATAGTAACACCACGTTTTTCATTCAATTTTCTCATTTAATACGTTTTCGAGATTTTTTTTTTTTTCGAAAATCTGTCCGAATTTCCTATCGGATCCGAAAATTACTCCGTTTTACCTCAAACGAACTCGTTTCTGATCCATTTCAGCTTCCGTTAATTTCAATAAAATTTTCAGGATTATTTTTAATATACAAGACCCATTTTTTTTGAAAATCACTATTCACATTGATACTATTTCGTCCAAAATCACTATTCATCAAAAATTTCACTTCTACTAAATTTCGGGATCCAATTCTCAAAATTCACTATTCACTCGATATTATTCATTCAAAAAATACTATTCCGTTCGAAATACTATTCATCCGAGACTCCGGGGCGTTACAAGTTTCCTAGCATATCTACGAATTATCTTCAACAAATCAAAATCAATATAACTTTTTTTCTAATTATAAAATGATTTAATAGGATTTATTATTTTTTTTTTAAAAAAAAACATATTAACTTTATGTATAACGAAATTTGGGATTATAACTGTCGATGTCTGGAATTAGCCAACCAGATTCTTTGAAGTCCAAACTGTAAAGTGACTAAAATGGCAGAGAAGAAAAAGAGAGAGAAAAGGAATAAATAATGTTGTGATCAGTTTTTTACGTGATTTAGCTCAAAGAATGGTCTACGTCCACAACTGTTCACCAGCTATTTTGCCAGAATGACAGTATCTCCACTAAGTGTTTTTCTCTCTTGTTTTACAAATGAATTGCATCTCCTATTTATAGAGAATGAAATATTACAATAATGTACAATAAGATAAAGGAAAATAATGATAAATTACATTTTCAAGACTGACACTTGTCAAGTCAACTCTGTCAAAGCATAATTTAGATACTAAATTCATACTGGTTAGGTGAGATTTCTTTAAATTATGCTGTAATCTCTGAAAGGATGAGCGTATGATACGTTTAGTTGAATTTCGTTTGACAGTTCTTACTGAAGTCGACTTGCGATCTGCGAGCTACAGTAGCAGAGAATTCGTCTCTACGAGTTGGAATGTCCGAAGTTTAATGATGAGTTTGCCTACGTGGATTGAGCATTTGGAGAATTTGAGAATCTGAGATTTGAGGTTGGTTCTGGACCACCCGTAGCTACTGAGGATGACTGTGGATCCAATAGTTGCAATAGTATATGATATCGGTTTAGCGAGCTGGACAGCTTCTGCAAGCTGAGACTCAGGCAGACAGGCTCCCTGTTTTCTAGTTTGTTGGGCAGTTTTATTGAGTCAGTCTTGAGTTTCTACCGGCCCAGTTTAGATAACCTCAAAATACCCATAAAAATAATAAAATATTTAAATTAATTTTATTTCAATCAAATCCTAATATATATCATACATAATATAATATAATTTTAATCTAATATCAAGTTATAGACAATAGAATATAAATATAATCCAATCGCAAGTTATATTAAATACAAACAATAACCTTTTAATTTAAAGTAATCTCATGAAATTTCAATCCCTTTCAATTTCATTTTCATTTTTTATTACAACTCGTGTGCTAAACAATAAAAAGTTACAAAGGGATCATTCCTCTTTTTTTGTCGTACAAACAGGCAACACCAAACAAATGTAAGTACGATTTTTATATGCACTCGATTCAATGCAACCTAGAAATGGATACAACACACGCATGAAGTCCGACCAAGATTCATATGCATCCAATTTAATTAAGGTAAGCAACAGCCAGTGTGTGTGTGTATATCTATATATTCAATTTTTTAATTCTAAGGTGGTGTTTGCTTGATGACCTTTCCTATGCTTGTCTTAAGTCGAGTAGGACCCCAATTATTCATCGTCATCATCGTAGCCACGACAGGACCTCCATGTGCTCGCCCATGTGCCATCCAAATCATCCTTACTAGTTAACCAATTATATAATGATAATTCTAAGCTTGTTATAGTTCTAAACAACATATTTAATGCTTATCATTAGCAAGAAAACAAAATTATATGAAATATGAAGTAAAGTTATTGAATATTAATTATGAATCTTTTTCATTTTAGAATATTACCAATCAATTTCAAGTTTTAAATACTATAGTTGAGTTATTTCTTATTTATTTAAGCTCTTGGATCCGATAGTTACTAATATTAAATCAAAGTTTGAAGGTCTTTAGTTCAAAATTTTTCTCCCTTCTTTATCTTAAATTCTTAAATTTTAGTTCTAATCCCTACCACCCTTATCTTGTAAACTCCAAATGTCAACATGTTACCAATAGTCAAACTCAAGGTTGTGTTCTTCTTGCACATCCATTATTTTACTTGTTCACTCTCATATGAACAAACCCTAAGCTTCCTGTTTCACAATTATAGGATATATATATTTTTAATGATTGGGACCAACCTAAGATATAACCGGTACCAGTAGCGATAGACATTGTAGTGATTGTGTTCTTCTTGCACACCCATTATTTCATATATTCACTCTCATATGAACAAACCATGAACTTTCTGTTTCACATATATAGGATACCAATTTTTATTTTATTTTTTTATGACTTTGAGCAACTTAGGGTACAATCAGTACAAGTAACGATAGGCGTAATGACGTGGCTCGATGATTAACTTCTAAGAACAAAAGAGATCAATCCACAAATAAAAAAGAGGGGAAGAGGAAAGGATAACTCATAAATAGTGAGGAAAAAATGCTTATAATGATGAGAAACTTTTGAGTGTAGAACATTCCACTTTAAAAAATGCAATTGATGGTCCATCCACCAAACCACAACCCGAGTTACTTTAAGATACCTATTTTTATTAGAATTACAATCTTATTAAATTTCGTAGAGACTTCCATTGGGTGCTAATTTCGATATAAAAAGCTACCTTACCATGGTTATTTAGTCAATACTAATGATTATATTGAAGATTTGTAATGTCATCTAATAAGAATTATATAAATTCATAATGGCACTTGTTGAATTACAAGAATTTTCTCTTTTTAAGCTATACCAGAAATTTATTAGGATTAAACTATTAGGATAATTCATATGTTCGTGACATGCTAACGTGGAAAAAAGACAGGTAAGTTGGAGCTACAATCAGGGAACACAGTGGAGACAGAAGATTCCACTGCTAAGCCCACAACTAATGAAAGGAAATTGTTCGTAACAATGCGAGACTTTTAATTTTTAAAAAAATAAAAAATAAAAAATAAAAAATAATGTGAGATGATTCATCGTCTATCTATCAAACCACAACTCAAGCTACTCGAAGATATCTAGTTTATTAGAATTATAATCTTATTAAATTTGTACAAACTTCTATTCAGTGTTAATTTCAATATAAAAAGCTATGCTTACCATGGTCATTTTTTCTATAATAATGATGATATAGAAGATTTATAATGTCATATAATATGAATTAAATAATGCAATACATTTTAAAAATTTACCTAAAAATTTTATTCAAATGATGTACCAAGTTTATTTGTAACTACTACATTAATTTTAAGATGATATATTAATTATACATAAATTTAACATATCATTTGGATAAATTTTTTAATAGTATACAAATTATATGAATTCATAGTGACAGTTATTGAATTGCAAGAACTTTCTCTTTTGAAGTTATCTCATAATTTTATTAAAATTAAAATACTAAGATAAAAATAATGTTATACTTATTAAAAATTGACTCAAAAATTTTATATAAATGATAAGGTAAGTTGATTTGTAATTATTATATAAATTTTTATATATTATATTGATGATATGGTAGTTTCATATAAATTTATCCTATCATTTGGACGATGAATTTGGACAATTCTTTGGATTGTGCGGTACAACACTCTTAAGATAATTTATAAGCCGGTGACACGCTGGCGTTGCAAAAAGACGGGAAAGTTGGAGGGAACACAGTGGACACAGAAGATTCCACCACTAAGTTACACGTGTAAAGTAAATGAACTAATTGACACGACGACGATTGCACCTTTCTCTCACACGTCAAAATAAATAAAAACAAAAATTAATATCCCAAAATAAAAAACGAAAACGAAACCAAAATCAAATTCGAGATACGGTGCCTCTGTCTTTGCTTCGAAATTTATTGTCGACGACGACGAAGTCAGTCATCACCAAACAAGGCTTTAATTGAGACATCGATGTTTAGTTGGTTTGAGACGATTTGAAAAATTGTATCTGTTTGGTCTGGCGAGAAAAAAAATGAAGGCGATGGAGACGATAGAAGATCTGATCGAGGAAGCTAAACTTCGCGCAGTTTGGTGGTCCTTGTGTGTATTCACCGTCTGTTATTTCTTGACTCGTAACTTTCTTCTCTCTCTCTCGCTTCAAATTAATTAATTACTCGCTTTTCGTTTCCACATAATTTGGAATTCCAATTATGGTTGAATTTTAATTGTTCTCATTCAGCTGTTAGATTTTTAGTTAGGTTAGCTAGGAATTTGGTAGTTTGAATCATTGTTTGCTGCAAATTTGTTTAAATTTAGAGTTTTGTAAACACATTTTGTCGCTAACCGTGGTAGGTAGTGTGAGAGTCGTTAAATTTTGATGAAGAAGATGAGGTCAAATGCTGTGGTGGAAGAATTCAATTCGACCAACCGCAGCATTAAGAGAAAGAGTAACGCAGGACGTTCCACTTCTAGCTTAACTTTGGGCTCGACTTATTATGTGTCAATTGATGACTGGAGAAGGGATACTAAGTAATGATTCTTTATTTCACAAAATGCATTTGTTATTAATTGATATATGATGAGTTGGGATCAGGTTGGGATACAGAAGGTGTATGGTAGTGTTGTTAAGAGAAATGACTTGTTGGAATTGGGTGATTTCTTTATTGTGGGTTCTTGTGATTGGAAATGATGTGAATTGAAGCTTAATGTTGATGAGGCTAAGTTGGGTGTAGGTTTATCTTGTCGTTAGCTAATGTTAGTGAGAATGAGTTGAGTTTGGGGTTTTGTTGAGTTTTGTTTGGATATATCTTGGAAACCAGATTGTTATAGGATGGATAAAGCTTATTCGAAGTGGTTGATGATTGATGTGAATTCTGGTATAATTTAGTGATGTAGATAGTGATAGATGTTCTTTGTGGGATTCCCATTTTGAGAATAGGAGTACTTGGACTGATATGTGATTCACTGATTCTGTTGATTTTTCGTTTGCTTATTATCATTATCATTATTATTATTTTTTTTTACATAATTATTCAATGCAGATACGAGTACGTCCATGTGGATGAATTTGCCGATAGCGATTCTCCTTGTTTGCGGTCTACGGATTTTAGTTAATGAGGTGGAATTCTCCTGGAAGGTTAAAGCAGCACGTGCGCCGAGTTATTTGTCTCAGTTGGAGAAGAAACAGTTGTCTGTGAATGATTCACGCCTTTCCAGTGTACCACCACCGCAAAAATGGAAGAGGAAAATTGATTCTCCTATTGTGGAGGATGCAATCAATGAGTTTATTGATAAAATTTTGAAGGATTTTGTGATTGACTTATGGTATTCGGAGATTACACCGGATAAGGAAACCCCTGAGCTAATCCGGAGTATCATCATGGATGCTATTGGTGAAATATCAGGAAGGGTCAAAGAGACAAACCTTGTTGACTTGCTAACGAGGTATATCTATCTATGTATCTATCTATCTGTATATATATATATATATATATATATATATAAAATTTCCTGAAAATTAATTAATGCCAATTTAAGAAACTTTTTTGAAGTTTGAGAATGGTTGGGTGTTTAAGGAACGTGATTCAATAACTCTGTAATGTTTCAGGGATATAGTGGATTTAATAGGGGAGCACATAGAGCTTTTTAGGAGAAACCAAGCAGCTATAGGTGTTGATGTTATGGGAACGCTGTCTACTGAGGAAAGGGATGAAAGGTTGAAACACCATCTCATGGCTTCGAAGGAACTTCATCCAGCACTGATGTCTCCTGAGAGTGAGTATAAGGTCTGAGTGGAGACTTCTGTCGAAATTTTGATTTTATCTTGACTTCTATTGTTTGCATTCTGTTTGAAAGTTTATGTTCTCTCTTAGGTTCTTCAAAGGATAGTAGGTGGACTGCTAGCTGTAGTATTGAGACCACGGGAAGCTCAATGCCCCATTGTTCGAACAATTGCTAGAGAGATTGTAACATGTTTAGTGATGCAGCCTATCTTGAGTTTTGCAAGCCCAGAGTAAGTTCTGAATGATTCTTGTTTTTTCTATTAAATATTTTACGGTGTTAATATCAAAGCATCTAAGCTTGGTCTGTCCATCAAGAGTTTTAACTCTTCTCAAGTGATTTTTGTTATAAAGCAACTATTTTGGTGTTTAGTTTCCAACTGTGTCAAGATGGGAGAATTTTAGTCCTTAGTACTGTGTATTGTTGGGCAGGAGGTTGAAGTTGAATATTAGATTTCAGTGCGTTCAAGTCCTGTTGATATTTTGTGAATTTGAGAGTATTATTTATTCACACCTTCAAGGCTTCAACTTTACAAATTGTACAACATATATATGCACACAAACTAGGTGTAGTAGTAATCAACTATGACAGCTACACTTAAGGATACAATTAAGGAATTGTTTCCTTTCTAGAAAAAGGAACTAATCAATCTAGGATCCTAAATATCTTTTTTTTTTTTGATAGTAAACGAAACTTTATTAGAAAAGAGAGGAAATAGAGATACAAGAGTGAACCAGAAGTCCACCAACAAACAACGGAAACACAAACCAAAAGAGATTGAAAAGAACAAACAACAAACAATTAACAATTAACAGCCTTCCAATCTAATAAAATGAAAAATAACGAAGAATCTTTAAAATCCTCGCACGTAGATGCCCAAAGCGAAGCCAGAAAATACGCTTTATCCCATAAAAAATTCTCGTCCTCTTCAATTTCCTTGAAAATTCTTCTATTCCTTTCTTCCCATATTACCCAAAGGATGGCGAAAACTCCACACCACCAAAGTATATAAGCTTTTTTTCCCCTTCCAAGAGCGTGAAAGTCTTCCATTAAGAAAGACCATAAGAACTTAGGAGAGGCCCATCTCAAACTCACCACGGAGAACAACTTACTCCATAATTTACCCGCCACCGAACAATGAAGAAAAAGATGATTCAAGTTTTCCTCACTACGCTTGCACATGATACACCAATGGGGAGAGAGACAAAAATTAGGATATCTTTTTTGAAGAACCTCACCCGAGCTTAATTTCCGATTAACAATAAGCCAAACTAAAAATTTCACCTTGTTTGGCACCTTTGACTTCCATATAAGATTATCAAAGGCAAACCTTGGATGAGAATCATTAAGGGTTAACTTTTCAAAAAAGGACTTGCAAGAAAAAATACCATTGGAACTTATCCTCCAAATCCTTTGATCTTCCATCCCTGGGTTGAGAGAAACACCTTCGAGTAAAGAGATAAGAGAAGAAAATTCTTCAACCTCTCTATCATTCAAGTTCCTTCTAAAATCAAAAGACCATCCTCTATGAAGCGATGAACTATCCCATCTGTCAAAAACTAAAGCACTCTGAGAAGTTACCAGCTTGAATAATCTTGGAAACTTTAAACAAAGAGGCATAGTGTCTACCCAACAATCCTCCCAAAACCGAATTCGAGCCCCGTTTCCGACCACTAACCTCAAATTGTCAGAGAAAGCTTGGAAACCTTGCATAATTACTTTCCAAGGACAACGACTAAAACCTTTAATAACCATATTAGAGTCCCATCCATTTCTCTGTAACCCATACTTGTTTCTAATCACTTTATGCCACATGGATTCAGGTTCCAACGAAAACCTCCAAATCCACTTCCCGAGTAAAGCTAAATTTTTCAAAACCACGTTCCCAATGCCTAAGCCTCCTTTGTTCCGAGGGCGGGAAACAATATCCCAGCTCAAAAGATGAGCCTTCTTTCCATCCCCAAAACCGTCCCACAAGAAGTCTCTCATAACCTTTTCGATCCTCTTTGCCACCCGGATAGGAATTTTAAACAAGGAAAGAAAATAAGTAGGAATGCTATGCAACACTGCTTGAATCAGAACCAATCTTCCTCCCCTGGATAAAAAGGCATTTTTCCATCCCTCTAATCTCCTTTCTACTTTCTCAACAACTGGTGCCCAAAACTCTGAAGATCTAGGATTGCCTCCCAAAGGTAAACCTAAATATTTCAAAGGCCAAGAACCAACCTCACATCCAACAGAGTTAGCCAATTCCACAATCTTACATCCATCACAGTTTATACCAGCCAACACACTCTTAGCCAAGTTTACCTTAAGCCCAGAAATCCAACAAAAGAAACGAAGCAACTCAACCAAATAGCCAAAATTCTCTTTATTACCCGAAGAAAAGAAGACAGTATCATCTGCAAATTGAAGATGAGACACCACCACATTCTCCTTTCCGACGCAAAATCCCTCTACCAAGCGACTTTCCTTAGCTCTATCAATTAATCTTCCCAAACAATCCGCTACGAGAATAAACAAAAAGGGGGAGAGAGGATCCCCTTGCCTAAGTCCTCTAGAGGCAGAGAAATTTCCTCTAGGTTTCCCATTTATCATTATTGAGAAATTTGTAGTCTTCAAACATGCCCTAATTCAACTTCTCCATTTTGACCCAAAACCCTTTGCTTCCAAAACGAAATCTAAAAAGTCCCAATCAACATGATCATAAGCTTTTTCGAAATCGATTTTGAAAACAACCCCTTCTCTTTTCTTCATTCTATAATCCTCCACAACCTCATTAGCCACCAAGACAGAGTCAAGAATTTGTCTACCTTTAACAAAAGCAGACTGGCAACTAGCGATGGTAGAGTCCAGCACCTCTTTCAATCTGAGAGATAAAACCTTTGCAATGATTTTGTACAGACTGGAGACCAAACTGATAGGTCTAAAGTCACCAATTTTTAAAGAGTTGGATTTTTTCGGAATGAGACAAATATAAGTTGCGTTGGTGATCTTATTGACAATCCCATTCCCAAAAAATTCCGAGAACACATCCATCAAATCTTTTTTGATAATCACCCAACATTTATGAAAGAAGTCAAAATTAAAGCCAGCTGGACCAGGTGCTTTCTCTTTACTACAATCTGCAACTGCCTTCTTAATTTCCTCTTCTTCGAAAGGTCTTTCCAACCAAGCGGCCCTTTCTCTTCCAATGCCATCCCAATTAAGGCCTTGAATTGAAGGTCTTTCTACATTTTCTTTAGAATATAAATTCTGAAAGAACTGAATAATTTCTTGCTCAATGGCCTCCTCCTCCTCTAAAACAGAGCCATCATTTAACTTCAGCTTGTTGATACAATTCTTGGATCTTCTCCCATTGATAACTTTATGGAAGAATTTAGAATTGCAATCTCCTTCTTTCACCCATCTAACTTTAACCTTTTGCCTCCACAAGATTTCTTCTTTAGAGATCAACTTCTCAAGGTCTATCTTCAACTGGGATCTTTCTAACCTCATCGAATCACTCAACTTTCCAGCAGCCTCAGCTCTATCCAGATCAAAGATTCTTGACTCAATCTCTTTCTTTTCCTTGAAGATGTCTCCATACACTTCCTTGTTCCAAATTTTCAGTTTCCTTTTAACCCACTCGAGTTTCTTCATAAACCTATAACCCTTCCAACCTTGAGATTCGGCTTCGGTCCACCATTCCTCCTTGTTTTTCATGAAAGAATGATGATCCAACCAAACGTTCTCAAACTTGAAGGGAATGGGACCCCAGGTCTTATGAGAAGAGTCCAACAGAATTGGACAATGATCAGAAATCGATCTCACCAAAGCATCTTGTCTAACCTTCCCTCCGACATACTCTTCCCATTCACTTGAAAAAAGAAATCTGTCGAGTCTACAACAAACAACCCTTTGTCTAAGATTAGACCAAGTAAAATCCGCGTAACTTAAAACAGGGTCTATCAAATTAGTTTCACGGATAAGACGGTTAAAGTCCTTCATGCTTCTAGTTTCCCTTCCTCCTGAAGACTTTTCAGAAGGGAATCTAACAACATTAAAATCTCCGCCGATACACCACCTCGGAGAACATAAGCCAAATAAACCAGCCAATTCATCCCAAAAAGCCCCCCTATCTTTCTTCTTGTTAGGACCATAAACTCCTGAAAACCACCAATCTCTACCGTCAACACCAAGGATTTTTATAGAAACAGAAAACTCACCAATGATGGAGTCCACTACCTTAACCACCTTGGAATTCCAAATCACTACTATTCCTCCAGAACTACCCTCAGAAGGTAAAAAAACCCATTGTTTGAATCTAGCTCCCCAAACACTGGTAACCACACTATGATCTATAACCTGTTTCTTAGACTCAATTAGAATAACCATATCCGGATTAGCCTTTCTAATTGCTTCCTTAATCATACACCTTTTTTTCCAACACCCCAAACCCCGCACGTTCCAGCTCATAATCTTCATGATAAAGTATTAGGACCCTTACCACAATTTCCTTTACCTCTCTCGGAACTGAACTCCCCCCTGAACATCTGCACCTTGCTGCTGATTTCCTTTTTCCTGCTCATCACCTCCTGAACTGCTCTAATAGGCTGAGAAAGAGATAAATTCATTTTTTTTAACAGGGACTTATATCTGACACCCTCTCCTGAACTAAAAAGTTCCACAGCTTCATTCGACACTATTGAAGGGTCCACAGACTTCTTCTTTCTGCGATATTGAATAAAACCACCATCCCTCTCCCTTTTATCACTTACTTTCGGCTTACCAGCATCGCCAACGTCCATCCTCGACTCCTCAAACAGAACTTGCAGATTCACGCTAGCTTCCTCAACTGCCTCTCTATCTTCCTCGCCTGTCTCAGCTTTAGAGAGTTCGACCTCTTCCATCCGGCTTAAATCTGATTCACTGTCGGAGATCACTTCCTCGGTAAAGAACTGGTCATTCCAGTCAGCAGCAATACTTGAGATGTCTTCAGTCTCAAGTGGGATTTCTATAGGATTTCCTGGCTTAATCCCCTGGCCGAAAATTTCTTCCTCCTCCTTGAATGTCAAACACTTCTGCCTGCAACAGAGTCCGATAGGAAGAGAATGGGTCTTCATCTCCCCTTCGTCCATTTCATCGTCACCCAGATTGACGTCCTCTTCTGACTTCTGGTCTTCATCATCTGAGTCGGCCGGTTTTAAAACGGAGATGCCATCAGAGTTGGTCTGCTTAGCCCGATCGGTGGAAGAGCCCGAGAAGGAAGAATTGAAGATGAACCGGTTTGGAGATTTCGGGTTAAATGGCCCTAATTTGGTCCTGCCTCCTCCGACTGAAACTAATGGGCCCTGTCCTAATATATTGTCCATCAAGGATCCAGAAATATTAGGCAATTTAGAAGGCTCACCATGGGCTTTAAAACTTCCAACACAACTTGGCGGCCCATTCATCCTTATAGGCCCAGGATCACTTAGATATCCGCTTCCCACATCCTTAAAATAGGCCCTTTCACCCTTTAAACTGGGACAACTCAGCCGGCTACTGCTCTCCTTTAAATGGAACTCTTTTATGCCATTTTCCTGTTCCTTCTCCCTGTCAGTCCCAAATTGATCAAACTTTCTGAAGTCTTCCCCGACAACACACGTCTTCTTAACAGAGATTGAGGCCAGATCAAAGCCTTGCTTCTGGTTCAGCCTTCTTAGCAAAACACCCCTTTCTCGGCAGTATTCCACCTCATCTGCCTGCACACCTGCCCCTTCTCTGATCCTGCTGTCTCTCTTTACCCTCCACATCGGTTTTGCTTGCTTTCTGCATGGAGACCCGATTTGAATTTTTGAACTGTCCATTCCCCATCTGCTGCCACGTACTCCTTTCCCCTTACCGAACTCATCTTCAACCTTGCGATTGAGATTATGGCTGAAGATGCGCCTAGAATGAGGGACGAATTTTGTCAAAGGTCTAACTCTAACGTCCTGAACAGTATCTCCCTCCTTGATCCGAATCACAGCAGGAATAAAGGAGTTTTCGTTCTTCCCCACTTTAATTCTTGCCTCCCGCAAAGAAGTAAGAAACTCTGTTCGTTTGTCCACTTCGATAAGTCCCCCACAGCAATAAGCAATTTTGCAGAAGACATTCCGCTTCCATAAATGAAAGGGAAGCCCTTCAATGGCTATCCACCCTCCACCGAAAGCCATTCTTTCCTTGACCCTATTAATTTCAGGCCTCCATTGCTGTAAGGACACATGGACCGATCCTTCTAATCGGCAGATTCCAATTTTCCCCACTTTGGCAGCCTCTCTTTCATCCTGGCATAAGAAGACAGCTTTGTCATCTTGGAAAGGCTTCAACTTAATCATGATCCCCAGGAAACTTGATAAGGTCTTCTGAATAGACCACCATTCGTCGCTCCCATCCATCTTCGAACAAACCACAGCTCTAGTCCATTCACCATACACTAAACACTCTGCAAAGCTTACTCCCTTCTTTATTTCTGCCGAGTTCCTCGTCCCACTGTCAACTTCTCCTCCCTTTCTAATGGGAGCATCAATCTTCATATTACTGACCCTAACAGGCTTCTCCTTCACCACAGAGCCTACTTTACCACCTGAAGGAAATATGCTTAAAATCATCCTTGCACATTCAGACCATCCAGAAGCATTTATTCCCATTGGAATACATATGCATTTCAGACCCGAGTTGCCAACAACAAAGGAAACTCTTAAAAAAGCTCCTCTGTTGTTTTCAAATCTATTAATCCACAGCTGAAGCGAGTTGAATCTGTGGATTCGGAAGAAATTCCTATCATCCCTATTCCGAACCGCTTCTACCAAACAATTCCCCAACCAATGAGCACCATCCAACCCCATCTTCAGCTCAAAAGAGCCATGCCTGGACCTCTCCCAGAACTTGATTACACTACCAGCAAAATGTTCATCGAACTCTACGGAAAAGACCTTGCTCTCGATTCTAATTTGCCTAGCTAAATGAGAGAACCTACCTGAACTCATAATGAAATCGCATACCACACATTTATACACTACTTCGCGAGACTCATGAACCACATTGATCATACTTTTTGTCTATAATTTAAGATTTATGATTTTGAAAAACAATCTCAACCATTTCTTGAATTAAGATAACTTTACCAACTATAATCCAGAACATAATACCAAAAGCAGAGTAGGGAGAGAATTAGATGTCAACTCACTTGGCTCCTATAGCTATGACACAGTAGGCAAACCCCATGATCTGTATGAAGTGCTTAGGATTCCAGTAGACAATCTGTTTTTTGCTGGGGAGGCAACTAGTATGAGCTTCCCAGGGTCTGTGCATGGTGCTTTCTCGACAGGGCTGATGGCTGCTGAGGATTGCCGGATGCGTGTCTTGGAACGTTATGGGGAGTTGGACTTGTTCCAGCCGGTCATGGGTGAGGATAACCCAATTTTTGTCCCACTTTTGATTTCCCGAATGTAACTTAGGATCCTAAATATCTTCAACCATAATCCCTAGAAATTAGCATCAAATCTTCGACACAATTCTAGCATCATATCTTCAACATGATTCCTAGAGATTAGAATCATATCTTCCAAGCCCTTGGAAGAATTTTTATGGTCTCTTAGGTGGGTTTGAGATGGGCTACTCCTAAGTTTTTATGGTCTTTCTTTATGGAAGAATTTCAAACACTTAGAGGGGGAAAGAAGGCTAGTATTATTTAGCATTGTGGAGTTTTCGCCGTTCTATAGGTTATTTGGGAAGAAAGAAACAGAATAATCTTTGATGAAGTTGAAAAGGAGGAGAATTTTTTAGGGGATAAAGCATATTATTTGGTTTCTCTTTGGGCATCTTCTTGCATAGATTTTAAAGACCTTTCGTTATTTTTCATTATGTTAGATTGGAAGGCTATTGATTGTTGACTGTTCTTTCTAATCTTGTTTTTTGTTTTTGGTTCCGTTGTTTGTTGGTGGACTTCTTGTTCACTTTTGTTTATTTTGTATCTTCTTTCATTTCTTTAATAAAGTTTATGTTTCCTATAAAAAAAAAATCCTTCCAACATGATTCCTAGAATTCATAATAAAATTTTCCAACAAGTTGCAATAATGTTTGGACCATTACATTATGATTAGTCATAGTACCTATTTAATCAAAACCAAAAAGCATTAATGAAAAAGAAAAGAAATATAAATAAGCTTAATAGTTAATATTAAATCTGTCTGCATTATGACCTTTTGTGGATAAATATTGGGCCTTTATGATATCAAGTAGAATAACAGAAACCTAATTGGTGATCTGAGAAACTTAATGTCTTTGTACATTATTAGTAATCATTAAATTCAAAAGCTTAAACTAATAGAAAAAAACTTAACAATAGTATATAAGCTCTCTGAAAAAATATTGAGAGGAAATTTTTGTGTGTTTTATTTCTAGTCAATAACAACATATATATATACAAAAGAGGGAGCCTTCTAAAGGAAGGATAATCACAATCCCTAAACTATAGGAATCTCTAATTAGTAGGAAACAAAATAGCTAACAAATCTCTAAACTAGGAAATAACAATAAATCTCTAAACTAGGAAACAAGAATAAAATCAGCTACACTATTAATAACATAATTACATATAATTCAACACCCCCCCTCAAGCTGGGCAATAAATGTTAATCATGCCTAGCTTGTAACACAATCCTTCAAAATATGCTCTTGGTAAAGCTTTAGTAAATATATTAGCTGTCTGAGAATTGGTAGGCGTGTAAAATAACTTGACAGACCCTTCTTCTAACTTCTCTTTGATAAAATGTCGGTCTATCTCCACATGCTTTGTTCTGTCATGGTGAACTGGATTCTTAGCTATGTTAATAGCTGATTGATTGTCACACAACAACTCCATAGGCATGACCATAGGAACTTTGAGTTCATTCAGCAACCTTTGCAACCAAATTCCTTCACAAATTCCATGGGCCATTGCTCGAAATTCTGCTTCAGCACTGCTACGTGAGACCACAACTTATTTCTTACTTCGCCAAGTGACCAAATTGCCCCAAACATAAGAACAGTACCCAGAAGTAGACCTCCTATCCACAGCCGAACCAGCCCAATATGCATCTGTGAAGACTCTAACACTTCTGTCCTCACTTTTCTTAAAAAACAGATACCTTGTCTCGGTGTCATCTTCAAGTACCTTAGGATTCTCATAACCGCTCCCATATGTTCTTCGCAAGGATTGTTCATGAATTGACTAACCGTGCTCACTGGAAAAGCAATATCCGATCGGGTATGGGATAAATAAATCAATTTCCCCACCAACCGTTGATACTTTCCTTTATCAACTGGTGGACTTC
This sequence comes from Dimocarpus longan, assembly GCA_022984855.1. Taxonomy (NCBI): domain Eukaryota; kingdom Viridiplantae; phylum Streptophyta; class Magnoliopsida; order Sapindales; family Sapindaceae; genus Dimocarpus; species Dimocarpus longan. The sequence continues at coordinate 27,859,056 of CM041020.1, forward strand.
CTTCCATGAGGCCCAACTTTGTTGTATAGTCCATCGGTGTATCAGCTGGCTTGCATTCTGTCATACCAGTTTCTTTGAGTAGATCCAAGATGTACTTCCTCTGATTTATGCAAATTCCAACCTTTGATCTTGCGACTTCCATCCCTACGAAGTATTTCATACTTCCTAGATCCTTGATTTCAAATTCTTTAGCTAAGAAAGACTTTAACCTCTGAATTTCCTCCTTACTGTCACCGATCACTATCATATCATCCACATACACAATGAGTATAGTAATAACACCGGTAGCATGATGAACAAACAAAGTATGGTCAGCTTGACATTGAGTATAGCCAAACCTTCTTACCGCCCTTGTGAACCTGTCAAACCATGCTCTGAGAGACTGTTTTAACCCATACAGAGACTTTTTCAACTTACAAACTTTGTCTCTATACAGATTTTCTAAACCTGGAGGACCTTCCATATAAACTTCCTCTGCTAGTTCACCATTTAGGAAAGCATTCTTAACATCCATCTGATGAAGCTTCCAGTTCAGATTAACTTCTAAGGATAGAAGAACTCTGATTGTGTTCAGCCTAGCAACTGGGGCAAACGTCTCTTCATAGTCAATTCCATAGGTTTGTGTAAACCCTTTAACCACCAATCTGGCCTTGTAACGTTCTACACTGCCATCTGCTTTATGTTTCACTGTAAAAACCTATTTGCACCCCACAGCCTTTTTACCTCTCGGTAATTCTGTAATTTCCCAGGTTTTATTTCTTTGAAGTGCTCCTAGTTCTTCCATAATAGCATTCTTCCATTCTGGCATTGACATGGCCTCTTGAATGTTTGTTGGAATAAATACTTGAGAAATATTATGAGCAAAAGATTTGTAACTAGCTGAAAGGCCCTTATAGGATACGTACTTACTCAATGGGTAAAGCGGTCTCGCTCTACACTCTCTTATTGGTCTCCTTAGGGCAATTGGTCCTTCATCATCAAAAGAAACTTCCTCACTAATCTGATTGGTATTTTGGCTAGTGGTAGAATCACTCAAGGGTTCAATGTTAGGATCAGGTGTGTGGACTAATTTCGGTTGAGACACCTGGTCTTGCTGAGATTCAACCTTGTCGAACTCATTTTTATTTTCCTTAGGCCTCCTCGAGTATACAATAGGTTCTGCTTGGAACTTAAATGTCATTTCTGGATGATCTGAAGTTTGAGGAGAGTCAGAAGACTGTGATTGTTGGTGTATAGGCGACATATTGGATTCAAACTGAGGAATTTCAGGCACATAATAAGAAGACTCTAATTGAGACTCACCGATAGGACTAGACAGACCTATAGAAGACGAATTTGCACCAGGAACAAGACTGTGAGGATGGAAAACATGACCGTGAGGATCACACCCTATAGGAGATGAATGTGCACCAGGAACATGACTGTGAGGATCACCAATATCATCCAAAAACTGAAATTCACTCTCACTCCCCCCCTGAATTTTAGTTTGAGGGAAAAAAGGTTGATCTTCAACAAATGTAACATTGAGAGAAACATGAATCTTTCTAGTTTCTGGGTTGTAGCATCTATATCCCTTTTGAGTAGGTGAATAACCCAAAAATAAACACCTAATGGCTCTAGGATCAAGCTTACCCCTATAATGTGGTTGAATATGCACAAACACTGTGCAACCAAAAACACGAAGAGGAATGTTTGATATGAGTCTTGTGTGAGGATATGTTTCAAGCAGAGTTTGATGTGGAGTCTTAAACTGTAATATTCTAGAGGGTTGTCTATTAATTAGATACACAGCTGTGAGAACAGCCTCACCCCAAAAACGACTCGGCACTCTCATACAAAACAATAATGACCTGGTTACCTCTAATAGGTGCCGGTTTTTTCTCTCAAAGATCCCATTTTATTGAGGTGTGTCGACACAGGAGGTTTGGTGAATAATCCCCTCACTCAAAAAATACTCTCTCAACCCTTGGTTAACAAACTCTCTCCCATTATCTGACCTAAAAACTTGAATTCTGGTTTGAAACTGATTGTTAACCATTGAATTAAAGTTTTTGAAACTATTGGTGACCTGAGACTCTTCTTTCATTAGGAAAATCCAAGTGACTCTGGTATGATCATCAACAAATGAGACAAACCATTTCGCCCCAGTGATGTTAGGAACTCTAGATGGTCCCCAGACATCACTATGAATTAATGTAAAAGGTTTTGAGGCTTTGTAGCTACTAGGGTGAAACACAGAACGAGTATGCTTTGATAATTCACAAAAGTCACAATGAAAATTTTTTGAACTTTTATTATGAAATAAGTTAGGAAACAACTTCTCTAAATACAAGAAATTTGGATGTCCTAACCTATAGTGCCATAACATAATAGCACTCTCTTTATTGGACCTAGACAAAGACTCAGATATAGACTCAGGACACAATACCTTGGACTCAGCAGAATGACCTTGTATAATCTTAGAGGCTTCAGCCTTGATTAGATAGAGACCAGATTGTATCTCAGCAATTCCAATTGTCTTCCCTAAAATCATGTCCTGAAACACACAATAAGTGGGAAAAAATTTAGATACACTTGTCATCATGAGTAAGCTTTGAAATAGATCAAAGGTTACAATCTAAATTAGGAACATATAACACAGACTTTAGGGTTAAAGTTTTTGAGATAATCACGGTACCACATCCTGTGACTTTGGAAAGTGAACCATCTGCAATTTTCACTGTAAAATTACCTTGACATGGTTCAAAAGTACTAAACACCCTAACATCACCTGTCATGTGGTCAGTTGCTCCTGAATCCACAATCCAAGTTCCTGGGACCTCCTTCTTCACATTCAAAGCGGTAGAGAATGTACCTTTAGTAGCAACAGATCCAATACCAACCACTGAGGCATTTAGAATTGAAACCATTTTCTGCAATTGATCCAACTGCTCCTGAATGTGCACAACCGATTCTGCTCCACCACCTTCACTCGGTAGGGCAACAAAGTGCGACGGAATGACAATACTAAACAATAGCGGGCTGTGTGGGCAGCAAAGGTACAAGTGAAGCAGCTAATGAGTTTACTGATGAAAAACAGTAAGAAATTAGTGTTTACTGCCGGAAAGAGCAGTAATAAAGGCTAGGATGAAACTATTGTCATGTTTGATTGTTGCCGAGAATGAAATAAAGGCTCGGATGGCTGATGAATATTGCCAAACCAGTGTAGAATGCTGCCGGAAAAAAGCAGTAGATGTCTGATAAAAAACTGCCGGAAAAACAGTGTTGAGTGCTGCCGGAAAAACAGTAGATGTCTGATAAAAAAACTGCCGGAAAAACAGTGTTGAGTGCTGCCGGAAAAGCAGTAGATGTCTGATAAAAACTGCCGGAAAAACAGTGTTGAATGCTGCCGGAAAAGGTAGTAGATGGAGAACTAACCTAGGACGGCTATGGAAAGAAAAAACAGTGACTAGGGTTGCTCTGATACCATGAAAAAATATTGAGAGGAAATTTTTGTGTGTTTTATTTCTAGTCAATAACAACATATATATATACAAAAGAGGGAGCCTTCTAAAGGAAGGATAATCACAATCCCTAAACTATAGGAATCTCTAATTAGTAGGAAACAAAATAGCTAACAAATCTTTAAACTAGGAAATAACAATAAATCTCTAAACTAGGAAATAAGAATAAAATCAGCTACACTATTAATTACATAATTACACATAATTCAACACTCTCTAACACATATTTTCCCTGTCTTATTTAAACTTATGATGAACTAAATGAGAGTCTGCTTGAAATAACAGAAAAGAAAAATTGGAAAAATAAAAGAAAATGAAAACAGGGATATATTATTATGTCTCACTCTTCTAATCTATCTTGTGTAGGATGATTGCTTTGTAGAAGTCAAACCCCTGTAATCTGAATCACTCAGAATATGTCTGTCTAAATAATTTGAAGAATAATTAGAAGCCTTAGTCAATTGTATTTCCCAACCATGGTTGTGTAACGAAGGGTTCTTGTGGCATTTACTTGATGGTGTACTGCTGCACACCATTATCATGCATATGAATGGAAAAAAATGTTTTCTTTTTTCCTTTCCTCTTTTCTTAGGATCCTGCGTTATTTTGAACCAGCTGGACGTGTTGTAGATTTTACTATTTTTTAAGTGACTATTTTTTCAATTGAGCATTTATGATGAAATATTTCAATATGTTGCCTTGACGACATTGTTATGGCTAATCAACATTACTTAAGTGTGTGCGATAGGGAAAAATTATGGGTTAATGTAGCATCTTACCATACTTTGAACACCTTAAACTCTTCTTATGTAACTTAAGCTTCGTCTGTATACGTATTAAGATGGCACATAGCTTTCATTATGCTTTTCCACTTCTCTGGATTATCTAACCAATTTATAACATCTCTCTGTTGCCAGGTACATCAATGAAGTGATTGAGATTATTTTACTTTATATTAATGATGATAGCACTAAAAAAGTAGGCAGTGATAAGTCTGCTGGGGGAACACATAATGGAGATTCTAACTCAAGAAAATTTTCTTCTTTAAAAACTGAAGGGAGTGATATGACTTTAGTTAAAGTGAGCAACCAAGAAGAAACATCTTTGGATTGCAACACAAATCCTGAAGAGCCTCTGTATATGCGTTCTGCTGATTGGGCACGAATTCTGGAGGCTGTAACCCAAAGAAGAACTGAAGTTCTTGCTCCTGAGAATCTTGAAAACATGTGGACGAAAGGAAGAAATTACAAAAAGAGGGAGCAGAAAAAAATGAAATCAGGATCCAAGGCCCATATGGTAATGAGTTCAGGAACAAAAAGTACCATGCCTCTGACATTAAATATGGGGAAGGAAATGCTTACCAACAGAACTGGATTATCTGCAGGAACTGATGACAGAACTGTTATGCAGCTAACACCAATATTAAACTTTGATGCTCAATCAGGTGATAAGAATGAAATTAGGACACAGTTATATCAAAATTTGGATAAAAAATCATTGTCATTTGAGGAAAGATGTGCTGTTGATGTATTGGAGGATACTAATAATCTTGGTGCTGATGGAAATAAAATTGGGCTTAAGAGATCCAATAGTACCTCTGCTTTGAAAGCCCTACCTGATGCAAAAAAGGCATTTACAGGGGAAGGTGGGGGACCAATAATTGCAGAGTTCTACAGCCCTGATGTTGTCAAGCATATTGACAATTGTAGGGGTACAAGTGCTTCACATATAATACTCCGCAGTGAGGGACACCATATTCGCAAACTCGGGTGTCGGGTGAGCTTTAAATATATATTATTCTTTTCCTAAATTTTTTATACACTTAGAAATTGAATTTCGTTTAGAATACGCATGTACTACAATATTACATAAGAGTAGCTTCCTGAGCTTTGGTCTGTAGATTGAGCATCATTGATGTTTTATTCAGGTTATGGTTGAATCTTAGATGCTGTGTTTTACTTGTGTATGTATAGGTGATGGGAGCATATTTTGAGAAACTTGGGTCAAAATCATTTGCAGTTTATTCAATTGCAGTGACAGATTCAGAAAGTAGAACTTGGTTTGTGAAAAGAAGGTTTCATTCTTGCCTACATTATGCCTTTTTGTTTGTATGGAGTTTCTCTGATTAGCACAACTGCATTTCAATTGAATAAGCTAATGAGATAGTTCTCAAAATTTCTGGATCGGTATCCTCCAATTAGCATCTAAAAATTGTTTTGCATGATTTCCAATTATTCAATATAGTATTTTCATCTTCCTGCAGATATAGAAATTTTGAACGATTGCACCGTCATCTTAAAGACATCCCTAATTATACATTACATTTACCTCCCAAAAGGATATTTTCGTCGAGCACAGAGGATGCTTTTGTTCATCAGCGCTGCATTCAGCTTGACCAGTATCTGCAAGTACTTATAGTCCCTTCTCTGCCATGTTCTGTAAAATGTTATGGTTTTTTTCCTTTCTCTTTTTTTTGCCTTTTTCTTCTTCCTGTTGTTTTAGATTTGCTTCTTTTATGCAGGATCTCCTATCTATAGCTAATGTTGCTGAACAGCATGAAGTCTGGGATTTTTTAAGTGTTTCCTCGAAGGTGTGCATCTTCATGACATCTAGTGCTTCAATTTTTGTTAAACGTACCATCACACACATGTAAACATATTTTCCATTTTCTACAGTTAAGCTGAATTATTAATAAGTGCCTTTTGTTTATGAAGAATTACTCTTTTGGAAAATCATCGTCAGTCATGAGAACCCTTGCAGGTATGTCTTTTTATTGTTGTTGCATTATTAAAGCTGGCTGTAAAGGGGTTGTAACTGTCAATGCAAGTGGTGCCCCACAGGTTCATGATTATATTGAATATTTATTATCTCAATAGTGTTGTTATTAAAAAATTTCCGTCACAAAATTTTGTGTTAAAGATTATAAACTGAGCATTGATTATTCAGAGTTGCGATTTTAATATCTTAACCATATGCATCCCTTCTTCCCATTTATTATTTGCATTTTGTGATAGTCAAGGTTAGGTTATCCGGCAGTTCTACCTGCTCATTTCTTGATGTTCTTTATTGTATCAGCTATAAAGAAAGACAAAACTTTCCTTTTATTTTACTAATTGATGGGTTTTGTTTATGTTTAGTTTTATAGTTAATTCTTTTTTCTACCCCTTTTCTCTTTTAGGACCTTGATTTCACTGTTTTTGTGGATGATTTATGCCTTTTTGTTTTTGTATACCTTATTGGTTTTCTTTTGGAGATACACATATTTTCTTTTTATTCATAAAAGTGGTCTGTTCTCTCTCTCTCTTTCTCTCTCTGTCCGTCACTCACACACACACATACACATGACTCTAATCTTCTTTATATAATGATTTATTATTGAAAACCAAGTTCTCCTGTCTCAATAGATACTGACAACACTATTTTTCAATCTCTCACACTCACTTGACTCTGATCTTCTTAATATAGTGGTTTATTATTGAAAATCAAAATACTGACAACGTGGATGATGCTGTGGATGATATTGTTTTCCAAGCAGTCAATGTGGATGATGCTGTGGATGATATTGTACGCCAGTTTAAAGGCGTTTCAGATGGCCTAATGCGGAGAGTTGTAGGTCCAGGTTCACCCACTCATGAAGCCTCTTCCTCAATCTCCAGTAGAAATTTGTCCTGGAATGCAGATGAGATAAGTAGACATGTCTCAGGGCAAAATATTTCTGAAACATTAAATAGCTCTTCAGACAATGAAGGTGAGAAAGATGGAAGCCATCGCCATAAGGAAAATACATCCAGTGCAGAAGCTAATGGGTGGCATTCAGATAATGAATTAAACTCAAAAGGTTTTCCCCCGGGGGTAATAAAATTTGGTGAAGAATCTAGGAAATTTGGTTCTGAGACAAAACACAGCTTGGAGGCAAAATCTGTATTAATTGGCCAGGGTGGATTGCCAGTAGCCAATTTTTCTTTGCCCCCTCTTCATTTGGAAGATCCAATTGGAATGCCACCTGAGGTATCATGCATTTACTAGGCATCATTGTCTTGTTCTTGTGCATCAGTTTACTAGTTTCGTGTGGTATCGTAAATACCCATCTTAGTTGATGTAGCATAGTGATTGGTAATTAGTTGGTCAAGTGTTTGTAGGAAAAAAAGAATTACTATCACTACCCTTACATTGATTTCCTTTCTTTTCATTTATCCCTTTGGTGTTTGGTTGTTACACATATTTTATGCCACTCCTTTTGCTTATATGTTTGCTGTTACTGCCTTATGGACTTTTACAATAAGGGTCCTCAAACTCTACAGCTAATCCCCTCCTTTGTAGTGTGCCAATTCAACTTGAGAAGCCTTTTTAAGGGATAAAGCGTTTTACTTGGCGTCGCTCTGGGCGTCTTCTAGTGAAGAATTTAAAAACTTGTCCCTCTCTCTCATTTTACTAGATTGGAAGGCTGCTATTTGTTAATTGTTTCTTCCAATTTTGCTTTTAGGTGTTGACTTTGTTTGTTGGTTTATAGTGGACTTCTGGTTCACATGTGTAACTTCTTTCTTTTATTAATAAAGTTTTTGTTTCCTATAAAAAAAAAAAAATTCAACTTGAGAAGGATATGTGCAGAGTCTTTTTTGTTATTAATCGTTTATTTGCTCATAAAGTTTTCTGACTACATGTTAATGACTGTCTGAAAATGCTAACAATTGAATTTTATGCAGTGGACTCCGCCTAATGTAAGTGTACCGCTACTAAATCTAGTGGATAAGATATTTCAGCTTAAGAGAAGAGGCTGGATAAGGTGCGAAATATCTCCTGAATAGTAGTTATGGAATAATTTATTGCTTCAAAGTCTTGATGTTGTAACAATGGATAGTTAGTTATCCCAGCCTGTGCAAATATACCTAAAGCAGTAATGTATACTTCTGTTTTAAAAAAACTTTGATCATCATTTTTATGATGCCTGCAACTTTATTATAGGTTTTGTCAACATGTTAACGCTCAGTTTTAAGTAGCTGGTAACTTGTTAAGGATGATATGTTAGGTCAATTTGTTCACATCAGAAGCTGGGGCTTAAAAACTAGTTTGTGTTTTATCAGGGCATTAAGTAGCAAAAATTATTTGATCATGATTGTCAAAGGTTTCAGTTCTTAAGACTGTTATATTTTTTGTGTCATTACTGACAATGGAGATATATGGATTAGTTGTTTTTATTTTCTGTTTCTCTCTTTGTAGTTACTTTCTTTATTTTTTATATTTTTTATTCTACTGCTACCGTCATTGTCTTTCCCCTTCCTGTGATCTGTTAAGAGGCTATCTGTTAGATGTCCAGTTGTTGGTGTGGGTGTTTATTTTTAGCTACAACCTTCATGCTGTTCTCTTTATGGCATCTCTCATTACCTGCATAGTCCCTGAACCTAGATATTATTATAGTCACAGCTTTAGCTGCACTTGACTTTTATTTTTGAATATTTTTACTGATTTCTTATTTTTGTGTCTCCTCAATTTACCTATTTTTGGTGGCATTTTTTAGTCATTCTTTGCTTGATTGATACTTTTAAGGAATTTTTACATATGGTACCAAAAGATCATCAATTGCTAGAGATTATACTTGATATCATTTCCTTCCATGCAATGAGCAAAGTGCACAGTTTTCTCTTATCTCCTATTTGTCAACTGCATGAAGTTGTCTTATCTTCTGCAGTATTTAATCTGTATCAAACATAATGCAACACTATCAAGCATTAGTACATCTTAGTTATTGATCTTTAATATGGGTTTGTTGTGATTGTTGCAGAAGACAAGTCTTTTGGATATCAAAGCAAATTCTGCAACTAGTAATGGAAGATGCTATTGATGACTGGCTCTTGAGGCAAATTTATTGGCTTCGAAGAGATGACGTGATTGCTCAAGGGATTAAGTGGGTTCAAAATGTAAGGACTGAACTAATTACAATGGCCATAGCTTTACTTTGATGTTTACAAGTTCAACAATCTTAATCTGCACACACAATCGTCAACAGTAGATACAAAATTTCAAACCAGTATTATAGGGTTGATTTATATAATTAACCGATCATGTGTTGTTCTATATATTTACTACATATATGTCAGGCAGCTGTGTGTTTATTCACTCAGAATTTTCTTGGCTGTACATCAGCCAAAATCTCTGTAATTGACTGAGGTCAATCCAACTGGGGGTCTAGGTTTTTCATGCTTAAACCCACCCAGCTAAGTTCAAGTGGGTTTGTACCTTTAGTTGAAATTGGAATAAGTTTTAACTACCATCAAATCTAGGTTTTATTATGTGTATTTTACTTAGAGAAAGTTTCAAACTAAGGCTGCACCTCAGTGTTTTTTTTTTTATAGTAAACAAAACTTTATTAGGGAGAAAAAAGAAGAAACAAAAGTACAAGAGTGAACCAGAAGTCCACCAACAAACTACAGATACAAAAACTAATTAAGGCTGACAAAACTAACAACAAACAACTAACAAGTAACAGCCTTCCAATCTAACAAAATGAAAAATAACGAAGTATCTTTAAAATCAACACATGTAGATGCCCAAAGCGAAGCCAAAAAAAACGCTTTGTCCCATAAAAAATTCACATCCTCTTCAACTTCAGTAAAAATTCTTCTGTTTCTTTCTTCCCATATAACCCATATAATGGCAAAAACTCCACATTGCCAAAGAATGCCAGCTTTCGTTCCCCTTCCAAGGGCTTGAAATTCTTCCATTAAGAAAGACCATAAAAAATTAGGAGTGGCTCATCTCAAACCTACCACAGAGAACAACTTACTCCATAAATTATCCGCCACCGGACAATGAAGAAAAAGATGATTCAAGTTTTCCCCACTACACTTACACATGATACACCAGTAAGGAGAGAGACAAGAGTAAGGATATCTTTTTTGGAGGACCTCACAAGAGCTTAACTTCTGATGAGCGATAAGCCAAACTAAAAACTTAACCTTGTTTGACACCTTTGCCTTCCAAATAAGATTATCAAAGATAAACCTTGGGTGAGAATCATTAAGAGCTAATTTTTCGAAAAAGGACTTGCAAGAAAAGATGTCATTTGAGCTTATCCTCCACACCCTTTGATCTTCCATTCGAGGATTGAGAGAAACTCCTTCGAGTAAAGAGATAAGAGAAGAGAATTCATCAAACTCCCTATCATTCAAGTTCCTTCTAAAATCAAAAGACCATCCGTTATGGAGAGAAGAGCTATCCCATCTGTTTAAAACTAAAGCACTCCGAGAGATTGCAAGATTGAATAATCTTGGAAACTTTAAACAGAAAGGCGTATCTTCCACCCAAACATCCTCCCCAAACCTAATTCGAGTACCATTTCCAACCTTCAACCTCAAGTTTTTCGAGAATACTTGAAAACCTTGCATGATAACTTTCCAAGGACAACGGTTGAAACCTTTAATAATCATATTAGAGTCCCATCCATTCTTTTGTAAATCATACTTGCTTCTAATCACTTTATGCCACATGGATTTAGGTTCCAAGGGAAACCTCCACATCCACTTTCCAAGCAAGGCCAAATTCTTTATAACCACATTCCCAATCCTTAAGCCACCTTTGTCCCGAGGACGGGAAACAATGTCCCAACTCAATAGATGAGCCTTCTTACCATCCCCAAAACCCTCCCACAAGAAATCTTTCATAACCTTTTCAAGCCTCTTTGCCACCCCTATAGGAATTCTGAACAAGGAAAGAAAATAAGTAGGGATGCTATGCAACACCGCTTGAATCAAAACCAATCTTCCTCCCCTGGATAAAAAGGCGTTCTTCCATCCCTCTAGTCTCCTCTCTACTTTCTCTACCACCGGAGTCCAAAATTCTGAAGATCTGGGATTGCCTCCCAAAGGTAATCCTAAATATTTCAAAGGCCAAGAACCTACCTCACATCCGACATAGTTAGCCATATCCACAAGCTTACTACCATCACAGTTTATACCCGCCAAAACACTCTTGGTCAAGTTTACCTTAAGCCTAGAAATCCAACAAAAGAAACGAAGCACCTCAACCAAAAAACCAAAATTTTCTTTATTACCTGAAGAAAAAAAGACAGTATCATCTGCAAACTGTAGATGAGAAACCATAACATTCTCCTTTCCGACGCAAAATCCCTCTACCAAGTGACACTCCTTTGCTCTATCAAGAAGTCTTCCCAAACAATCCGCTACGAGAATAAACAAAAATGGAGAGAGAGGATCTCCTTGTCTAAGCCCTCTAGAAGCAGAAAATTTTCCTTTAGGACACCCATTTATCTGCACCTCAGTGTTTTTTTTAATCATTGTAAGGTTAGCATGATGTTGGTATGTATATATTCTTCCAAAATGCTTTTCTACAAACTAGTCCGGCATGTGTATTCAAGATGAGGATTTCAAAGATCTTACTGATAAAATGCTCTGGAATATTTCTAGAATATAAGGAAATTTGGCTGTTAATAAGTATGTATCTTAAGCCTCAGTTCCTTCTCCAACTAATGTATTGAATTATTTGGCTGCATACTGAGGTAAAAGAAGAAGCCTCTGTCTCCCTCTCCTAAACATATCGTAGCTATCACATCATAATGTGTCATAATTTATGGCTAATACGTTCCTCAGAGGATGTAGTTAGCTGACATTTGTGTTTGTAAATGATCAAATTTTTACATTGCATTCTCTCAACATCCTTTTCAACCAATGAGCTAGCTGTACTTGAGCTTAGTAATTATGGTGGAATATAATTTTGTCTTTTATCATCCCTTAAAAAGTTATGATACCAAATTTTGGTTTGTGGGTTAGTTCATTGTATCAGTTTTAAAGTGCATCATTTTCTGGTTGAGTGTAATATATATATATATATATAATGACAGTCATCTTAAGAACTGGTTGCATAATATGAGTCTCAAGCTTAAGTGAAAGAAATTAGCAAGCCTAGCGGGCTGACACCTTAGATCATATTTTCATAGGGCTATGTGGGTGATACTTGATACTCAAGATAATGTTTGAAGACAAGCATAGCAAGCTAGGTGCCAACATTGCTTATGATGTTGGCAGAGCTATAACCTAAATCTCCAAAGTTAGGCTTTGAAAGAAGACTTGATAAAACTTATTAGAGTTAATGTTAGCTGAATTTCGGTCACTTAACTGGCTACACAGTTGTACCACTTGGGACCGACGCTTGCTGAATGTTATTTTAGCATTGTCATTGTAAAGGGCTTCTAAATTTTGGGTTAACACATCGACAATCGAAGACTTTAGAGCTAATTGAAGGCTGTTGGCTGATTATAGAAACAAAGTGTGGAATGAGACTTGTGGCTATTTTAAATAGTTGCAGTGTTCTGATAATAATTATATATGAGAAGGGGGCAAACATCTAAATTATGCTAAGTGGAACTTCTTTTTATTTGCGTCTTAATTGTAGGCCTTGTTATAGAGATGCATAAAACAATGTTACCTTCAGATATGTTTAGGTGCCTCTTTATTTTTTCTTTTATTTGTTTCCAGTTGCATGCCATTTTCAGTTTTATGTAATTTTATGTCTAATATTCTTGGAGCACTTAGTGTCATTTCCCAAATGCAAAGGGAACTAAATTCATGTCCTCCTGACAAGGATTTCTTGAAAGTTGTCCCAAGTTTTAATATGGTGTGCTGTTAAAGGTTCTTTTTGAATGGGATTGACTGAAGTTGAATAGGAGAATCGACTTTTCTGAAAGGTGCAGCAGCACAGGCTAGTAACATTTTGAACTTATTGATTTCTTCAGGTTCTGTGGCCTGGTGGCACATTTTTTACACGAGTTGGGAATATTCAGAGTGAAGTTGACAATGCTCAATCAGGCCAGAAAGGTTTTCAGGCTGTAAGCCAAATTAGTGGCAGTAAGGTCTCCAAACCGGGATCCTTTGAAGAACAACTTGAGGCAGCTCGCAGAGCAAGCAGTGTCAAGAAAATGCTCTTTGGTGAGTATCTTGTCAAAGATTGACATTCATTAGTCTCCTGATCACTCACTTTGTCCTTTCACCTCTGACTTATTTTTGCGTACATGCCTGGGTACTAGTTTTGCTACATGTCATATTATATGTTGTCAATGAAAGCAAGTTGCAGCAAATTCTCTGTTTCTAGGTCCTTTTGCAAATACTCTTAATATACAAGAATTTTCGCTGACTGAATAGAGAGGTTGCATGGGTAGATTTAGTTCATTATGCACCTTAGAAACTAAAGAGTTGATGTTGTTAATTTAGGTATTTGGATCTCTAAATTTTTGGGAAATTATTTGCTAAATTTGTCTCTATTGTAGAAACTGAAACATGGACAGCAGTCTAAGCAAGGCTAAGAGAACTGAAAAAAAGGTGGTAGCCAAAATTCTATATTTCGTGAAAATCACCACATCCCTTGTAACCTGTTATCAATAGTTCACACAAACATCCTAGTTGCAAAATTACTGCATAAATCAGGAATCTTGCATTGTGCTCCTTTTCCTTTTCTTTGTTTGATCTGCATGATTTGTCCATTGTTTTTTAAGATTACGAAGAGTCATGGCCCTTCTTTGGGCACTACGTGAAATTCTTTTCTTCATAACTGGATTTGTAACCAAAACTTGAAGTTTTCTTCCCTTTTTTTAGATGGAGCTCCAACAGCCTTGGTCAGCTTGATTGGACAAAAGCAATATAGGCGTTGTGCTAAAGACATTTACTATTTTACTCAGGTTCGACCTCTTGTTTCCCCATTTGCTATTAGATGGGGAATCTTTCTTCTTCATTCCTTTTTATCCTCTTTCTCACATATTCATTAATAGTTCACATCCTTTTTGTCAGTTTAATTCAACTAACTAGCTCAATTTATGGTAAATTGCAGTCTACTGTCTGTGTGAAACAACTTGCATACGCGATACTTGAACTCTTGATTGTATCGGTGTTCCCTGAGTTGCGGGATGTTGTGTCAAATATTCATGACAAGATGGGTGTTCAGCCTGCATAGGAAGTCCATACGTTCACCTACTCCTCATGAGATGCCCGTATCTATTCCACAGATTAAGAAGCTCAATTCCAAGAGTGGCATGATTAGATGGTTTTGTCCTTAGACGATTCAGATGCCATGGGCTTCGATAGTTTTCTCACTTGTGAATATCATTTTAAATGCAAGTGAGAAATCAAGAGTGATGAATAAATGGAGATTTTTCATGACTCTGGAAGTAGCTTGACATCTCTGCGTTCTAGTTGTACAAAATTGTACATTTGCAGCCTGTATAGAAATTAAAAATGAGGGTTCTTTTGTTTTTGGTGTATAGCAATACCCCTTTTGTAGGGGATTTTGTACTGTGCAGGGTCAAAACAGACATTGATGACGCTGTCAATGATATTCTTTCATCATTCATTATTCAATCCTTTTTTCAGTGATTTTGAATCACAAGAGTTCAATTTTCATTTCACAAAAATGGTTCCAGTTCAAATGCAAAATTTTGTTCTCCAAAGTCATTCTATCCAGTCCACATTATAATTATTGACAAAAGAGATCAATTATCAGTTGTTTCAGCAAATATATAGTTCCTTTTAAAGTAAACAATTTTTATACACTTGAAATATGTCCATCCAAGTATTTTTGAAATTTGTTAGAAAGTTTCTTTAAATTTTGCTTACTAAGTTAAAATTAGTTGACATTTTAAAGGTAGATAAAAGTTAATTTAGTAATTGTAGAACTGCGAAGAAGTGATCAAATTATCGAAAACATAATTAGCTGAAACTCATTGCTTTTCTCTGCAAAATGAACTATATCTACTCACTTGTACATTATATATAGACCTCTGCCTTGTTTGGCCTTCTTATTATAAGTAACGGGACTAATGGTTATCATGTAGAAAAACTTGTACACTTCTGGTTTACAAAAGCTTGTCAATGTGGCAGGGTGGGGAGAGAATCGAAAACACCTGAATACAGGCGATACAACGAATGCTTCCGAAAATTTTTCAGCTCGTACCATGAGTTAAGCGATTCAAGGTTCTGGTCCGTGCCTGAAAACGTCAGCTGGATGGCCAGGGTGCAGTCAACAGAACCACCATTGGTTTTACACTTTGAGTTTGGCACTGCACAGTCTTGGTTGTTTAGGCAGACAGAATCCCCAGCGCATGAATCGCAGCCAAAGCTCTTCCAGAATAAGTTTTGAAGAGTACCATGCTGGAATTCAAGGACCTGTGAAGCAATAAAATACAAAGGAGCCTGTGATGCTATGTCGTTCTACCAGAGAGCACGCGGAGAAAAGAAAAGACTGCTTGTGTTTATGGACTTACCAAAGTATATTTAGTAATGGTGTGAGTATTGTCAGAAACCATTATTGGCATTGATCTTGCTGCATATTTTCGCCCAGCAAACGCTACCATATATCCACCAGATGTAACCTGAAGAGGAAATTGTGATCGGTACATATCAACCTGTCTGTCTCATTGCATTTATATGTTATTTCTTTGGAAGATGTGACTTATAGACATCAGATGTAAACTGTCACGAATCTGAATATTCTCTACATTCAAATGTCACAGGCCTGTCTAAACATTTTAAGTTCAAAGTGAACTTGAAACAAATTTATGGTTGACCGGGAAGTATTTGGTCCCTAATTGGCATAAATTGAAGTTGTGTTTATCTAAGATAAGAACAGAAGAGTCAAGTTAATGAGCGCAAGAACTTGACGAAGGGAACACACCAAGCAACGTAAAGAAATGTGACATGATCCTCAAAATCGTTGAAAGTTCAATACATGTGATTGATCCAAGCTTTTCAGAAATCAAAAGGATCTTCAAATCTGAAAGCTTTAGTTCCGATTTTCGGTAGTGAGGAAAGCTCAATAAACAAATGATGTCCAAAAGATGAATCATATAATATTAAAGAAGCAGAGTGGTCATACATGTTTATCTGTTTAGACTTCTTGATATGACTGATATTCTTCTAACCAAGCAAAGGACAACACCAAACCAGATCACATATGGTGACCTGAAAAGTTCAACTTCGTCAAATTCCAAATACAAGCACTTGTTTGTTCATATTGATTAACTTTGCCCAATAACAAAGTACCGAAAATGGACAAACTCTTTTGATTAAGAGGTTAAAAATGAGTGAGATGCTAACAAGCCCAGAAATTTGATTGCTTGAGTTGGAAGTCAACTCAAATGAGCACATGTTAACAAATTTGACCTGAAGCCATTTTCCAAGAGTTGATTCTAAACAACAAAGAAAGCCTACGAAAACCAATCTGCAACAAACACAAACATATCTTGAAAGAAATAAAATACATACCAGATTGAAAGTGTTGTCGATGGAAATGAGAGACATCTCATCGACTTTGGGTCTAAAAACAGTAAGTTGGGCGTGTGTAGTCGGTAATTGGAGACGACTATCACATGGTGAAAGTTGAGTTTGATTCATGAAGAAAGATTCTTTTGTCGAAAACGCAAGACCAAATGTAAAACCCTCTAATCTACTAACTTTGGCATCAGAACAAGGGCTGTATTCAGGATTTGTATCACCTGCCTCTGCAAAAACCACCATCATCACTGCGAAAACCATACGCCTAACCAGGTCCCTTCCCCTCATGATGGGCGATCCTAGTCCACCCATCTTCATCTTCTTCAGCCATAAAAGGCAACAAATGATTATGATAATGCAAACATAATATCAATATCCACTTTCACTACAACAAAAGAGAATTGCAAGAATATACAGAGAAAAAAAAATTTGACTAATTTAGATGATCAAAACAAAGTAATGTTTGAAGCTATGATCATATGATTATAACACCCCATGTGATGATATTCAAAACATCATTAGCTGTTAAAATATTTGCACCACACAATGATACACCAATTAATTAAATTTTGTAAATCTAAACAAATCATGATCAATATGAATCATCAATTACATTCTCATATATAAAAAATCAACCAATCAATCAACTTTTTCTCTACATAAAAAGGAAAAGAAAACATACCCAAATAATAAAATCTTCAAAAGAAGCTGATGATGCTAGGTGGGTTGATGGATCAATGTTTGTACAACAAATGCTCTCACAAAAAAATTATCCTGCAAGTCAGTCTGTGTGAGATTTTTAAACAATTCAAAATGGATGTGTACACAAATTGGGTTTTAACAAATAATAATTGTTTTCTTGTGTTTGATTAATTAAAATGGAACAGTTTTTTGTGTTGTTGGAGAGTGTTTTGACGTAACAAAGGCGACGTGAACTATAAAAGGTGACAACCTAGAACCCGCCAAACGGTTATATCGGCAAGCCAGGTGGATCTTGTCTTATAAACCGTTATGGAAGTTGTGTTTTCCATTACCAAATGTATGTATATATATATATTAAAAAAATAATTAAAATATATAAAGTAAATGTAATAGACATTTTACCAAATCAAATTAATTAGTTTGGTTCCTTCCAATCACAACTTATACATTTCCTCTTCATATATATATATATATATATATATACATACACATGATACAGGTTCGAGTTTTTTTTATTATAGTGAAATTATTTTTCGGACCAAAATCATAGTAGTTGATCTTGTTAGGTTCCAATAGAAATTAACTTTATTATGTTAAAACTTAATAAAAAAAAATATTAATTGGTTTGGTTATCAACCTATGAAGTGTTTAGAAGTGTTTTTGATGTTACGAAGAAGTTTTTCAACTGATTAAATAATATTTCTTGTATTAGATAAAAGTAGATGGAACAAATGCAATTTTAAAAAAATAATAATAATGGTGTAAAATGTTTGTATTAAATAAAAATTTCTTAGTAGATGATTTCAAGGCAGTAGAAATGTTTATTGCTTTCAACTCAATAATATTATACACGTGATATGGAGTCAATTTAGATGTGATTTTCTTACTATATGCCATCATTTTCTTTACTTGAAATGTTTTACCATCTCGGTGAGGGATTATCACAAATTTATAAGGACAGTGAGGTGTGAACATGTAAATAAATGACTTGAAAAGGACTTAAAACAAATTACTACTTTCCGTCTGCCAAAAGCAAGTTTAAATTTTGGGAAAAAAATTTCACATTGTCAAAGGAGTATCACTTCCATTTGAAACAAGAAGTCATGATTCATGAGCATGAGCTGCATCACCACACTTTATTTAGAAGAAAACTTTACCAACCTTTTCCTAATTTTGGTTGTAATACATTAGTTATAAAAATTTGTCAAAAACTCCTATTAACCATTTTGAAAACAATGATAAACAGTCAAAAATCATTATCACATTATCACACCACCTGGTGACTTTTAATTCAAACAAATTTTATGATAGGAGAACAAATTTAATGTATTGAACCTTGCAACTTGTTCTTATAAAGCATGTGTGTGTATTAAAAATGTAATATTTTTATCACATTTCTGCTTCATTGCCATGCATCGATGAAGAAACCTATCATATCTAGTTATGTATTGATGTGAATCCCGTATAAAAAATACAACGTTCACAATCAAATTGAAACATAATCTTAAGAAATATCAAAACAGGTTTATAATCAAAACTTTGATATATGATTATGACATTCAAAAACCAAAATTATAAAAAAACTTAACTTATTAAATATATGATAACTAATAATCAAAATTATAATAAGAATAATATTGACGTCACTCCTAAGACATAAACAATAAGGAGGGACATAAGTTATGTTTCGATTCTCACAAGTATGACTTGATAAGATCACATGTTTTTCAAAAGAACAAAACAAATTCTCAATTTATAATCAATAATTAACTGTTTCATCATTGTTCTTATGTTTGCTTAAGGTTACAAGTCTGTTTATAAGCAAAGAAATAAAACGTTAATATGAATCTCTCTAACTCCCTAACAACTGAGTTCAACTAAATATACTTATGAGTTTAAATTAAATTAAATGTCTCAACCCAAATAATATTAATTAAAATTGTAAAACCTCAAATTTTTCTTAAGAGTGAAATTGAAAAATTTATGAAAATTATGTAAAAGTGGAAGGGTCAAAAAGTTAGACTTTTAAAATTTTAGTTTAAAAGTGTAATTTGAAAATAGTTAAGAGATCAAATTATAATTTTACAGGATTATATAACATGTCTTCAACCTCCAGCCGACCAGAACCTCCCCCCCATCTCTCTCTCTTTTTTTCAATTTCCCCATTCCCACGCCCCCTGCTTTGACATCTCGTTTCGACCACATCCGATCTCCGTTTTGACCAAACTTGATACCGTTGGAAAGCTCATATGACGTAGATTTCATAGGTACCAATCTCACTAATGTTTACTATCATTTGAGTCTTCATTTCTATGAAGGAAGTTTTGCCACTAACTAACTTTGATTTTTCAAGATATCGACAAAACTAAGCGATTCCGACTCTGGCCAACCCCATCTTCATGACAAGCGTGTCGAGGACAACAAAACCCACCTAACAGCACCTCCTACCACCATGGTCGTCGGAATCCGTCGCTGGAAAGTCACCGTCGACCACCACATACGACAGAGGTAAGTTTCTAGACCTCCCGGACTCGAAATTTAGCTTTAGACGTGTCTACGAAATCGTTTTTAAGCGTAAAATTCATTTTTAAGGTTATTTTCCCCATAGAACAATGGTATTAAAATTTTTTTATATTTCGTTATTTTGTAGATTCGATTTGGATTTTGGAATGATAATAATTTTATTGGAAATCAAGGTTTTCGGAGTAGTTAATAACTCATATTAAGGTAGGGGTTCAATTTTGATTTTTAAAAAATTTTTATGTTAAAATTTGAGTTTATTTAAATTTTTATGATTTTGAAAGTGTATTAATTCTTTGCGAAAAAATATTATGGATTATTTTGGGAGTATATTGTGGTTTATGACAAGTTGGTTTATTGAATTAACAATCGTTATGCTGCCGAAATTTTTCATAAATAAAAAGGAGGGTTTTTTAAAATATCGATTTTTATATATATTGTATTGATTAGATGGTAAATTTATTTAAATTGTTTTGTAACTTGAATGAGGTAAAAGTCTATCACCCTAGTTATTATGTGATGTTATCACTAACCATTCATACTATATGATTTTATGTTGGGATTACTACGTAGGGTATTTTCTGATATGGTTATCAGGGTTACAGTGTGTCAAAGGTTGTTTTCATATTCAAAATAATTTACTGAAATTATAGGCCACCGGATATATGACTTGGGGACGAAATTTATATTGTTTTAAAAATGCTATGACTTGACTTAAAAATTTAAATATTGTGTTATTTTTTTAGGAGCCTATATGTTTTATCAAAAGGTTTATTGGATTGTTAAGACAATTAACTATACAGGGTTTTAATAATGATTTTAGGAAGTGATTTTTGAAACCTTATCGGGAATGAAATTTTACTTAGCACTAACTCAACCCCACACGCCACCCCACCCCCCCCCCGCCCCGCCCCGCCCCGCCCCCCACCCTCTATTTTTCCCCCTCCAGGAAATGTACAAGGTAACTTAGGTGGTCATCAGACGAAGTAGGTAGGGGATTAAGGAAATCAGAACTCTACTCATGGTATAATTATTTAGTTTATTCATTTCAAATTTAGTATTTAGAGGTGGAAGTCCTTAAAACAAATTTAAGGAACTTACATTCGATGTATTTAAAGCATTGTATTAAGAACATCAGAGTTGTGGATTTTCATTTGAAATTCTGAGTGGATATGAATGCTTAAATACGATAAACTGATTATATGACTAAGTGTTCATAATTTTATTTATGACTATGAATTCATGATTTTTAGCAAGTGTTTACTATCTGTGGGAATGGTCTCTACCAAAATTATTTTAGAATGTTTTGAAGTTTTTTATTACATTTTTCTCAATATTTTATCTTGGTACTATGAAATATCCAATACAGAGAAAAAAAAATTATATTTTTAAAAGGTGAAAAATTTCATGAACTTTATAGTGTCAATTAGAATTTTTTTTTAATTAATATTTACGATTCTGCTACGGCCTAGAGCCCAGGTCGTGACAAAAATAAAATAAACTAACTTAATTTAAAACTCATTACAATTAAAAACCAATTCATTTAAAGCGTAATTAACTCCAGTTTGCCCCCAATTATCTTTAATTAGTGCCCAAAGCCTCCAAGATTAAGCCTAGTTGCCTTTAATTGCTTTGTTGTCCAATTGTCTCGTTGTGTTTCATGATTGTTATCTTGGTTTCATCATGTATTATACAGATTCCATTTACTTATAATGATGACATTCCGAAAGCCTTTGAACTCTTCCAAAATTACGCAGCCTGCCATCCTTCCTGACAACATTGTGTAGCATTGTTGTGCAACTCGGGTTCAATATGGCACTGTTAATCATCAATAATACAAAAGTAATAACCCATCTAAAGTATACATTTTTTTTATATTGAACCGAAACTTATATTAGTGAATTACACCTAGAAGTCACATGAATAATCCAATCAAAAGGAAAAAAAAAAGAATACCAAAACTTTAAAATGAGTTTCCATTTTCATTTTATGTTGTGCACAGAAAGACTTGCAGTTTTTTCCTTACTTCGCTTCCCGTCTTTTCCTCTCTCTCTCAAAAAATTTTCCTTTGCTGAAATCTTGAAGAGCTTTTCCTTTGTTTGTTTTCAGAAGAGGAAACCAAACTCTCTTGACTTTCAAAATCAAAGAAGAAAATGGTGATCAAGAAAAACTCAGTGAAAGGAAATGGTTGTAACAAAAGTTATCTTGCATCTAAGAGAAGGCCTGATAGACCAAAGAAAAAACGGCTTCATTCTCAGACAGCTCCTGAGAACAATAATATCAACCAGGTATGTATATCAAAAACCTTCTTGTTCATACAAGTTTTTGAGACTCATACACGTCGGATTAATTCGTTTGTTTTGAAAATATTACCATTATAGAAAAGACCTGATAAAGTTTCTTTCTACGTAATTAACTAAAATTTATTGAAGTGGTTGAAGCATTACTTTTAGTAGGATAATGTGCACAGAAGGATCAATTTTTAGGTTGCCCACTAATGGAAAATCTTTGTACGCATACTAAACAAAGCCTAGGTGAGATGTTCACACAAAATTCTTTCCTCCATATTTCTCTCTCTTTCTCTGCTTCATTGTGCCTGTGAAGCTAAAGTTTTTGCCTTGCAATATCATCGAAGATAACGAAGAAGAAGAGTTCAGATATGGCTAATGTGGCTCGAGACAACAGGCCAAGCTTCTTCAAGATCATCCTTGACTCTGTGAAGGAAAGGATGGTGAGTGGTACTCTTTTTTTTTTCTTTTTTACTTCTTAATGTTCTTTGCTTCAGGCCTCATGCCTCATCTACATCTTAGTACATTGTACAGGCACTAAATTCCGTTTTTTGGGTTCCATTTTTGTTGTTATTTTTTCAAGAGGATCCCACCAAAATTCATGCATCATGTGTTGAAGGACTTAACAAACACTGCAACTTTAAAGATTTTCTCCAGGGGTGTATGGACTGTTAAGATCAATAATACCAAAGATGGCGTGTTCATGGATGATGGCTGGCAGCAATTTCTGAGAGACAACTCATTGAAGTACGGACACTTTCTGGTTTTCACCTATGATGGAGACATGAGTTTCAGTGTTCAAATTTTTGAACGGAATGGTATTGAAAGAGTTCATACAGTGTCAACATAAAGAGAAAATGTTGTTTTTCTGTATTAATTAATTAGTATGAAGGAGTTCATACAGTATCATTATGGTTGGCAACCTGCACCTTCTTGAACTATTTGCTGCACCTTCATGAGTTTCTGTTTACTATTATTAATTATTATAATTGGTCTATACAGTATCATGTTCATGACCTATTTTCTGTTTATATTAGAAAAAGCTGATACATAAGCAGCTATAAACTTAGTTTTGTTCAGGTATCACAAATGCAACACTGAACTGGCCTCATAACCACAGATTTAGATCTCTATGAATTATGATTGATACTACTAAGCTGTTAATATATAATTGAATATTTGGATTCCGAACCTCAAACAGTTTTCTTCCATAAGTGTTCGTCATTCATCTTAATCCACTCGAATTGGTTACAGGTATTCTCAGAATGCTATGGTTTCAAGCTTTCATCCATTCCAATATTCAGGGAAGACATCAAGATTCCAATTTATATAAACAATATCAAGACAATGAAATCCAAGGTGCAGTACTAACAAATCAATGAGTTAAATCAAAACTGTAAGCTACAATCACCTCAGTACTGAAGGAAAATATCCTTCTGTCTAGATTGGCAATTTAAGCCATGTAATTTCAATCTGAGCTAAGGAGAACAGTCTAAAAAGAAAAGCTGAAAAACATTCTCAAATAAAATCCCCAGCCATTTCAGCAACTTTTTACATCCAATAGCTATAAAAGAGAAGGAAGAAAGGTCATTACAGCATTCAATATTCGTCAGACTATCCAATGCACAAATCATTTGATCTCCGACTCACTGTCTCCAACAGCCTGACTATTGTCTTATCACCTTACTCTTGATCGGTAAGAATCTTTCCTGGATTCAATCAGAAGGATGATGAGTGTAATGCACAAAAGAGTAAAGGGGTATAACTTCTTAATGCTCAGGAACAGCATTTGACAACAATTTGTTGACCTATGGCCTAGCAGCTTATCAGCATCTCCTCATGCTGGGCACAACACTGGGAATTAACTACAATATCAAAATAATTTACCTGGC
Source organism: Dimocarpus longan (assembly GCA_022984855.1). Classification (NCBI taxonomy): domain Eukaryota; kingdom Viridiplantae; phylum Streptophyta; class Magnoliopsida; order Sapindales; family Sapindaceae; genus Dimocarpus; species Dimocarpus longan. Next base: position 27,883,232 of record CM041020.1, read on the forward strand.
GAAATTACCTTTAATTTGGTTTGGAATTGCCAGTGTTTTCAGAACTATTCTGCAGTGTTATTTCTGTTGCCTTTTTGGGCCTTCTATACCACATCAATGCATACCACAGAGTTCTCCATAGTGCCCCATTTGCAATGTGAGGAATAAATATGCGCCCCCAAAACGGATAATAAGGACCTGGCAATTTGAGCAAAGTGAAAAATATCGCAATGGCAATAAGATGCCATGGAACTTCAGCATTCTGCAAATCAAATCAGGCAATTAGTCACAAAAGGAAAAATCCATACAATCTCACGTACATTTGTTCATATAGTCTTTGTATTTAAATGAACAGGCCCCACAATTACATAACTAGAAACACACACACACACATATAGCCCACTCCATCATACTTCCTTTAGACTATTACGAATAAAAAAAGGAAAACAAGAGAAAATAGATGAGTGGCAATAAAGCTTTTGCAGTCAACTTCAGTAAACACCATCCTGTGTGCCACTGTGTGTAGGAAAATGGCATCAGATGAAAATAGACCACCATGTCCTAGTGAACTGATGTCTTAAATTCCTAAATGCATAAGTTGAAAAATATACCTTCAGAAGTGGAGATAGTTCCAAGGTGGTTTCTCTTAAGACATCAGCAACAGCCATGCCAATGAGTAGGGGAACTGGGACAAGAAACAACTTCTTTACATGTGCACAATAAGACATCTCACTAAGGGAGGAAACTGCCAGTAAAGGTACACTCAAATATTTGACAACCGCTAAGAAAAGATCAAGAATGAGTTGAATGAAATTCTCCAACGCTCTATTCCAAGGAAATGTCTTGACTGGTTGGGGAGAACTGTCCCACAATTTTCTCGCCTTGTTCAGAAGATGATCTAAATTTATTTTTTCAGGATCGCCCTGCTGCCCTGCTGCCATATTTAGTGTACAGTAGATATTGTGTTTAGTACTTTGAAAAACTCCATTTGGTTTAGCACTCCAACTAACATTATAAGCCTTATAGAATGGTGAAACCTGCTAAAATAAGAAAAGAAGTTTGTTAACTAATAAAGATAACAAGAATAAATATTTATTGAAAATAAAACATGAAAAGAAAAAATTGATAAGTGACTATGTTTCTTCATCTAATATGAATGATCATTTCATCTTTGCCACCATAATGCCACAATCAACTTTGCTCAAATTAAGACTAGTACAACTAACCCACATCAGCCAGCCAAACTGTTGCAATTGCCTACTAACTCATGATTGTAACAACCTTTCTAGAGAAGAAGAATGAACAAATCAATAAATAAAGGTGAGGCAAATACAAACACATCACATGCCTTTTTCAACTCACTGGGCCTCAGATGCGAACTAGTAGAGCCATCTACATGAATCCTACTAGACATGACCTTATTCAGAACGATACAAATGTAAATTCCAAATAAGCAATGTATTTCTCCACTATTTACAACCCTGTTATCTTTGGTTTAACCGTTTGAATGTTAGATCATAGAAAAATGCATGGCTATGGATTCATTGTTTATAAACAAATAATAGGGTCCTAGGTAATGCCATACGCAAAAGAAGTTAACTTTCTCTGCAACCTTGTTTAAAGAGTTCTGCTCTATTGTTTTACAGCTTTGCTAGGACCGACAGAATGTAAGATGATGATAATAAAACTAGAACCAAAATTAACATGCTATCTATCAACTGCAAGCTAAATGGAATAAATTCAGTATTAAGAGTAAGATCTTTTTTGCAATTGTAGTTGCTGCTGGCCAGAAAATCACATAGACAAACTAGCAAATGAAATCTAGCCAATGCAAAAGCCATTGTCCTCCGAAGATAATTTGCAGCAGAATTTATAAATGCCACCACAAAGGGATTATATCTCAATTAGCATCAAATGCTCAAACTAACAAGGGTATGCACAAACCAAAAAACAGTCCTGATTAAAAAAACCTAGAATCAAATTTCCTCTTCTACTTCTTTAAATTTTGTACTGTCACTATTCTTGGCAAGGCAGAACCGTTTGCAAATCAAACTTCCTCTTGATACAACCAATTTTCAAGACATCGACACACACTTTCAATTTTTAAATTGTATATATGTATCGTTTCAAACCATCTCAATATAAAACCGAGATCACATCTACATGCATTCTACCTATTCATAAACAAGTCAAACTTGATCAATTCACTGTTAAATACTAAAATGTTTTAAACACACAGCCACTCCACTATCAGAAAATATCCAATTAGAATAACATCAAAACCAGCCACCATTTTACTAAGTCCAATCTTAAGCTAATTCGAACAAATTATCGTCGCAAAATCATAACACAATCTATGCATTTCGAAATACACAATACTTTTTCTAATTCACAAACAGTCATCACATGGTTCTCTCCTATATTTCGCAACAACCAAACACAACATAAGCACCCAACTCCATGAAAAAAAGGAACAAAAAAAGCAGCATCCTTTCGTGTTTCACGATATTAAAATATTGACAACATCATTGTCAAATGTTAAAACGCTGCTATTAGCAAACATACACAATACAACTAGGTAGGCTATATATATGTATACACACACTTGAAGCATCTAAAATGTGTCCATCCATCAACACAAAGACAGCTGAGATAATAAACCCATTTGGAAATCATATTTGGGCATCAAACAAAACACATCATAAATCATAAGAGAGTGAGAAGTGTTACCTGAAGTTGATGAAGAGGTGTAATGGAGGAGGCCGATAACAAGCGAGAGTGAAATGGGGAGGTGGTGGTTGTCATTTTATGATGACTAAATAATAAAAAGAGAAAAGACCCTTATCGAGAAACTTACTTGTGACGTGAAATCAGAAGATGAAAGCTGAAGACATCATTTGTTTCGTACGAGGAAGATAAGAGAACATGTTTCTGGGGTTTAAGACTTTGGTTCTAATCGGGTACGACGCGCCTCACACCAAGCTATATCGGCTTTTATTTTAGGGAAAACCAATTTTTCCCCATAAAATAATATTAAAATTTTTCAGTATATTTTAAAATCACTAATATTTCCCTTATTGATTTATGAGGTAGATCAAATATCCCTGTAGTGCATGACAATATCCAAAATACCTTTTGTCATTAAAGTTAACGTTAAAAATTAAAGTTTATTACTAATGTGAAAATATAAAAAGCACTGTAATAATTTCGATCATTTAAGTAATAACAATAATGATTGAGAATAAAATATAATTCTTCAAAATTATAGGAATAATTAATGATTATATCAAACTACAAAGAGGATGATGAGGTTATCCCTTTATTTTATTTTTATTTTTTGAAAAATAAGTGGCTTCTGAACTACTGATAGAGGAATTTTATGTATGTATAAATAATAATTATCAATTAAGATATTTTCGCATTTTAAATGTAATTACATTTCTATCCTTTTTTATTTGTAAGGTAAAAAAAATTAAAACATGGATCCCTATAAAGGGTGTTTGGATCATATGAAATCATGAATTACTGAATTGATTTAAAAAAATAAAAACCCCGAGACCCGCCCATTACTTATCATTTGATATTTTGGAAACAATATACTTTTGACAATATTAGAAGTATTTCCAAATTCCCATAATTATTGAGCCAACATTTGAAATTTAAAAAATCAACTTATTTTAATTTTTCTTGGGCAAAAATGAGAAAAAATTTACGTGTAAAAGATATCCACTTTGACAAAATCAAAAGCACCGAGTAAGCAATTGTCATTGGTTGCTGACACCGTTGGTTGGTACTAACAACCCCCATGCCTCCCTTTGTAAGAGGTATGAGTTCGACACCTTAACCCGCAAAAATCCAATTTTACATATAATATAATATAATAATACTTATAATAATAATAGTAATAATAATAATTCGTCTTTCATAATTTGTGTGAATTGACTTTCTATCCTTGTGTGGATCTCCCTCTCATTTCTGTGTGGATGAATTCATCCCAATTGAAAATAGTTTCCCAAACAATGTCACTAGTATCCTATCTCGATTAATCCCGACAGTTCTCTGGGTCCGTCCCAAATACGGTTCTTGTACTTCAAAAAAAAAAAAAAAAAAAAGTGAGTAAGCAATTCCCAAGCCAACTTTGTCAATATTGTAAATTCCAATAACTCAGGGCCAGTCATATGATCCAAAAAATTGGAGGCTCTTGAATGAAAGCACTTGTTATTCACGCATTCATGAGTTGTCAAAAGCCCCCTCAACCCCGGAAAATGAACAACCCCATCCTTATTTTCATGATTGAATACCATCAATATCAAACCAACCCATTTATCATCTTATTACATACATTGCCTCTAGCTATATGGTACATATCATTCATTGTTTTCCGAAATTACATGCATACAATACTGCTTCAAGGAGGTTGTTGGGGCATTCAAAACAAAACTCCATTACGCGGTTACCTGCACCAACCGTTTAATAGTTAATGATCCGCAAACAATACATTGTTGATAGAGAAAGTACTAGCCCCTCAGATCAAATAGTTCATTATTACATATTAACATAAATTTTGTTGGTTCTGTTAACTTGGTAAAACAAGGAAAGAAAGGGGTGGTTTGTCTATTGATAAAATTGTGCTATTTGATTCCTCTTGGGTGCAATGGACTTCTAAGGAATGGTCAAGGAATCCAGGATATGTAATTAGAACAGACTATCAAGTAATGAACATTTAACATGGTTTTCTCTCAAGTACCTTATACACGATCTTGCAGCGAGACATATATGAGCCAAAAGTTATAAAACATGTCCAGAAGGTACATGTGTAAATTATGTTGTCAATAACGATATCGCAAAGGAAATAGCGGACAAGGGAAAAAAAATCTTTCAGATAATTAGAAGAGTTAAGTAATTAGGCAGTAAAACATGGTAGAGGTTGAAACAGAAGCAATGGTAGCTATGAGTGATATAAATATACTAAAATAAAAAATAACATGACGAAAATAAGATTGCATAGCTAAAGAGGCATTGTATTGAAAGGACATGCTTACTTTGCTGAAGATATGACGAAAAGAATATGTCAAGGAAACAATGGCTGGTAGAGAAGCCCTGTATTTTCTGGAAATCCGAGCATAATGTTAAGATTTTGTAATGCTTGACCTGAAGCTCCCTTCACAAGATTATCAATCTGCAAAAGGGTTTTCAAAACTTAGCAACAATGATACAAATTGTCAATAGGTATAGAGAAAATGTCTCTAAGGTCAAGCACAAGGGTGTGAAGAATTGCTACATACAACTGATATAATTATTGCTCTTCCTGGAATTCTATCAGGAAAGACATTCATCAAACAATAATTAGAACCACGAACATTATGAGTGCGAGGTACAACTCCCTTGTCCAACAACTTTACAAATTCCTCATCCTGCAACAAAGTTTTGAAATGTAAATATTGAAACCCAAAGGTCATGGAAATGAGCAAGAGCCCTAGAACCACACAACCCATTCGGAAACTACACTCACTTTGAAACCAGCCCCAAACTTGGATGACAAGATGGAGCATATGAAATCTCGTACCTTGACTGACTTATTAATAGATAGTATATATATAGTCGTAGATCTCAATCTAAGTTTGTTTAATAAATAATAATTTAATCATAATTATTTTAAAATATGTTATGTTTAAAAAAAAAAGAATGGAGGCAATTCATATTTGTTTTGATTAGTAGAAATATAAACTTATGAGAGTAAATATGCAGCAAATCCTATAAAAGCTCTCTCTCGATTAGTCAGTCACTCCCTCCCTTAGCCAAGTTTTTTTTTTTTTTTTTTTAAGTTCAGGATTACTCACACTCTTGTTCTTGTGATACTATATTTATACTAATTATACTAACTACACATCAGGGTCAAATGATATTTAAGTATTAGTTATCCCAGTGCCTTTACTTCAAGAAGTAGAACACTGTCCAATAATATAGTTACACAATCTCAGAAAGGGATATTAGGACTGTAAGTGTGTTTTGTATAGATATATAATATTGATCCAGCCCACACCAAGTCCGTATGGACTTTTATCTTTTAGTGAATTTTGTACATAAAACTGTAATTCTCAATGCATATCATTTCTACATGCAAAGAAATGCATTAAAAGACAAAAATCATATGGATGTGGTCCATACTTGATGATCATTATATATTAAAGCAAAGCATCTGTTTAGTAGACTATAATACAGTTTGCACCACAGAGGATCAGCTGGACCAAAACACATGGCAATCTAATATTCACAATAAAAGATTTAGGAATAAATGAGAATTGTTCAGTCAGAAATACCTTATAGGAGTTCTTTAATTGTTCATACAAATCTTCGATCGTCACTCCTGGAGCCATTTCTACATATATAGTAGATTGCATACCACGAACCTGTAAGAAAATCAAGACACATACTAAGTTTCTATGGCAAGGGAAACGAGTTAAAAGACATTACCACTACTTAGAGACATTGAGTACAAGTTACCATTGGCATCAGGTGTGGGGTGAAACTGACAGTTATTTTAGAATGCGCAACATCAGACAATCCTTGCTCGATTTCTGGAACTGAATATAGGACAAAATATAGCATCACAGAGTCGGGTTAAAATCTCACACATAAGCAACCGAGGTAAGTTAATCAACCACTGTACTATCTAAGGCAGAGCAGTAACTTTGATCAATCATTCACTAACACAAGCCACTACAGGTTCAAAAATTTGAACAAGGAAAACCTTTTTTTTTTTTTGGGAAAATAGGAACTGTGATCAATAGAAAAAGGACATACAATAGTATAAACAAAATTCTGACCCAAGAAGCATTCCTTTCATCTATTTGGCTAATATTATTAGGGACTCCAGAACCAAAAGCACAATATCTAAATCTCCATGGTCAAAACTCACCATGGCGATGCCTTGTAACCCCGTAAGAATAAATGCCTTCAGCTATTTCGGAGTACAAATTGGCCTCTTTAGCACCACGTCCTGCTCAATGTACAAGAAAACAGAAGCTGCTCACAGAATGTAGCAAGTTGCAACTAACATATATTATAAATGGCCAACAATATGCATTGAGATAGAAAGACAATGAAGGGATCCCAACCTGCTCCACTCACACCAGATTTTGCATCAATGATGATATTTCTATATTCAATCAGATTAGCCTGAAAGCAGAAAAATAAAGAAGTCAACACCATTTAATAATGATTAGAAAGTACTATGAGGAAAAAGAAAAAAAAAAAGGACTCAACACCATCAGATTCGTAATTGGTAAAATTCAGCAAAACACAACATCACAGATTGAAGGTACAACCTAAATAGCAAATGAAATCACACTTTAAAAGTCCTAAAGGGAGCTTTAAATGGTAAGACTGATCTGTTATGTTTATCTTATCCAACATGATAAGTTTAGCAGCAACTTATGGAAGTAGCATGTTGGACTGTCTACAAGCAATTTCTTTTTCCCAAGTGTAATTCTAATAATATTTCTTACCGCTGACTTATTCCCAATTATTTGATTTTCTTTTCATGCCTAGTTCATCAGATGTTAAGGCGTCACCAAAAGGAAATTAAAAGGATTTCCCAATCCTTTTGAACATGTATTTACCAATGAACAAAACAATGCCAACCTAATAGACACTAATTAAGATGATCAAATTATTTCTCTCTTGTTAAATACTAACAAACTAATTATACATGTAGCATCAAACATATCTAAACATGATATTAAAGATACAAACCTTTATCAAGGGAACGAGAGGAAGTTGAATTGATGTTGGATAACAACCAGGGTTAGCAACTAGGCGTGCATTTTTTATATCCTCCCTCAAAATTTCCGTCAAACCATATACAGCCTCTTCCTGGACCAGTAACAACAAGCAACTTGTAAACAAAAAGAATAATGCATGGAGAAATAAAGAATGACACTCAAGACTTTACAAGGTTGATGATGCCAATTCCATATTGTGTTACATCATCCGCAAGCCAATGAAAGAGAATAAAAACTTTTAACAGCATAATTGTTTGCAATAAATAGACACCTCTACATAAATAGGAGTCTTTCATCAGTAACGCATTGGCACAAATGCTTCTGAAAGTATTTATTACAAAGGAGTCCGTAACCTCAAGACATAAATACTGTTGTCCTCACACAGTTCATTAAAAAAATAAAAAATCTCAGATCCTGCCTTCTACAAGAACCCTCTAGGGAAGAAAAAGCACTCATTAAAATATTTCATTTAAGCCATGCAGTGACACGTTCAAACTATTACCAGACAGTCACATGAACAGCATAGAAAAATGACTCAAAATCGGAGTTTGGTTACATTCGCTAAACTGTCACTTGAAATTTTGTAATTAGTCCAAAGGACTGAATATAATTGTCTTTGATTCCTCCAAAATTTTGTAAAACAACTTTTTATATAGTTCCTGATTCAAATATGATATTTCAGACATGAGCTACCAAATGTACGGTGTGAAAGAGTGAGAATGTGTGTGCACATATATGTGTCTGAAAATAGAAGCCCAAACTATGGTACCTGCAAATCCGGTGCACTATGTGGTTGACCATACCATTCTTGGTACTCAGAAATATCGCGAAGCCGAAAGTCCTGAAAATATATCAGATGATACTAAATATAAGAAAAACATTTGAAATTGTGCAAAATGCATACGTAAACCAAACCACAAAAGAATATAAAATGAAAAGCATGCAATTGAAGCATACCGCAGAAAGATCAACGATCTTTAAACTCTTCGGAAGGCCTTTGATGATTTCCTAATAAAAAGAATAGCAAATGGAAATCAATAATCATACCAGAGATTCGTTAAATGCTTTTCATCTTAGGAAGGTTAACTTCATCAAGCATTCTAAGTGATAAGTGAAAAGATGTAAAGGAACAAGAAAAGACCTGAGTGGTTCCATGGGGTAAGCAACAAAACACAGCATCCACATTAGAAAAATCTGCATCCTTGATTGAAACCATAATTGGTAGATCCTGAGAACATAAAGGGCCCAAACATCATCCATGAAGCTCCTTAATACACCAACGCCCATCAAAGAGAATCTATAACGAATTAGATTATAAAGCCACTCGGACGCTACTTCAACAATTTTGAAACCCCTCTTTGGTTATGAAACGAAGTTTTGTAATGAATATTAAAGATTCATACTTGTGTAACCAAATGAGGAAACACCGATCCGATTGATTGGCCAGCTTTTCTATCAGCAGTCATCAGAGTAATGTCAAAGTACGGATGGTTTGCAAGGAGTCGCACAATCTGGAAAAACACATCATCACAAAACATTAACTATGCTACACACAAACAACTAAGAGACGGCTAAATTCAACATGTTAGAGTTTCAAGTCCCATCACTGAGTGACATCACCCGAATGCAAAATAAATACAAAGTTCAAAAACATATATTAGAAACACCAAGATATCAACTAGTTACATCATTTGGATTTGCAACAAAAGAAACAAAAAAATAACTGAAACCACAAACACAGGCTAATGCACACACAAACCTCTGCACCCGTGTAACCACTGGCACCAAGAAGGCCAACGCGAACTTGCTTTTTGGATTTTTGAGCCTTCCCATCTTCAACTTGCAAGCTTTTTGTCGACGAAGTCGCAGACACTCTTACACAAAGCTTTGCTCTCTCATTTCTCTTAACTATCTTCGATATCTTAGGTTCATCCTAAATTTAAAACATTAAAGAAAATCAAAACACACCCAAGTGAAAAAAAATCAAATCTTTGTCCACCTCTCATGAATTCTCAAACTCACAAATACTCAAAAGGACACTAAATTCCACACAAAAACATCACCAATTCTCCCTTCAGATAAATAGTTCTCAAACCACAGTCAGAAACCAAAAAAGTTGAAAGTTTAATGCATTTCAATGTGTAGAAACATTCTTCCTACAATTTCCCATGAAACAAACAGTAAAAGAACACACACACACACACCTTCCGCAAGTAGCCTCCAGTGAAACAAATGGAATTGAAAGCGGCAGTGCTCATTCTCTGTCAGTGACACTCTGCGAAAGAACAAATTTTTAACAAGTATACAACAAGTAAAATAAAAGGGTGCCCTTGAAAATGAAAATGTTACTGTATAATAAAAAATAAAAAAAAACACTTACATGGGCTCTTGAATCGTGAAAGTGGGGTAGGTTTGGAGATGATAAAGACTGCTTTTTTTGACCCACCAATGCAAAAACACTAGAAGTGGAGTCTCATTGAAGGGTTTTAATGAATTGTTTGATTTATTGTGATATTAAATTAAGGAATTTCTTACCCGCGCAGCCTGACTGGACTTTGTAATTTGGACTCGAGCAGGAGATGGAGATTCGAAAACTCGCACGTGTGCACGTGTGGGTTGACAGACCACATAATAAGTTGGCTTGAGCTAGTTTTGTTCCACTTTCCCATTTTGTGAAATTTTTTAACTAAAAAATAGTTAAACTTTTTATTAAATAAAGATGAATTATTATTATAATTAAATTGAATTTGGGAGAAAAAAGGGAGTAAAATCACATTTTAAAATTGTGTTCGGAATTTGAAGAACAAAATATGGTTTGTACTCACAAGTCACAGCATCAAATTTCAATCTTATTTCGTCATCAAAATAATGTTCAAGAGTTTTTTTTTTTTAATGCCAATGTTCAAGAGTTAAAAGGTAAATATAAAAAATTATATATATATATATTTTAAATATAGAAAGATGAATATATGTGCGTGCACTTTTTCAATACTTATCTGTTTGTCTGCACTTTAGATTTTGGTATGACTTTGGTTTTTTGAAAGGGATATGACCATTTTATTATTTGTATTTATCAAATAACATTTAAATTTTTTAAGGTGTCATTCTCAAAATCTTAAAGCGAACATGTATTTATTGGTGCTTTACACCCTTCACTTACAAATAAAAAAATATTATACCTAAATAAGGTATCAACGACAAAAAAAAAATAAATAAAATAATAATAATAATAATTAATAAAGGTGAATCAAAAGAAGAGATTGGCTCCGCATTAAAAAAATAAAAATCTTTAGCAACTTAAAAATTATCACTACCTTCTTATTTTCAATAAAAATGATCTCCCGCTACCTAATTTATTCAAATGATATTAATAAATTTATATATAATTTTCACATCATCAATACATCATTCTAACACACTGCTCTTAGTAGAAATAATTAAACACTTCTCTTGATTTTAAAAGATGAACGGTTTAAATATCACATTTTTCCTAAATCACAAAATGTTGGTTTTCTATGAATTTAATTACTCCTCTCCATCATTTAAAAGAAAAAAAAAATCTCAAAATTAATATGATAACTATAATCAGTTTATCATATCATTTGGCAAAATTTTTGAACAAATTTTAAAAATATGTAGCATTAATATCAAATACAACAAAAATATAAATTTATACAAGAAGAACCAAATCACAATAATCAATCCATTTATGCTAACAAAGAAAAACCTCTTTTGGAAATGATCTACTCCTACGTCAGTTGGTTTGTGCAATTGCAGAGAGTAATTAGTGGAAAAAATGAATGATGCATTTTGATTGCCAATCAAATTATACGTATTTTACACTGCAATATTACACTTCCTTCAAAAGAACTAAATTAATATACATCTCAGTTAGCACAACAAAACCAAGAATAAAAATTGAGTTCAAAACTTGTATTAGTGTAACAACAGAATGCTAAACTATACATGCACTTTTTTATCTACATATATAGTTATCGATCTAAAGCAGAAAGAGATGGAGCTTGGGATACCCTTCTAGGACTTTGAAAGTTGTCATCTGTCCTTGTGTTTGTTGGTGAGGATTGGGGCATTATCTCAGACAACCGATTTCTTTCACTGTTAATTCTAATCTGTATAAGAATTTGGAAGTTGTTAAGTTCTTTTGGATCATATATACGAACAAAACTTGAGTTTATTTGGAAAACAAGGTTCCAGAGGATGAAAACAAAGGTTTAGCTGTCGTCATTTACCTTAAATTTCAGATTTTGCAATTCTCTTTCCTGTGAAGCGACTCTATTCTTGAGTTGCTCAAGTGCGTCTTCAGCAACATCAGGGCTTATATCCGTGACAATTCTGGTTATTCCAGCTGCCTGAAAGTTGAGAGAATATTAATACTGGTTCTGCTTTCGCCTTATTAGGAAGGATACAAATAAACGAGATGATTGTTATTTATATATACCTTCAAAATGCTGGTACACAAGCCAAGCAACTTCTGTGCTAACTGCATCCTCTCCTCCTCGGTTTCCTATATCAAATTCACTTGAATGTTAATTAAGTCCAGCATGAATTGGATAAGCAGACAGATATTTTCATGTCTCTCTTGTTGCACTTACCTTCAGTTTGTTATTCAACCGATGCTCCTCATCAAAATTTACGCAGGGGTTTTTCCCAATGGAAGCACGATATTGAGCAAGCTCTTCCTTTACACGGGATAGAAAAACCTCACTTCGCCGAAGCTTAGCACTAAGATCTTCATTCTGAATCTTTAGCATATTGTTTTCTTCCTGTTGTATTTATGAAAATGTACACACCAATTACTGATTTGAAAGGGAAAGGGGTATGTAGACAAACCAAGATGATTGCAAACTACTTCAACTGATTCAAGAAAAGATCAGTAAACTGCAGCAGAAAGTTTAATTTGAACAAAATAAGAGAAATACATAATTATCTTGCCTTGATTTTCGCATGATGATGAATTCGCTGATGGAGATTCTGCTGGCCAGACAGCTTCTTTACTTCACCTTCAAGTTCCATCACCACCTTCTTGTATTTAACATTCTCCATCTACACAGACGAAAGATAAAAGGAAAATGTTACAAATGCAACGATTGATTTTATAACTAAGTTTTGCAAAGAGCACACACTGAAAAAGAAATTTCTATGACAGAAACTTGATATATTAACCTTCAACATTTCATTTTCTGTTCTTAGAGACTGATCTTGCTGACGAAGCTTTTCTAATGCAATTTGTGCTGTTACCAACTCAGCCTGTTTTCGATCAATTTCCTCTAGCCATCTAGAAAAGGGATTCGAAAGGGCTCTTAGATAAGCACAAGAATCATCTCAACTTTAAATAATAGGATAACTAAATAGTTTTCAACTTTCATTTCCGAAGAAATGGTTGCTCACCCTCGCCTTTCCTCAATAAATTCATTGAGCTGCTGCTTAAGTTGCTTGATCACCTCCCGGTCCTGTATGAACAACAAAATTCAGGATCCAGAGAAAAAAAAAAAAAAAAAGAATTAGACCTTAATTTACTATCACCAAAGTGAAAAATACCTTCACTTGAGATTCTGAGCCATTAAGTCGTGCCGTCTCTGTTATTTTCTGTACTTGTTGATTATCCAACAGTGACTGCATTCACAACGGTAAGATAAACAATTTTAATTGGTATAATTTAACAACAGGTTTTTAAAAGAGCATAATCAATTTAGTAAACTCATTTTCCACAGGAAGATTTCCTAATATCAATGCAATGAACAACTGATAGAAGTGTAATAAGTTACCACATAATTAGTCATATCCAATTTGACTCCTAGTAAGTCCCGAATCACATCATGAGTCATGCTCTCAGCAGAAGCTAGTCTGGCCTTCAATGTGAATATCTGAAATTGAAACGTGAAATGATAAACAACATAAAGAACCATAATTTCTAGTCTAAAAAAATTGTAGAATCCAACATCATGGCAGAAGAAACTACCTCCTTTTGTCGACTAACTGCCAAAGATTCCAGTTCTTCTATACGCATCCTAGAAACAGTAAGTTCCTCATCCTTCTCTGATTTCATTTGTTGGGCCAAGCCCAATCCCATACATTTGAAAGGGGAACCAGAACCCCTAGGCTTTAAGGCATTTAAAGGGGAACCAGAACCCTTATGTTTTGAGGCATTTCTTTCTACTTTGTTTGATGAAGAATTTGTGACTTGGGTGGACTGACTGTCAGCTCTGACTTGTTCAACCATGGCTTCCAATGCCTTGAACTATCATCAAATTTCAATTTCTGATATCAAAAATCTTGCAGGGTAACAACATTCTACTCTCATATATGCTACCTGATCTCTTCACACGACTGAACAATTATATCTTATAAAACACATTACATATATTGCCTACCTTCTGCTTGTACTCACTAGCTTGTGCTTCTGCATGCAAATTCAGCTCAGAAATATGTGTTTTGCATTGTGCAATCTGTTGATAAAAATAAATAACAAAATAAAGTTCAAGTGCTGAAAACCATTGAGTTCTAAGTTATTGAACTTAGGGGAAACAAGTAACATTTTTGTGGGCAAAATAAATATATAAAAATTGCAAAGGAAAAAAAAAAAAAAACAGAACTTCACCTCTGTATCCTTGTTAGTGATATCCCTCTCAAGAATTTGTATTTGTTTCAGGGCTTCTTGAAGGCTTTTCTCTTTCTCATCTAGACACCTATAGATTAAGAAAAAAGTCATACATTGAAAATATCTAAGAAAATTTCAGCATTGTATTCTATATAAAGAAGTCAGTTGCAATTCCAAGAAAGAGATTGGAATCATGCTGATACACCTTTTTGTGTTAGCATCAGCATTTTCAACATTCTGCATCTGATGATTTAAAGCATTAAGCTCCAATTCAAGCTCTTCCCTCTGTAACCGTTGTCGTTCAGCTTCTTCTTTAATAATGTCAACCTAAATAGTTGATATCCATGAGTGACAACGACTGAATAAAGTTCATGCAACTTAACTACAGTTCGAAACTCACCTTGTTTTCTAATACATTTATAGTACATTCCAGCTCTTCAACAGACCTCTCTAAAAGCCTTACCTCTACTTCCTTCTCTTCAGCATAGATCTTCCTTGATTCAGCCAACTGACACCATTATAACATATTAGGATTAGTATATATAAAACAAGATAATTCAATAAGTTCTATATTATGTATATTTCACTTCCAAATCAGAATTTACCTGTTGAGCTTCAAGAGCAGTTGCTTCATTTTCTTCAGCCCGAAGCTGTTCCCTTTCAAGCTTTTCATTCAAACTAAGCAGCTCCAGGTGGAGATGATCCCTCTCTTCAGTGAGTTCATTTAAATGGCTCCTCAAGGATTCAATAGTATCATTCATTCGTCCAAGAGCACTACCCATTTCTTCTACTTCCACTTCCAAGCTCTCATTAATCTTCATTCTTTCTGCTAGCTCCTCCTCAATAGATGTTTTCGCAGACAAGGTCTCTTCAATATGAGCTCTCAGCTCCAAATTTTCACAGGAAAGTAATTTCAAGGTCTCCTGCTCTCTTGATATATCAGACTCAAGAGTGGAAATCATGTTTATTTTTTCTTGCAGCTGAGCTTCAAGCATCTGGCTGTGAGCAACAGCCTGATCAAGCTCACTTGATTTTTGTTCAAGATCATCTTCTAAGGCCTCCAAAGAAGCCATCATTTCCTCAATTTCGTCTTTTTGATCCTTAGTGTTAGATGCAGATTCCTGCAATAGGCTCAAATCAAATGACAATCCTTCTAGGACCTCGTCCTTCCTTAATAGCTCAGCCTGAAGAGTCTTATTTTCAGACATCAGCTCTTTGACATGGCTCTCCAAATACTCACAATCTTTAGTGAATTTAGATAATTGCTCTGCATTTTCACAGATCTCTTGGAACATTGTGTCTGAAATCATAAAGCCTTCATGCATTTTGTTAGACAATCTGTTGCCCATCATTTCTACGCTCTTAACTGAATCTAAACATTTCAAAATGTTCACGCCTGATATGGACATAGCTTTATGGGTTTCACTTCCGAGATGAGTAATGTGGTTCCTCAAGGAAGCATTTTCCTTGGTTAAAATAGTCTCTCTCTTTAAATGAATATCCACATCCTGGTTTTTCAAGCAAAGATCCTTCATAATGTCAGATTGAGAATGTTGGAGTTCACCAAGTTCAGCATTTTTCATATCCAAATCAGTTTGTAAATTGACAAAGCAGGCCTCCAAAGACAAAATTTTGTCTTTCAACCTGTGATTTTCCATCTCAGATTTATCAATGCGGCTAAGGGATGATTCAAATTTAACTTTCTTTTCCTCCAAATCATGGAGAACCAAGCTGTATAACTCTTCTTTCAGTTCTGCTTCTACATTGGACATGATCATTTCTTTCTTTAAGTTCTCAATGACAGCGAAACAACCAATATTCTTTCTCTCTGCTTCAGCTTTTTGAAGAGCCATCTCTTCTAACTCTGATGCCAAAACAAGTGACTCTAAGTCTTTTGAGCACAAATTGACCATAAGCAATTCAGCTTCTAAATTTAGAACCTCTTCTTTATCTTTCAGCAGTTTCTCCTGATCTAAAAGGGATGCCACAACATTTATATGACTCAAGTCCAACTCCTTCATTAGAACAGCAAGCTGAGATCCCATATCATTAGACCTTTGAAACATCATCTCCTCCTGAAGCTGTAGATTCGATACCTTTTTCTCAAAAGTAATTAACTTGACACAAAGCTCCCCAGTTTCCTCTTCTTTCCTGGAGATTCGATCAAAACTATTCTTGATGTCAGCCAGTAGTTTCCCCTTAAGAACTCTACACATCTCAAGCTCCTTTCTTGACTTGAAATTATGCTCTCTCAAATCAGCTATAACAGAGTTTGATTCACTGAGGCCATGTTGAAGCAAACCATTTTCAGCATTCAGCCCCGTCACAGTCTCCAAAAATATTCCCATGTGACAAAGGTGTAGCACAGCCACAGCGCAATCTTTCATAATTATCTCTGACCACACGTCATCCAGCCATGATCTCACTAAGTTAGTTGAATCTAAAAGTACTGATTTCATGCTTTGAAAATCATGAGCTATAAGCATAAACTTTTCCCTATAAGTAGTCTGCAAATCTGCAACAAAACCCTCCAGCTCCACAACCAAATCCCTCGCTTCTGTCATGTCTGTGCCAAACTGCTTTTCAAGGTTATCCAATTGCTGATCCTTCAGATTGTTGATGGACTGCAAGCTCTGAACCTCATTAATTAGTGTATTCCTCTCCTTCTTTAATTTTACTTGTGTTTGCTTTAGCCTTTCTATATCCAACTTCATTGTCTCATTAGCTATCAGTAACCCATTGATCATAATATCTGCTTCTTTCATGGTATCTTGGGCCTCTTCAAATTTTGCGAAAATACAAGAAGCTTCAGCAGCTTTCTGAACTGCAACTATCTTCGCATCACCAACTTCATGTTCCAGAAACTGTGCACAAAAGTCAGAAAACCAGTTCATCAGAAAAATACAAAAATTGGGTACTAGTGTTGAGTATCCTAATGTTTAATAAGTAAAAGGGTGAAAAATTCAGCTGAATCCAATGACAACTATAACCTGGAATTATCTTAATTTTTTATTATGAAAGATTCAGTGAATGAATATGAAACGTGCTTGGAGGGCATACTAAGCTTTACTTAAATTACTCCATTCCAAAGCAAAAACTAACGTGAGAGTAAGTTATAGTGGCAGATTATTGGAATATAATTTCAAAAGAGTAATATAAGATACCTCTTTCGTTTGACACCAGTCAGTCCCTGCTTCATGTACATTATGTTCAAATTCCCCAAGTTTTTGATTGACAGCTTCTATCTTGAGTTTAGATTGCTTCTCAAAATTATCCATAGTTGCTTGCAGGGTAAGTAGCTGATTAACGAAATATTTCATGACCTTTTCATTTTGTTTCTTAGACACCAACATTTCTTCTTTCTCGCCATGTAGTTTGGCCATCTCAGCTTGTACCTCTTTTAAGCTTTTAAGGGCAGATTCTATTTCCATTCTCAGAAGAACAATTGTAGCATCTCTTTCACGCACATCATTGCAAATGTTTCTGGACACCATCTGTTTCTGATCACATGGATAGCTGCAGAAATTCTCTTTTGCTTTAACACGATGCTTGGAAACAGCGTTTCTCAAATCCTCAACAAAATGGACATCATCATCATCTTTTGTCTCACCATCTAACTGCAATAATGCCCAGATATGTAATTACTACTAAATCAGATACTCTTCGAAGCTTTGGGTACACATAAACTGAATTAGCGTATTAGCTTCTACTAGAAAGTGAGAACTTAGCTTACCCGTCGTTCATCACTGCCATCAAAAGTTGAACAATCTGCATCCGCATTATATCTTTCAGGAATTTTATCATCCTCCAAACACAAGCCAACGCATGACCTGAGTGTGGACACACCAGCTTTTAGCTCGGATAGTTTTTCTCTTGTCTTCAAAATGTCAGTCTCTTCAATATCTCCAAGCTTTTGTTCCATGGCATTTGCACGCTGCTCCTCCTCAGAAAGCTTCCTTCCAAGTTCAGCACAGGTTTCCTTCATATCTGTTACCTCCTTTCTCAGAGATTCGATCTGTTTCTCTGCCTGTTCAATAATAGCAGCCTGGCCAGTTAGAAGGGTATCCTTCTTCTGGTTCACCTCTACAGATTCCTCGAGTTGAATATCTTTGTGCTTTAACGAAATGAGATGACTCTCAGTGGTTTCTGACTGTCTATTCACTATTACAAATGCCGCTGTTGCACAAACTGACAATTTGCTAATGTGCTCTTCGGCCATCTTCATTCTGTCCTCCAGCTTGGCTATGGTAGATGTTTTTCCCCTTAATTCTGACAGCAACAAGAGAATTTCCTGCTCCTTTTCATTGCATTCCCGCTGGTGAGCTTCATTAATAACCAGTGCTGCCCCTCGCAATGACTTCAACATGCACTCCACTTCACCTCTTTTATTGTCTGCATCTTCTAAATATCTGCCAAGTTCTTCAATTAATATTTCCTTTTCAGAAATGATATTTATCAACCTGCCAACATGTTCAGAAATCCAGATCCTTTTCTGTGGAAATGAGCTGGAAATGAGGTCAAGCTGATCAGAGGCATCAATCAATGCATTATTTCCACAAGCCACAACTTCTTCAACCTCACCAGCCAGAACTTCCCATTCCTCAGACAATGCTCTTAATTCCCCATCTTTTTCTTCAAGCTTTCCAAGTAACCATTCATTTTTCTCAGTTGAGAGAGCAAGTTTTTCTTGTAGTTCCTTCAACTCCGTTTCCAAACAAATCACATTGTTTTCAGCTTCCATCTCTTTAAGATGATAATCTTGGACTTGCTGCTGAAGAATGGAAAGCTCTTCCTGCATACAGACAATGACCTCAGCAGTTTCAGCTTCAGCCTGCCGACAAATTTCATCCATTTCTTCTTCATTAGAGACATGAAAATCACGATCATTTTGGTACCACATATTCAGTCGCTTGGCCTTGTCAAGAGAATCATGCATCCTCTTCAGCTTGGCCTGCAAGGTTAAGTCCTGACTCTTGAAGGGGTCAGAGGATGGGTAATCTCTTAACTCTTTGCAAGAAATTTGCTCCTTCAAAGCAATCATTTCAAGCTCCTGTTCACTCAAACGTTTTACATAATGACTGTTCTTTTTCTGCAGGTCCTCCATCTCATTGATTGATAGAATTTGTTGCGACTCAAGAGCTTCAATCACAGATTTAGCTTCTTTCAGTTCAATGTTTACATCTTCATATTGTTTATTCAACAACAAAAGTTGGTCTTTTGCAAGCTCAAGATCTCTATTAAAGCAAGTTTCCCTCTCCTCTACTTCTGCACGGAATGACCTCTCTTCATTCAGAATAATCTTAAGTATATCCAATTCAAGCTGCAAATTCATGATTTCTTCAGCATGCTTCAGGACATGAGTATCATGCATCTCATCCATCGCATTTTGAACAGAAGAAGGCCTGGGAAGTTCAAAAGTCGGAGTTCCCAACGTACCCTGAAAGCAAAGTTTCATTGCTTATCAATGAACTCAAACATATATGAAATCTCAAAGCGATCAAAAGCTAGTTAAATGAAATGACAACATTAGGTCCACTGGTCTTCCAGTTAACTTGATACCTGCCCTAAACTCTTTCTTCTTGATCCTTTTTTTATTCTTTTATAATAATTATTAATTCATTTTAAGCACAAAGAAAAGGTACCTCAATGATCCCAGCACTGCTCTTTTGACTATCAGGTGCAGATTCGACATTGTTTAACATATTACGCAGATCATAAATTTCTCTGCAGAAGATCGCAAGAAACAAAATGAATGAGAACTGCAGACAGGTTTGTGGTATCTGAATATGAACACTAAGCAACTCGAAGGTCGAACGAGATTTCCTTACCTACTGAGTTTTGCATTTTCCTCTAAGCAAGAATTTAGGTTATTTTTACATTTCTCCAACTCGTTGAGAGTGGTTTTCAACTGAGACAATGAAAAGTAAATGTCACTTAAATGATTGAATTTTAATCAAAAAAAGATTTGTTCGTAGTAAGACCATAAGAAGCAACCTCGAATTGGAGAAGATCATTTTCTTTGTTGATGCGCACAGCTTCCTGTGTCATTGAAATATATATATATAAGGATCAAGATGAAAAAGACAATAAGTCATTGGTTCTTAGAATTAAATCCAACCTCCTAGAACTCTACACAGGTCCAAATTCCTAGTGCTACATGTTCTAAGGAAAAGTAGAGGAAAATGATTCAGAACTGAAGGCCTCTAAAATGCAATTTCCTGTACCAAATTTCCAAAAATGCAGGTCACTCTTTCGGAGAAGAAAAGTAGACAGATTGAAGTAGATAATGAAATCAACTAACCTTTGAATCATTATGCTGCTTAGAGTTACCATCCAGAAACTGAAGCAGCTGCAAACAGTAGGCTTTTGTTGTTATACAAGCTCCAAAGAAAAAAATTAATAAAACGAAAAAATGTCATAAGCTAACAGATTCTTATAATACCTGCTCACGCAGATTGGATATCTCAACCATCAGTATATCCCTCTCCCCTTCTTCATAGAATTCTTGAAATCTATAGATTCAACATGACAAAATAAGTTCAGAATTGGAAAAGCATCTTGTCATTTGCATCTGTTTTCAATAATGTACCTTCTGACTTGATCTAGAAGTCTTATATTCTCTAATGCAAATCGGGTTACTTCAGGGTTTTTATCAACTTTAGCTTGAAGTAGCTGAATCTCTTCAGAGAGCGCTCTGTTCTCTTCCATTAAGAAAGAGTCCGCAGGCAATGAGCCACCAAGAAGTGACTCCATTCTTTGAATCTTGTCCTCACGAAACCTGAGCATCATTTTAGTGCTCCTGGTTTCCTCTTCTCTTTGACGAACCTGAGAAGTAGGAAATTAGGTGACAGTTGACAATTTTTCTTTGCTTCATATTTTAATTAGAAAAATAAAAGGGAGCAAATGTGTATAAGTGGACAATACCAAACGATTCAACTGTTCTATTTCAGCTTCAAGATTCTTGATTGATGTTTCTGCCATTTGCTCTCTTCTCAAGGCACCCGCTAGTGTTGTCTCCAAAGATTTAAACTAATTCACCATCATTTCCATTAGAATGTAATTATCAGTGACAGTGATATAAATGAAATCATGCACATTGTCATACGACCAGAAACATAATGAATGTAAATTGTAAACCGAGTTCAGTTTTCAATTTGATGCCTATATTTGAATGCTTTAATATGAGATTTGCACTTGTCAGTCTTTAAAAAAAGTAGCCTGGTCAATCTACTTTGTCTAAAACTAAGTTGAAAATCCTCCAAATCCATCCATAGTCACTGTAAACATTGGCTAACTTGACTTGAATCAATTTAGTGTATACTAGGATACCTGTTTAGTAGACAATCGTATGATTCCTTTGGACTCAAATTCAAGGAAATCAACTGGCTGTTGATCCATCTCACATTTGTTCACTGTGCAAGCAGTTTCCTCTACTTGCATTGCATCTAATGAAACTGAACCAAATGACAAGGACCTGGAAATATTCTGACGTTTAAGAAGTAAAAGTTCCTCCTGTTCAAAAAAAAAAACACCCATCTTAAGTCTTTAAATATTAGGCATGCAATAAGCAATATCAAAATTGACCAAACGGACGGACTACCACACCTTTAAAAGCCTTATCTGGTGTTGTAGGGCAATGACATCCCCTGTAGCATCTTCATTCACCACAGCCTATGCCATGAAGAGAGAAAAAGTAAATCGGTCAAAACTGATCAATGCCTTGCAGAAATTTAATGATGCTGCATTGACAAAGAAACAATCTTACATTGTTCTGAATGAGTTTTGCTCGTTGAGCAAACTTCAATGTGTTCAGTGTTTCAGCTGCACAGCTGCAAAAGATAAGTAGATAATAATAAAAAGTTAAGGGTGGTTAATATCAATTTGGTGATCGTGTATCTTAGTTGAAAACACAGCAATGCTGTTGCACATAGAAGAAAATATGAACAAACCAGATCGAAGGGCTGACATTAGCAATTATCATTGTTTTTGAGTTCCCTCCAAGAGAATCCTGAATTGATTTTAGTGCCCAACATTAAATATTGGCCAAGAAATGTAACTAATCAAAATGCAGGACACGGACTCAGAATAAACCTGGAGAAGAAAAGTCAGCCTTGAATCTCTATAAGGAACATGCTTAGGCTTCCCATGTGCCAAATCTACTAGAATCATAATCACATGACTGCAAATAATATTACATTAAAAATAGTCATCTGGTTGAAGGAGAAAACAATGAAACAACACAAATGAGAAGATGTTAAAGAATTATGCTAATGGTTAAAATTACCCTAGTGTGGACAATGATTTGTTAATGTTGGCAGCTTCTTTTAAACGTTCACCCTCAGCACCTGAAGTTTTCTGCCTATAATAGAAAACAATACTAATATTATAACAATCATGCAAGAGGTTGACATGTATACATGGTTCAACAAGTTAAGATACAACACTTTTACCTTTCAGAACCGGCAAGATCAACAAGGTTTAATCTTGCAAACCTTAAGTTAGTTGCGGAATCCTTTTCCCACCTACTCTCAATGACACATGTAAAAACACTGTGTGAACGACTGCTCTCTCTATTCATATTTGTAGCTGCAACTCTCCTATTTAAAGAACCCTATGCACAATAAAAACACAGATTGTGAAGCAAGAAAAGACACGGTTCCCTCATTTCCAGTTTTTTCCAACTGGAAAATAGACAACAGTTAAAGATAAAAAACCTGAGTTAGAAGCTTCAATATATCGCCTACTGTCTGAACTTCAAATTCAGAGAGGTTTTCCACATACACCCCTTTCTTGACATCCTCCCGCAGCTACAATTAAAGAAAATAACTTGTAAGATCAGCATAAACATTCATAAGGGTGCATACCTATGAAAGAGCCCAACCCACCATTAAATTGGTAGATGAAGGATCAAGGAGATCTGTGACTTGTTCATTGTATATCTCTAAGAAAGAGCACTTGCAATTGTATTTTAATTTCTCATCTCTTCTACTTTCCTCTTCCTGCAATGAAAAACATGTAACAGAAAGAGAAACTGAGCACAATTTGTGTTTATACCAAAATAAAAGATGTATCAAAATCATGCATAGAATAACAAAGTTACGGCTTGGATCCTCGCAAACAAGAATTCAAATATCCGTGGCGTCATTCCCCGATGTGGACTTGGCCTAACTTCTAAATCATCTATCTCTCCAAGCATTGTATATGTCTTCCCACTTCCTGTCTACATGACAAAACTCAATCAAATTTAAATTAAGCTGATATTTTGTTATGGTTAGAGATAATAATAATAGTAATAAAAAAATAGCCTAAATACAATGTTGTTTGAGTTAATACAGTTGGAAAAAAAATAGCTTAAATACATTGTTGTTTGAGTTAATACAGTTGGAAAAAAAAATAGCTTAAATACATTGTTGTTTAACGTAATACAGTTGGAAACTAAGTTCCAAAATATTTTACGGAAAGAACCAACACATAGGTTTAGCATCCATAATTCGTGTCTCCTAGTACAGAATTTGAATCAAAAAAGGAAACATGAATAAACTGAAATTTATCACCAAGATTGTAAGCCAGAGGCATTCTTAGTGAGGCCCAAACGAGAGTACAACCCCATGTACACAAAGAGCATACAATAAGAACTGTGTCACTATAGATGTGTTCTAATAGAAGCAACTAAGGGAAAACAATAATGATAATGCATAATTGTTTCAGTAAATATTGTTACAGTTCAATTCTAGTTGATGGATGCAAAAATAATGGGAATTTGTGAAGTCAGTCTTCTTTTTCAGGCAAGAGTAAACATTCAAATCATCCTAGAATTTGGGGATTCACCTAACTCTGCTTTATTGAAATAAGGTCAAAGAAGGAATATCGAGGAATACCTGACCGTAGGCAAACATACAGCTATTATACCCAGACAAGCAATTCTCTACCATTGGCAGAGCAGCCATCCTAAAAAGCATTTCCTGCAAAATCCAAATTTCAAACAAAACTCACAAATTCAAAATAGAAAGCAAAAACCAATTTATACAAATCTGCTGGTCTCCAGCCACACACCTGATCCACCGTTTCACAAGCAACATGATCAAAAGTAAATCGTGTTTCCGGTTGCCCAGTCCAAGTGATGCTTTGAGCACTTTCTTGCTTCAAACACCTATTATAACCTTGTGTAGCCTTCTCCATCCCATTGAGAGGACGCACACGTATAAGAACCTGCAATTTTCAAACCCATCACCATAAGTACCCCTCAACCAATCAATCAAAAACAAGCAAATTCCAACATACCGACATACCACACCACAAAAACAAACTACAAACTCTAAAAATTCCATCTTTTTACAAGCCAAAACTCGAATTCTACCTGTACATTATGATCCATCCAAAAAGATGGGTCCTCCTTAAGATCAAAATGAGGCACTTCAACAGTGTTAACAACTGTACCCGTCCCACTGGAACTTGGAATCCCTCTGTACAAAGCAGCAAAATTCCCACCACGAACATTCCCATTTCCAGTCGAGTCAAATTTACTCCTAAACCCCGAATTAGGAGGCTTGTTCACGCTCTTTGTAGGCGTGCTCTGCGTGGAATTACAATTACTCTCACTACAACTCCCATTCCCCCTCCCCGAAACCCTACTCCCCCCTCCTCTAGGAGTCACCAAACTCCTCAAATCATCACTAGACTCATTCCTACTCCCCCATCCAAACCTTTGCTTCGACGAGTACCCACCTCCATGCTTATCTGGAGTCCTCAAAGGCAACGCCTGATCAGAGTTCTTCGACTTGATCTGCTTCGTTGGGGTTCTATCAACTCTCGTTCGAACCGACGGTTCTTGTTCGATTCTAGGGTTCAATGTGTTGAGTGGAGGCCTGGATGATGCGTCGTTGAAATTCGTTTGAGAACCAGAAGAGTCTCTAGGGTTCACTGGAACGTTCTCGATCTCTTCGTTTTTTGATGAATTTCGTCGCAGGAACTTGAAGTCTCTCAACATTCTATCAATCAAAACAAAACTAAATCGTAAAAATTTTATAAGAAGAAAACCACTTGAAATGTGAATGATAATACCTGAAAGAGGAGCTGAGAAACAAAAACCCTAATCGATTTGCTGCGATTTTTTCAAGTTGTTTAACAAAGAGACGAAATTCTTCTTGTTTTGAAGCTAATAGAGGTTCGATAAAGGACTCATTTTGAACTCACTGACTCACTTCTCTCTCTCTGGATTTTGGGGTTTTTGAGGGGTTGAAATTTGAGGGAGATGGGGTGGACGGTGGAGATTTGATTGAGATTTGAAATGGAGGGACACCCGCAGGTTTGGGATTTGAATTTGGGAGAGGTTTTTTGGGAAAAAGGGGAAATGGTGAGGGCATTTGTGGAATTGTGGAGATATTTAATTCAAATTTTAACGGCTATATGTGTAGGTGATGTGGACCATGGCACTTGGGCACCGGCCCATGTAATTTCAACTTTAATCTTTTTAATCAGTTTTAAAATTTTACGCATTTAATTTCAGTTGTAAAGTCATGATTAAAAATCATTGCAAAGTGATTTATTACAAGTTCAATCTTATTACCGTTTTGTCCTTTCAAGAAAAAAAATAATTATCAATTTTAATTTTAACAAATCAGTTGGATAACCTTATCCATCAATTATATTTATTTGATTGGTTATAAGAGTAATTACTAAAACCAATCCAGTGATTGTACCAAATCCTAACATATATATAATCATGTAACTCTGTTTATTATTTTCATTAATAAAAGATATAAAACTTACAAGTTACTTTATATACATGGTTAGTAAGTAATTAGAAAGATAATTAGCTTTTATATTTTCAATTCAAATCACCAAACAATTAAAATATTCAATAATATTTATTATTTATGAAAGTTAATATAATGAGATACTATTGAAAGTTCACAGTTTAAGAGAAAATTTTTCATGAGACATTGAGTTAACGTGATGTACTGGTATCAGTATAACTTTTTAATAATAACATTTTAAATTTTCTCTCTAAAGTTAAAAAATGAAAAATGACTTTTTTTAAATGTTTTACTATGTAAAAGTTACAAGTAACCTACATTATTCAATTTTGGCTTTTTTTTCTTTGAAACATTAAGTCTGCCAATACTAATTGATATAAAAGTCAAAAGTATTATTTGAATCACTACTCTCAGATAATAAGAAATGATTAATTGCCTATACAGTTGTAGAAAAATTGTCCATACAAAGTAAAAGGTTTTTGAGTTCGAACTTGTGACCTTTGAATTAAAGGAAGTGGTGGGGGTGGCTATGGCCGTATTACCCTACTTAGAGCTATTCATATTTGCTTTGATTCAAAATTTTATTTACTATTCTATATTCTATATATCTAATTGATATTACGTTAACAAACTAAGATTTGATTGTTTGATTAATCTCAATTTCCCTTATACCTTCTGAAAATTGACTAGAAGGACAATGCGGTCGATCAGGCAACATACCCAGCACACTAATTTTTTTTCAAAACTCAAATTTATTATAATAATAGAATAAAATTTACGTTTTCAAATTTTCAGCTAAAGCAGTTAGAGATAATTTTAAAGTAAAAGATTGATGCCCAGTGTCAATTCAACATGCATTTAGAGAGGTTACTATCATAATTATTATTTTCTTTTGCCCTTTTTCTTTTCCCAAAAGAAAAAGAAAAAAAAAAGGAAAAAGAAAATTATTAGAAAGTGTATACCATTACGGTGGATTGACAGAGAAAGAACCTATTCAAATTTTATCATTTTTATTTTTAATTACTGCAATTGGTGCAAGGGACAATATCAATTGCAAAGGATAATATTAACTAAATGAAATAAGATATTGATGGTTTGAGGAGTAGTTTCATACTAAAAAGAAGTAATTCACACATAAATAAGAGAGCAATCAACATAAAAATGAAAAAAACCTACCATATTTTAGTAGTAAGAAGTGTCAACTTAGGATCGTAAATGTGTGATCGTCGCTATGTCATCACACACATAAACTTTGTCATTCTTTTTTTAAAAAAAAACAAAAAACTCAAATTTTATCATTTACACGTCGTAACAATAATATTATAACTCCTAGATGATTTTTGTGCACATCTCTTGAAGATTTGTGACAACGGCTCATTTAGTGAGGACAAACTTATCTTGTATTAGTTTATAATATATTGTACTTTGGTTATAATCTTACTTTCCTGAACTTATGTGTTGGAACACTGCAAGTTTACAATATTTAACGGAGTAGTCTTTTTAATTGGTTGAACCGTTGGACTCGAAATAAAATATATAAAAAATATACAGAGTCTGTCATATAATTGAGTGAAGAAGACGGAACAAATCAGCCTTCAAATCACATTTAATTAGTAATCACTTAGTGTCAGGTATGAGTAAAGTTGTGGAACTGTACACGATTCAATGCTTGGCAGGCTAATTAATTAACCAAAATAGATTCTGTAAACCGGCTATGATGTCTACATTGAGACATGATAATGACATGGTTTGACCATTGCTTTGCCTAACTTTCTAATGATTTCGAAGCACATATTATATTGATAAGGAAGGGAGAATATTCAAATGCATAATAATTACAATATGGTGTTATCATAAGGGATCGGGAATTCAAATTCCATCCTTATCTCACAATATAAATTGTAGATAATTTTTTTTAAAATTTAATTTATTTTTCTTATCATTAATAAAAAAAGAAAAAGAAAAAAATATATATAGTTGATTCACAACATACCTATTGTGACTAACTGCTGTTAAATTGTGCGAATTTCACAAAATTTCCCTAAGTTTTGCTATAATTGTAGTTGAATGCAACTTCTAATATTTATTGTACGGAAATCTTTTGTCGTTAATGTTTTGCCGTTAATTATTGATAGTTAAGGGGATAAATAGTCCATAAAAAAAAATTATTTTTAACGCAAATGCAACTTTAATTGTTCAAGTGCTTTTCAACTTTTTAAAATATGTCACATAGGTGAAAATATCTTACGTACAACATTGCATGTGAAAATATTTACTTATATGAAATGGATGAATAATTAAATATGATTGAAGTTACATTTGTAGTAGAGGCAGGGTTAGGATTTTTATCTGAGGCCAAGACAAAAATATCAATCCAATAAACCACTGAAAAAAAAAAAGAGTTAAGAAAAACTAAATATAGCAACGTTTAATCTTATTATTAAAAAAATAAATTAACAAATAATACTAACTCTAACCTTATTAATCAAAATGGAATTCATTACTCTTTTAAATCTAAAAATTAATTTATACTGAAAAATGCCCTTTCAATATTTATGATCAATGAATTTGTAAGAAAGTTATATTTTTATTTTGTTAGAAAGTCTAATCTTATCAATATACATAATTTAAAAGAATCTTTCAGTAATAGTCGTTAACATCAGAAGAGTAAATGTAATATCATTATTTTACAATATATTTAAGTCTTAATTACTTATACACATTTTAGTAATTTTATTTTTGTCATAGTCATATTAAACCATGTTAAGATATAATAACTTAAAATAAATGTATATAAATAAATAATTAAATTATAACTTAGCAAAACAAGTTTCAAAAACAAATATAAATAGTATTTAACAAAATATATATATATTCATGGGAAACGGTAATATATAAATTTAACAAAATTAAAATATTAATTTATATATTAGACTAGTTTAAAAAACTAGAATATAAATTTACCAAAACAGTAATATATAAATTAACAGGAAACTAAATATTAAAAGGGATAGGTCTTGTCTTCTATTTTAAATGATAATATATATAACTGTTACAATCAGATATATTTAATTTTAAAATGTAAAAATTTATTAATCAAATTTATTCATTATATTATTTATCTTAAAACAAGTTTTCTCTTATATTTAATTTAAATATAATAAATAAATTTAATTGATTGATTTTTACATTTTAAAATCAAATATATCTAATTATAAAAATATTATATAATACATATATATGTATACCAGAAAATACGTATCCAACAATTTCCTATTTGTTATAATTTATAATTAATATGGTCTTAATTAATAAAAAACAAAATTAGAGGAACTTATACCTTAGTTTCACACATGGCAATTTTTCATGGGCTGGTGGGTGACCCAAACGCCTGTGGGCCCCTCCACAGCTCAGCCCGGGTTTGGAGTTCAATGAGTAGAGTGGCGATATTCACAACCCTCCCTTTAAAAGTGTATGCGCACCTCCGATGTGTGATTTTTTTTTTTTTTTTAATTTTAACATTACTCTTAAATTAAATTATTAACACTTTAATCAAAAGATATTATTTTCATTTTTAGTGAGAATTAATAAAAAAATTATCATAAAATAAATATAAAAAAAATCCAAATCAAAAATAATTTATTTATATTATTAACTTTTCAATTAAAATATATTATTATTAATATCTATTTAACTTTTTATTCTTATTCACTATATTACATTTAACAAAAAATGTAAAATTTAGATAAAATAAAATCCAGATAAGAAAGTGGAACAATGGAAGAGTCTGAGGAAGATGATAGAAAGAAAATAATGGAAGCAGGTTTTCTAAGCATAAAACAAAAGAAGATTGTTTTAGGGGGGAAAATGGAAAGAGATTAAGAAGACGGAGGGTTGTGCAGCAGCCTCCTCCATTAAAGATTGAGAAAGACTATGTCGGAGGTTGCCGCCTCACTTGGACGGAGATGCGGTTCCTCATATGAATTTTTTTTTTTTTTCCCTAATGCTTTATGGTAATTATTATAGTTATTTTTATAATTTATTTATCAATAATAGTTAATGAGAAAAATAAATGGGATATCACTGGTAATGTGTAGGTATACTTACAAGATTGAACTTTTTAATGGGGCGTAAGAACAAAGAGGGGTTTACATGCAAATTTAAGGGGTGGAAATATGGCAACTCCAATGAATAACTTTATATTTTTGAACCAAAACTGAAATTTCACCTTTTTCTTGAGTATTTTTTATAATTTCTATATTAATAATATCTAAAAACTCTTCAAAATGTTGATATATATATTTTTTAGTACTGCGACAATACAGAAAACTATCAAAACCAATCGAAATAAAAACATGATGGCACGGTACGAGATACTGCTCTCTGTCCATATGAAGGTGGGGGAAGACCCATATAAGAATGGAGAGACAATTAATACGTAATAATGAGATAACTGTTATTATATTATATATATATATATATATATTATTTGGATTGATGGATTGATGTCAAATTCATGTCACTAACCACGCCCAATAGCCAAAGACGAAAGATTGATATCTTTATTAACAATTGAAACCATAATATTTAAATATGTTAAAATATATGCATCCATTCAAATGGAAGGCTTGTATTACAAATATATATAAAATGATGTAAGGTTTGTACACATTCAGTCAAATGAAATATTCATATTATATAATAATTAGATTTAACTATTTTATCAAATTATTAAACTTACTTATAAATTATAATTCTTAGATTGATTATAAGAATAATTATAGAATAAAATTTAAAAATTATAATTTATAAATAAAATTAATAATTAGATAAGGAAAGCAAGAACTAACCTAATTTAAGAGTAGTGATTTGATCGTACGCACTTGACATTTAACCTTTCACTGACATCGAATCGACCATCAGATTCAATCGACTGATAAGTCGTACTGCTAGATTTCATGTCGTGTTCGAGGTAGGCCTCAGTTCACTGACCCATTTCGTGGTCAAATTTTTCATTATTTTGCCAATGATATGGCTAGGGTGTATTCAATATTGCAGTACTTATATGGAAATAGTCATGGCCGTTTCACTCTTCACGACGCTTGTCGCTTACTCAATAATTGGATAAGCATCCGAGACACTTCTTATCAACTTGGGCTGTACAGACAGTGGTAATTACATTGAAAATGTTGGTCTTTTTTATAGGGTTATTTGTCATCATCATTCATCTCCTAAACTACTCCAAGTAGATTCTAACTCATGTTTCTTGTGTAAACCATCTGATAAAAGAAAATTAGATTATATGGTTCACATAACTACAAAATTTGCTAAAGATTCTGTCCAATTTTTGAAAGATCGAACAGATTCACAGAGTGGTCCTATACATCTTTATAGATTATTAATTCTTACTCCTTTTATTATCGATATAACTTTACTACCATCAACATAAAATAATGGGATCATTTGATTTAGAAAACTCTTATTCATGAGCATATAATTTTGTGATAATTATAATCAATGTAAGAGCTTTACATATCAAATACACTAATACCATATAATGTTATTTGAATAGAAGATACATGATATAATATATATATCCAAAACTCAATAAGAAAAAAATTATCTCATAAAATTCACATTGAATTCCCATAAGACTTTGGGATATTAGTTGGTTATAGTTTTTTTTTTTTAAATAAAAAAGAAACGAAAATAAGGGAATAAATATAGTTATTAATGAATAAGATTACCTAATCAATATAGTAGTCAAACTCATTTTCAAGGTAAAGTTATTTATCAATATTAATAATTTGATTGGTTGGATAAACTTACTAACTCTCACCGTAAGAAGTGATAAAACTCGAATTCATATGATTAAGAAGTAAGAAGTGCGAGATGAGAAGGATGTTCAAACTTAATGGACATTAAACCCAAAAATAAAAGGTTAATTAGACGGTAAACCGAAATTGTAACCATGTTTGGATTTTCACAGACTTATAGGGAGGCGGCCCGCGTTGGGGGGGCGGGGGGGGATAAATTGGTGAGTATCCAAAGTGTCTCTTGGGGACTTCGAAAGGCGATATAAAACCTTTGTTCAATCAACTCGTTTTCTTCTTCAAAACCCCAATATTTATTTATGCGCGTATAAACACGGGCCTTCCAGACTTGGAACGCCATACATAAATCAAAGCGACGCGGAGATTTGAAGAAGAAGAAGAAAGAAGAAATTAAGAAACGAAACCAAAGCCCCACCACCCGCCACAGCATTATCATTTAAAAGTGATAAAATGGTGTTCCAGAGACTGGAGATGTGCATAGAAATGGTGAAACTAGCAATAGAGTTCGTGATGGTGGTAGCAGAAGCAGTTGACATCGTAATCCACCAGAACATGTCACCTCAACTCTCCAACGCCTACTCCCCCGCCATGCCTTTCGTTGGTTTCATCCCCTGAACTCACGTATGACGCATCCTCTCTTTTATCAGCCTTCAAATTTGTAATGTTTTAGTTTTCATGTTGGTTTTTTTGTTGTACAAACACGCTTCAGGATTGGTGTAACATAAAAGAGAGTTGTAATTCTCTGTTTTTTTTTTCTTGGTTGAGTGATGATAAGTTTATTGTTGATTAATTCAGTTCCTTAATTATTTGATGATGCCATGTAATTGCATACGATTTATTCTATTTTTGTGATTTCTGGGTGTGAATTAACATGTGATAATCAGCTCTTGAATGTTTAGATTTGGAAATATAGGACTGTTGGAAACTTGGAATGGTGTTGGATACACGAGGAAGAAAAGGTTTGTGTGGGATCGGTGGTGACTTATCCCGAGAAGATAAAACCAGTTTGTCGTTTGATTCTGGTTTTGTTGGGACGGTTGTCCTTTATTGTTCGAATCTTTCGAGTTTCGATGCAGTGGCTTAATAGATATTTTGGGATAACTTGTAATGGTTGTTTACGCGATTTACGTATTTAGTTTTTATTTAACATTATTTATGTTTCATCATTCAAATTTAATATGAGTATTGAACTACTGCCAATACTAGATTTTTTTAATTTTTTAATAAAATTTATATTTATATATATAAATTATCAATATTTCAAAAAAAATATTTTATAAAATATTTAATTAACATATCATATTAATATTGATATGATATTTTAATAATAATATAATATATAATTTTTTTTTATAAAAAAATTATTATTAATTTGATATTCTTTTAATAACAACGTGACATATTATATCAATATTAATTTTTTTAAAAAGAAATATCATATATTTTATTATTATTGGAATGTCATACTAATATTAGTATGACATATCAATTCAGTATCTTATAATTTTTTTTTTTTAATTTTTTTATATAATTTGAATATGAATTTAACAAAAAATTTGAGTAGTTTATAATTACTCATTTAAAATATTTTTAAAACTCTAGGAATTTATAAAAACGCTGATAATAAGGAAATAGTTTTGTTTCTTTTAATTTCTTAAAAATAGGAAACTTCGTTACTAAGAAAATTACCGAACAATGTGAGTTTTCTTGGTCCGCCACCCGTGATGATGGGTCCTGGATACCCCACAAATGTATCAAAATGCATTTATTTTCTCAATTAAGTGTCATGCATGGCTTGAATTATTTAGTGGATAAGATCGAAAAAGTTCTTTATGAATTATGTGAATAATTAAGTTTCTTAGAGACGCCCTTTTGTTCCAAGACAATGACAACTTTGGAATAAAACAAGTATCTACCAAGTTAACAAGCATCAAGACATGGATGGATCACATTAATACTTGTTCCTAAATAATATTTTGTTACTATGTGAGTGCAATAATGTGGACTAAAATGATATGTAATATAATAATAATAATGATTGGATCGATATTTTCTCCGTACAATACACGTTCATGCTCGTAATTTAAATAGATTATATTTTTTTAAATCGTATTTTAAAAGAAACTATCACTTATTCATTAGAAAGGTTAACGTTTTTTTTAAAATAATAATAATAAAGATAAACTTTGTTTGATTGCTCTTGGCTTTTGAATTTGAACATAAAAGTGTAATGCGCTTTCAATAATTAAGGACTTGATAATATATTAAATTAAAGTAATAAAGTTTTATCAAGTAGGGAATCAGGTCATCAACAA
This sequence comes from Dimocarpus longan, assembly GCA_022984855.1. Lineage (NCBI taxonomy): Eukaryota > Viridiplantae > Streptophyta > Magnoliopsida > Sapindales > Sapindaceae > Dimocarpus > Dimocarpus longan. The sequence continues at coordinate 27,917,519 of CM041020.1, forward strand.
GACCATGCCTGTGTAGAGGATGCCTTGGCCATCATTACAACTTTAGGTAGGAAATAAAGAGTCATTAATTATTTATTCTTTTTTACTTAAATATGATTATTAAATAATTGAGGAATTCTGTTGTTAGAATATCTACAAATGTTTTATGATCCTTTTAATTTATTTTAATTTGATTTTGATTTAACAAATACTTCGTTAAAGATAACTGATTTTTCTTTCAAAATTGTAGAGAATTATCAGTTTGATATTGAAATCAAACTGAGATAAAAAAAAGGAAAAAAAAAAAACTTGTTTTTTCTTTTTGTTTGAGGATTTTAAATTGGTTTTTAAGAGTTTTTTTGAATACTTATTTTTTTCTTCATCACAAAAAACCATACAGTCTAAATTATGTGACATGGATTTTATTTTATTTTTTAATTTTTGTCGACAATTGTTTTCACACCACCGAGATTTTGAAAAAAAATTTAACAAGAGGTTTCGATATAAAAGATACTTTAAATGTGTCTTTGAATTAAACTGGTTCTTTAATCAAAAGAATACAAATTTAAAATATAAGATTCTGTTTAATTTTATTTTTATTTAAGTTATCTACACTATTTTATAATTCTTTCATAAATCCACTCAAATTCATTATATATATATGTATGTATGTATGTATGTATAGTCTTGTTGATCAAAGTTAATAAATTTTATTCAAACATGCAGTCATCACAATTATACAAGTAGAATTTCACCTTTTTTTGTTAAAAAAAAAAAAAGAATCTGACATTTGAAATATTAAAAATGAAAAAAAGGTGATATTTCATTTTTTTGCATACAGATGATGATGATTTATTATTATAAAATGGCTACATGTGATTTTCGTATGGATATGCAAGTTTGAGATAGCTTAACGAAAATCTATACTTTAAATTAAAAAAGAAAAACAGAGCATTTATTATAAATAATAATTATTAGAATTGTACGTTATTATAAAAGTAAAACAAGTAATTAACTCTTCTAAACAACGTTGTTAACGTGAAGCCTATTTGCAAGCAATATCAAGTAAATAGGCCCAGAGTTGTGTTGGCTTAGACATCATGACCATGTGATCAGATCCTTTAATCTCAACCACTTATTGAGGTGGGTTCCTCTTGATCATCCACAACGCAAGATCTGTCTCTACAACCTTGTCCAATTCAGAAACTATGAAAACCCTTCTAACAGAACCATAATTTTGCCTGGAAAGCACAAGCTCTCTTGACATGTCTTCGTCACTAAACAATCTTAATGGTCTCATCAGTGTGGTTGCCAATGCCCAATCCTGTCAAAAGATTTTCTTAATTAGATTTTTCAAGAGTTGCTTTGTTTGGTATATCTTTTGGAGGTAAAATTTTACAAATAGAGTGTTTCCGAAAAAAATTATTGATGGTTGTATTGTTTGATTATATAGTTAGTTTTATAAAAGAAGGTATATAAGAATTGTAATTGAATAGATTTATTAATATGTTTATGGGGAAAATGATATAGTGTAATTAATAATAAATTATTAGAATATTTTTGATATTTTAATGTTTTAAAATGTCTACCTAGAAAAGTTTAAAATTTAAGTTTCTTTTAATCTACAAAAGTTCTATTAGAGTGATAACCAACTAACATTGGAAAAATTGGAGATGTCCAACAACCATGTATCAAAATCTTAAATAGGGAATAAATGTTTTATATACCTGGGTTGGACTAAGTTGATACAAGCTTGAAGCCAAGTCCAGTGGACCAAATGTGAACGTTGTTGGAGGCTTGTTAGGGCCATCGTCATATGTATATTTGCTGTCTAGCCAAGGACCCTGCCTGCTACGTAACTGTGACAATGAAAAAGCAATTTTCTATGACTAACAGTATTGAGATAGTCTTCATTCGATTTTCTCTAAATTGACTTCTAAAATTAGCAAATATGCAAGGATCTTCATCAACAACTCCACCTTTATCGACATTTACATCCATTTTCAGAAAATTTTTACTTAATTATATGTATAATTTTATTTTCTTCTTGCCTTTTAGAATAAGATATATTCATTTTGTGATTTTTAATTAGTAAGATAGAATATAACTAAAACACAACCTCTTGGCATATATTATAAGTAGTTGTGTTTCTCTCTATCATACCCTTTAATTTTCACTAATCGCAGATTATACTGTTTTCTTTCCTTATTATGGGATATTTTGAATGTGCTTCCATATGTTCAGTGTCAATTTTTATAAAAAATATAAAAGGGATAATCCCAAAAAACCGCCTCACTTTTGATATATTATCCATTTTCCCCCATACGGTTTCATTTTTATCCAAAATACCGCATAACTTTTAATTAAACACCAAAAACACCCCCTGAAGGCGTATGAAAGGATGGTAATACCCTTGACAGTAACGGAGTCTGTTAGATGGATAAAGTTGACCATTTGACTCCAGGGGTAAAAGCGAAAATGCGAAAACAAGTAAAAAAAAAACATATAAATTAATTAAAATATGAAAATTTAAAATAAATAAATTATAAAAAATATAAAAAATTAAATTAAAAAATTAGATAAAAATAAATTTTTCTCAGTCACTTACCACTTTTCCCCTCTAACCTCACCGATCTTTCTCTCTCTCTCCCTAACCTCACCGCTTGTGCTCCGTCGCTCGCTGTCGCCTCCACCATACATTCACCACCAACCTCTCTCTCGCCAACTCCTCTTCATCTCTCTCTCTTCGGCACCGTCGCCACCGCCACCGCCACCGCTTTCTCACCTCTCCTCTCATCTTTCTTTTTAGTGAACCCAAACAACTGGGTTCGAACCCAGACGAACCCTCATCTGGGTTCGGACCCAGATGAGAGTTCCCAGATGAGGGTTCGTCTGGGTTCGAACCCAGTTGAGGGTTCGTTTGGGTTCGAACCCAGTTGTCTGGTTTCGAACCCAGATGAGACGAGATGAGCGTTCGTCTCGTCTGGGTTCGAACCTAGAAGAGACGATTCCTCATCTGGGTTCGAACCCAGATGAGACGAACCCTCGTCTGGGTTCGAAGCCAGATGAGGGTTCTGGGTTCAATTGAACTTTCAACTGGGTTACTGGATTCGAACCCAGATGAACCCAGTTGAAGGTTTGGTGTTTGATGATATTTGATGATTTTTATAATTTTTGGGTTTTCAGGAGTGCTTGATGGTGTTTGATGATTTAATTTTTCAATCTTTGTGGGTTTATTGATTGAATATTGTTCAATGTGGCTTTACTGATTTGTTGTTGATGGTTGTGGGTATACTGATTTATTGTGATGGTGTTTGATGATTTAATTTTTCAATCTTTGTGGGTTTATTGATTGATTATTGTTCAATGTGGCTTTACTGATTTGTTGTTGATGGTTGTGGGTATACTGATTTATTGTGATGATGGAATGGCTGTGATGGTTGTGGTCTGGACGATGTGATGATGGAATGGCTGTGGAGATCCAGAACCTGGATCTCCAATTTTTTTTTTTTCGGTTGAAAATTTTTTATTTTAAAATATCATTTTATAATTATTTTACCTTTAATTAAAAATTTGAGGGGTAAAAGTGTCTTTTTATTATATATTCAAATTTTCTGTCAATTTTGTAACAGATTGGGTATTTTGGATAAAAATAAAACCGTATGGAGGAAAATGGGTAATCTATTAAAAGTGAGACGGTTTTTTGGGATTATCCCAATATAAAACTAAGCAAAGCAAAGATGATACCTTTTTATTGAGAGTAGATATGTTGAGGTCAGGGCCCGGCATCCCGGCAGAGACAAAAACAGCTACAGAAATCTTATTTGCGAACCTCTCCATGGCCTTGGAGACAGCCAAACCAACCAAGCTGTGACCAACAAGGATCACTCTTTCATGCACAGGAAGAGCCTCCATGAAGTCTATCAAAGGCTTGAAATAAATAGCAATGGATGTCACATCCTTCACTTGCTTGGAATCAATCCCAGAACCAGCCAAGTCAAGTGCAGTGACATTGTGGCCAGATGATTTGATCAGTGGCACAAGCTTGTACCATGACCAGGCTCCATGGCAAGAGCCATGAACCAGCACAAAATGCTTGGTGGTGCGAAGTGGCTCTGATAAGGATTCATTTGGTGGGAATTGAAGGAAGGTAACAATGGAAATAACAAAGATTATTGATATGAAATGCATCTGGGGTTTGCTTTGTTTTTAATTTTGTTGGTTCTTATTTGGATGCATCTATGCAAAAAACTTATCATCTATTTAAATATGGCAGGCAGATTACTTGGGTAGGTTTTGATCAGAAAGTTGTATTTTACTTTATAATTTAATGTTATCTATTTAGACTTTAATAATAGATAACTTAATTTTAGGATAAGACTTTAATAATATACATGTAGAAAAGTCAAGAGATGTAGTTATAATTTCCTTTTAGAACACCTAATTACCATAAATTATTGGATCAATATTTGCTAGAACAACAATATTTTCCTTTTTCCTTAAAAGAAGAGTAGAGAATAATTCTCATACGTAAAAAGATAGTTACTTTATAAAATTAACATTATTTATTTTTACCTGTATTTTAACTTAGTGGTACATCATTCATAAGTAAAAATTGCCACTTACTGATAATTTATCTTACTTTCTGTATATTGTGTAAATCACATTGTCATTTTATCACATAAAACTATTGGGTGATGACATAGGCTCGCAGTGTATGGGTAAAAATGTTTCAATAATTGTTTAATAATGTATATTTTTAAGAGAGGTGAACAAAGTGGATCCGTGGCGCAATGGTAGCGCGTCTGACTCCAGATCAGAAGGTTGCGTGTTCGATTCACGTCGGGTTCAATTCCCTTTTTTGTACCCCTTTCTGCCGAAAACCCTTTTTTTTTTTTTTTTTTAAGTTTCAGAGCAAAAGGTGGAATGTGTGATCACATTTAGTCCAAATATAAAAATGTCTGAGCCCGGGTTCGAACCGGGGACCTCTAGTGTGTGAGACTAGCGTGATAACCAACTACACCACCCAGACGACCTTGATCTCTGATGACAGGTTTTCATTATTATAATTAGATGTTAAATTCACCACACAGACAGCAATGAACCGTTGACGAGGGGTACCTCATGATACGGTTTGTTGGACTTAATGAACAAGTTATCATATCAATTAAGCGGCATTTTTAAGGCTATTAACAACCTGTAATTTTGCAAACATATTGATTCCATAAACATAATAACATGGCCTAAATTTCTAGTACACAATATGATCAAACACTAGTAAACTTAATTAAAATACAACCACTAACAACATTATTATTACATTATTGTCGTGTAACAAAGAGTACATTAGGGGGTACATATATGGCACTTGAAAGTGGAACAACATAGAATACAGGAAACAGTATCGCTTCACTAAAACAGGTGATAATTCTGATGAAAACAACCACATGCAAGAGATATGTAGATATTCAAAGCTGACATTGACATGTAGACATTTACCGACAAGCTTTCTAACATTCTTCACACCCCGGTAATCCAAGTTCCCACAGAGAAAATGTAACCTTCATTGCAAATATGGACCATCAAAACTTCCCCAGTTCACCGACCTCAAAATTATCACATAGCGTATATGAACTCCCCGCTGCTCTCGATGTCAAGATCAGGATCAGTTTCTAGGTCCTCTTCCATTTCGTCATCAATGTCAAGGCTACCAGTCAAGTACCGGTTGAGGCTAGGAGTACCAGCCGCAGGTATGGTGGCTTCAGTGATAATCTGCATGATTTCGTCAATGCTTTGCATGGGTTGATCAGGTTCTTCAAACTGACTGTCCATTGGATTCTCAACCACAAGATCTGCAGGAAGGTTCCTTAAAAACCACTCATGGTTTCTTATCTCGGGAATGGTTATCCTCTGTCCAAGGGAAATAAATATCGGATCAGAAGTTCTACGTTTTATATCTTGGACACAGCAGTGAATCCTCTCAAGCAAACAACATACTAAACAACTAATGGTGGGGGGCCTTGGAAGGCATAGCAACAATTGATACAAGCTTCGAAACTCGGGTTGTGAAAGAACATGCTAACCTGTGCAGGGTCAGCTACGAAAATCCTTGAGATCAAATGGCGGCACTCAGGAGATATATGAACATAATCAGGAATGGAGTATTGAACATTCAGAATTCGCTGCAGGAAACAACCAATTATGTTAATCATGCATAGTTATAAACCTGCCATTCCTTATGAAAAGGTGCAAGGAATTACGTGTATTGTCTTGCGGAAGTTCTTTGGTTCCTCAGGATCCTCGAAGGGGTATGCTCCCACCAACATAACATACAAGGTTACCCCACAAGACCACACATCTGCAATCTGAATTACACATTTGATCGGAATAATTTTATCATTAGGTATCAAACTATTACATAAATGCAGGTTCGCAGGAGACACAGAGATCCTTGCTCTAATGATGCCACATTATTCTTAAGGCAATTCACCGATGCAAGTTTTTCATATATCATCAACGGTTCATTTGATAATGATTTCCAGCAGTCAAAATCATATTTCCATACAGCAATTCTCTTTAGTATTACATGATTTTGCAATAAACACAGTTCTGTCCACAACAGAAAGGTACCAATACCTTTATATGACGAGTTAGAACATGAAATGTAGAAGTTACTCAGAATTAAATTCAAAAAGTACAATAATGGTGCTAATGATAATGACACCACTAATTGAGATTTGACATATCATTAGTTGGACGGAATTTCAGCTGAAAACAAGTTTACATAAGCTGATTTAAACAAATAGAAATCTAATACCTTGCCATCATATTCTTTCTTAAGTAACACTTCGGGGGCTATGTACGCAGGAGTACCAACAGTTGATTTTGGTTGAGAATGTAGCACTGAAGACTGCAAGAACCATAACAAGTCAAGATGAAGGTGTATTAACAATCACAAATAAGACACGATAAAAATAAGATATGAGACGAACAAATACCTTATTGGCTTTTGATATATACTAAAATAATATCAGCTAACGATCTAAGCAAACAATGAAATCACTCTCAACTAAAAGCGAAAAAGAGAAATACAATTTCTACAACCATATAACCCGTACAATCCATCACCTTGAGGTGTACTCACAGACAATTTTCTGTTTCAGACCTATATATCAAATGTTACGTGTCATGGATAAGCAACAGAACCACACAACAATAGAAGCAAGAAGAGATTGGATTTCAGTACCTTAGAGTAACCAAAATCACAAATCTTCAAACGAGGAGCCGGGCTTCCATCCAATAACGTATTCTCCAATTTCAAGTCCCGATGGCATACTTGCTATACAATGGCAAGCAACGAAATGGATCCAAGTTAGTCACCTGGTTAAATCTTCAGGACAGGAAAGAAAAACAGGTGAACGAAAGAAAAATGCTATACCATTGAATGGCAGTAACTGACTCCTGATATAAGTTGTTGGAAGAAAAACCGTGCCTGCAGCATGAGTAAAAGTTCCTACAATAAACATTCTGGAGCACTACAAGAAAACAAAATAACAAGTTGGATACGCACCTCATCCTCACTGAACCGTCCTGCATTGCATATGCGCTCAAAGAGCTCTCCTCCAGATGCATATTCCATTACGATAGCCAGATGGGTTGGTGTTAAGATGACCTATAATTACATCACAAGATATCATAAAACTGAAGCAAGAATTTGTATATAAACACATAAAGAGTGAGAACTGAACGAACCTCTTTGAATCTGACAATGTTAGGATGCCTTAGTGATCGGTGGTTGATAATTTCCCTTTGAACATTTTCATCAATCTGTCACAAACAATAAAAAAAATAAACAAGTAACCGCATCAATTAAAGAAATCATCAAAATACCATACGATCAAGAACCATAATAGCCATACAAACACCATTAAAGCAGACTCACAATTTAGGCACTACAAAAATGAATACAATCCATTACAGCGCGAGTCACATTTCAATACAGACTAGATGTCCTAAAACACAAACTATAAACCTCAAACATAAAACAACCCAAAAAACGCTCGATCTCCAATAAACTAAACAACCAACAAAAAGAAGGGGAATGATCAAGTTATAAATTCCAATCCAGTTGTTCCCAAAACCACTCAAATCCAACATCAAACATCAACAACTCAAAAAGCCACTCAGATTCCAACTTCCACACTTCAAAACTCTTAACTTCCATTCAACCCAAAAAAAAAACCGAACAAAAGCTAGACTAAACCCCAAATCACACAAGCCCCACCAACCCAAAAAAAAAAAAACTGAGCTAATTAGACCCACCAAACAAACTCAAACTTGGAACAAAAACCACCAATGAAAAAAACACAAAAACAAAAGTAACCAACTTTATATAGCAAGTAAAAGTAAACAAAAATTTATTTAAAAAAAAAATAAACAAAAATTATAGGACATTACTAACCTTCTCACCTCTCTCGATATACTTAACAGCAACAAGCTCATCAGTCTGCTTGTCTCTCATCAGCCTCGCAACCCCAAAATTCCCTGACCCAATATCACGAACCAGCTCGTAGCGATCGCTGTCGTGCATGATCGGCATGTCCATGCCTGGTCCCACCGTGATGGCCGATCGATCCATTCTTGTTTGTGGGTTGTTCTATCAATATATATATTATAAAAAACAAAAAACAAAAAAAAAAACACACAAGAGAACTAAAAAGCGGAGGTCTTCTTCTCCAAAAGAGTGGAAAAAAAAAAAACAAAACGAAAAAGAAAAGGAAGAAAGAGAGGAACCCAAGAGAAGAGTTCACATTATGGAGAGATGGGTGGGGAGAAGAGCAAGATCGGGAAGCGGTGGTGGTGGTGAGGTGGCGAGAGGAGAGCCGCTGGATGGTTTGTGGGTTGAGAAAGAGACCGGTGATGTGGCTTTGCTCGTGAAAAAGCGGCCTCACCTGTCCCCCAACAAAGAAAAGATGGATTTTTTTTTTTTTTTTGGGTTGCAGTGGAAGAGAGAGAAAGAGAGAGAGAGCTCGTGAAGGGAAGCTTTGGTTTCTCTCTCTAGAATGTACGGACGCGGTTTCTCTCTCTAGATATCTACCTGTTGTTGATGTGTTTGTTATGTTATGCTGTGTGTTGTGTCTGAGTTTGCATCTTGTGTTTTATCCAAAAACCTCTGTTGGCAGGAAAAGTGATGATGAGTTAGCAGTAACTGGTCAGATATTTTCTCTTTCTTTTCTCCATAAAAAAATAATTAAATTTTACATTTTTACCCAACAATTTAATGAATTTTTCCAAAGAGTAGCAAATGAATCATAAACTTACCGAAACTTATCCATTTCAAATATTATTTACACATTTTAGATAACTATGTCGATAAAACTAGGTTCATAAGTTTTTTAATGCATTTATTAAGTAGAACATTTTATAGTTTAGTAAATTTAAAGATGTTTAACTATCTCTTCTAAAAAGTGATTTTTAATTTTTCTTATATAAAACTATGAATACATTACTAAAAATCATGGTTCTTAAACTTTCAATATCAATTAATTAGTTTTTATGAAAAAATATTTAATGGGATGGGTTTTGAAAATGTTAGGAATTGACTCTTAAATACTCATGAACAGTTAACAATGAGATAAATTCTTAAAATATAGGGATTGAAGTGGAATATTCCAAAAAACTATCTGTCATGTTGTAAAATTACGAAAATGGCCCCATCGGGCGTATCTGGTGAAAGTGAGGTGGGATTTCTGGGGTTTGGTCTGAAAGTGGCGGTGGTGGTGAGTGTCGGAGGAGATTCAGGTGGGACAGCCTCACCGTGGGACCTGTTATTAAGAGGATGACACGTTGTATATTGTTTTGGTTTGTGTGTCGACTTTTGATTGGAGATATTGTGGTGAGACCGTTGCATAAGACCAGATTTTTGGTGGGTGAAACCGTGGAAGTGAAATGACGAAAAGAGGGTTACCTGTGGATAGGGTTACCTGCGTCACGAGGAAACCATTTTCTGTTTGGGATTGGCTGGAAAGAGGTGTGACATGGTGTGGAGGTTGAATTTTGCTTCTAAGGGAGAAGAGAATCCTTTAAAATGTTTGAGACTTAGAGTATCCGATCACGTAAGAGGCCACATGGCCTGATTTCGTTGATAGTTTGACAATAACACACCCTGTAATATTGGATTTTGCTAACTTACGGATCGATAAGATTAACTATGGATAATAATCTTTAAATTAGTCGTAAATGTGTGATTATTAAAAAATATATAAAAATTATTATTGATGGATAATATTACCTAATTAATAAGATAATTAAACTTGATAATATGATAGAAGAAATATAATCATTCAAACTACTCTAATTGTTCTTAATCTAAAATTATGTTAGATTCGTAACCGGTTCAACACAAAAAATTAAAAACATATATAGTTTGAAAAGGACTATTGTGGATATGTTAAAAAAATCAGATTCACCAAGTAATATGCCTCTCTCATCTGTATTATTAAGATTGTCAATTAAAGACATATTTTGCTCCACAGCATCTATATTTATTATTATAGTTTTAACGTGTAGAGGATATATATAATTTATTTCGGTTGTTAAAAAACATTGACATAATGTATCTGTCTTCTCAAAATTTAGTACTTTCTTTGAGTGGAAGGTAAGAGATCCAAATTTGGCTAATAAAATAAACATAAGATCGTTTAAAACTCAAGAAATTAAACTCAAAGGTTTCTTATCCGTTCTTGATGCGTAAGTCCATGACGCAAACACATAATAAAAGTGCAATGTGAATTAATTAATAACATGATAGTCATTTTCTTATTCTCTCACGGAGTGATAAAAATATGCGAGTTTTTTTTTTTTTATGCTAATTACATCTTCTAGATTACTATGATGGATATTATGATACAGTTTAGATCACGGACTCCTGTTTGAGAAAAAAAAATTATCCCTATCACCTTGAAAGATTTATTCATAATTTATCCATATACATAAATGATCAATAAAAAATTATCCGTATTACTACCAAATGTCGAATCTGCACGCTTGACATAAGGCGTGGATGCGCTGTGCTGTCGAGGCATAGCAGCGTGGATTAGATACGTGTGTATTAATTGGGATCATGCAATGAACTGCAATGAATATTTTACATGTTCCCATTTTCGATAAAGGAGATTATTAATTGATTGATTAATGTCAGTCAACTAAATGCATCTACTCACTACATACGATTATGATATGAAAACAAAGATTATTTATGTCAGATATATGTAGAACATTAACTACGATAAAGTTTAGTAATGTCCTGATACATATAGATCATTAACTCACTGAAGATGATTATGATGTTTATTAGAATGATACAGTTACCGCTAAATTAAATACTAAAAAGAATCCTAATCACTCATAATATGAGTGGACCTAAGGGACTTACGCCTGGTGGGCTCAATTAAATTGAGGCATACCTTTTTTTTTTTGTTGACAATAATTGAGGCATACTTATACGTGATAAGATATGATGGTTGCCGATCCTGCAAGGCCGGCAATATAGAATAAAAATATTATAATATTAATTTTTTTAATTATTAAAATATAGTGAGAAAGTTGATAGAGCGAACATAACTCAAACACAAATCTTCATTAATTAACATGAGTATGGCAAACTTATCACACAACCACTTCTTACTTTCATTTTACAATGCTTAAATTTGCTTTCAATTATTTTAATAAGAAAACATAAAATAAACAAGAAGAAATGCTTTATATACTGACCATCATTTTAGAGAATCATTTAATTTCTTAATATACTTACTTCAAAGAAAAATTATCATAAAAATACAGCCCAAAATAGGCTTCTTGCCCTTACTCAAATATAACCAAAATATTTACACAAATAGTCAACCCAAAAAAACGAATGCAAAAGTTTCAACTTCGTTTACATAAAAATGAAAAAAAAAAAATTGTTAGGGTATTACAAGTGATATATTAATAACAACAATAAACTCAACATATAATATGTATGTATAAAATTAATATTATATTAGTGATAAAACAACAACAACAACCACAACAATGAGGTTAAAGATACTTCGTTAGAGTCTTTACAGGAGAAAATGTTATTAATGATTTCTATAAAGAAGTTTATTTCAAGTTTTTCGACTCTCTTTATCGAAAGAGTTGGCAAAAGAACAAAGGATAGGTGTAATGGAATAATACCCTATTACTTATATACATATGGCGAACTACCTTTTGAAGTCATTTCAAAAGGTTTATCCCTTTATAATGAAATAAAACTAAAGACGTAAATGGCAAAAAAAAAAAAAATTACATGACAAGCAAACCTTAGGCGAATTTTGTGAGCAATATGAGTCTAATCTTTTGCCATGGAAGCCCAATAAGAAGAGAAACTACGTTCCCAAGAGAACCATCTGGCTAAGATTTTTTACTAGAATAAAATGTGTCTTAAAATGGACTTATTAATTACAAGTTATAGCATTAGAGAGTTTGTATTCCATTATCATTTTACTACCATTGACGGTGCTAAGAACCTGTGTGGTTTTTGTAAAGTATCTAGAGGGAATGATTCTTCGCTGATACAATTCAAATTAATTTCAGAATCTATTAAGGCTTTCATCGAGAACTTAAATTGTTTTTCAACTACTATAGTGATATAGTTGTGCCATTTTTGAATCACTACCTTGTCAAGAGAGTTGCTAAAGGAAATTAAGATGTTCCTTCTATCTCAAATTTGATTTGCTGACATTGAGAAAACATATTATTAAAGGATAATTCATCATTCTCATATTTTATGAAAAAAATTTGTACATAACTACTTAGCTTAAGAAGTCGAACTCTTTGTTTTAGTTCTCTAAGTTCCTTCTTTAGATGATCGACTTTCTGTCTTAGCTCTTAAACCATAAGTTCTGTCTTAACTACTGCATTTTGTATTCACTCAATGATTTTATCATAAGAGTATGTAGCTTCTCATGGCTTTGATAGAAGCTTTTTTGTTTCCCTTTTCTGTTGAGCTAGCTTTATGTATTTTTCTAGAGTTTTTCTCTTTTCTTTTAGGTCTACTATTTTGTCAATCACATTCAAAATTAGATTTTGTTCAATAGTAAGAACATTTATTTCTAATCCATTTAATCCTAAGATAAGCCTCATATGGGTCATCTTTACATTGGTAAAGATGTTTGCTATCGTGTCGACGTTGGGAATTAGCCGACGAGATTCTTTCAGTCCAAACTACAGTTTATGTTGAAAATAAAGTAAAAGACATAAAAAAGACATTAGAGAGGGAGAGAGGAAGAACACTAGACAAGAGAGTTTTAGAGTAGTTCGGCCCAAAGTGTTTTTGCCTACCTCAATTGTAATTTTTATTATATCTGCTTAGTAAGTGTACTCTTCAGAGAATATTGTGTGTCCTGTATAATGAGGATACTCTCCTATTTATAGGATGGAGAGGTGCTACAATAATGTGTAATTATTCACTTTGTAATGATGAATCACATTTAGTGTATGTCTTTAATGCGTTTGACATGTGTCAGACCAAATGAGTTAAAGTCTGGATTAGGCGGCTAATCAACGCGGATTAGATAAGATAGCTGTAATAAATGCTGTGATTGTTGACAAAAATGGTGTGGACGGCACGGAACGGCGCGGGTGGCATTAGGGTGGGCATTACCATGTTCGGTTCGGTTCCTATTGGAACCGACCCGAACATGATAAATTCGCGGATCGCCACTTTTAGGTCCAAACATGGTCCGGTGAGGAAGAGGAACCGACCCGAAAGTATTCGGTTCGGTTCGGTTCGGTTTCCATGTTTGGGCCCAAATTTGGGCTTCATTTTTTGGGCCAAAATTTTTATTATTTTTTAAGTATTTTTTGAGCCCATTATTGTTGGGCCTTTAAATTTAATATAAACATAAGCATAAAACATAAAATATGAATGTTAAACTAAATTATAAACTCACTGGTTTCAATGTGAAGAGAGTAATATACACATCCAAAGTAAAAAAAATCCAAGAAGAAACAGTAATGTGGGAAATTCTGTTCTGCCGCTACCTGAAAACCAAAAGGTGTAAATGTTCTGTTGTAAGCGCCAGAACGGGCAACTCCACAGCAAAAAAGATGAGGGGCATGAGTGAGGAGGCTTGCAGTCATGAATGCAACATAAGAATGTCCTCCAACAGCAATTTTACTAGGATGAGCCACCTGAACAAGTGCAACACCAGAGAATTTTAGTGAAAAACTTATGGTAAGTGCCATGATAGTATAAATTTTACATAGAATCAATAAGCTTACTCCGCAACGAACAACTTCCTCAACAGCAGCCTCTGCACTTGCAACTAGTTGCTCTACATATCTGGCACAAGTAAGTGGTTAGATAATGTAGCTTAATGTATTTAGAGAAACAATTATCTTATCTGCACGTGACAATTTAGGTTTTACCTATCATTTGCCTCCTCATCACCCTTACCAATAATAGGAATTTTTGGCCCAGATAAAATAGCAAACCTGCAGGATGTAGAATAATCATAACTTGATCTACCATCTTCAGATCATATTAGTAACTAAAATAATGCAATAGGAATAATTAATTCACAACAAATGATCGAAACAGAGTAGAATCAAATAGAGAGAAGACAGAAGTCATGCCTTCTAGCCAACCAAAGAAGGGTTGATGTCGAACCAATGCCTGCAAATTCATTAGGAGAACCAAAGAAGGGCTGATGTCGGAATCGGAAGTATCAAGCTGGTTACTGCTCTGCATCAATGTCCAAAACAGATTGATGAGTAAAACTGTAAAAAAACTTAAACTAAAATACAGAAATTGAAACAAATCTGAAATATTTAAACTAAAACAGATCTGAAATATATACAAGATTGATGAGTACCGAACTGGTGATGGCGACTGCGAGAAGAGCTGACGGGGACTTGTGCTTCACGGCCACAGCTTCACGGACCACGAGCTGGTGATGGTGACTGCGAGAAGAGCTGACGTGAATCACGGTGATGCCGACGAGGAAAAGAGATTGACAGCCACGACTACGGCGAGGAGTACTCCACGGCGGTGATAAAGGCGAGAAATGAAAGATGAGAGATGGGAGGGGCTTCACCGCGATGATGCCGACGAGGAGAAGCTCGGCCACAGTCATGGCAATAAAAGGGTGATGGCGTCGAAAATGGTTAGAGCCTTAGAGGTGACAGACGGCGTCGACAGCAACGGTTGGAGATGACTCACGGTGACGACGGGGCCACGGTAATGGCAACAGCGACGAAAGGTGACGGTTGGCGAACGATGGGAGGAAGAATAGGGATACGGTACGGTGCGGCGACAGGGACCAGGAACAAAACTGAGATCTGACGGATTTTTTTCAGCTAGGGTTTGACAAGTTTGTGTGTGACATTATATAGGGACATACGAAATTACGCTTATACCCCTATTCACGGGTCGGTTCGGTTTTGACCCTATGGAACCGAACCGATCCGTCAAACACCATGTTTTATGTTTTGATGACCCGAACATCTTCAAATTTAACATGGAATTCGGCCCGAACACCCACGGATCTGGTCGTTCGGGTCGGTTCCATGTTTTGGTGCCCACCCCTAGGTGGCGTGATTTGCTGACTTTTATTCTAACAGATCTGACAGTATCTGATCTACTCCAGGCGAGCTAGTTTAGTCAATAGTTCGTCTGAGCTAACTGAAATGTATGATTCTGTCTATGTATACTGATCCTGTACTGTGGCTCTACGACCTGACGATCTTCTTATCTGATACGCGGTGTGATGAATGAACATAGTACTTGGTCTGCCGTGCTATTGATGACGAGCTAAGCTCTCATGTATTTTTGTTTGTTTGTAGAGCCGACGAGCTATGATTTATACGTGTATTGGGCTGGTTCTTTTGTCGAACTATAGGTTCATACTCTAAACGGGCTTTCCGGTATGTTGTCTGGTGAACCGGGTATCTCCTCGAGCTGGATATTGGTCAGACCACCAGTTAATACGTTGAATTCTTGGCGAACTGTGCCTTAGCTGAAATAAGTGATCATTTCCTTTTAGACGGCCTTGGGCTATATGCTTTTCTAGGCCTTCTCTGAGGATCTTGGGCTTTTATTAGTTTTTCAATGGTGACCCAAAAATACTCATAACATATCCGAAGATTGAGTGGAAGAGGTAGAGAATGTAAAATCATCTCCAAGCATATTTTGAAAGTCTCGAATTTGTTTTGCATATGTGGAGAGGCTAATCTATTTTCTATTTATTTTCTATTTATTTTTTATTATTTTATTACATCAATCACGAATATTTTACATAACGTGTAGTTTGTTGGATACTCTTAATCAATGTTTATGAAGTATGATTTGAAATTGAGCCTCTAGAAACATAAGAAAATACCCACATCGAATATGAAAATTATCACTTTGGTTAAGTGACTGATGAATAAAATCGAACTCTACCCTTACAAGCAAAGACAAATGTTTTGTAAGCCGCTTTACCACTTCGACCCCATATGCTCTTTTCCTTCAACCTCTTGTTGGAGGGAGAAAAGAAACCTCGCAATTTCTCATAAAATAGGCATTTAAAACAAAAGACAGTGGTGGCTTGCGGACAAAGACAAGTGAAGAGTGATGCGGGGCCGATAGACTCGTTTAACGTATTTATTCTTTAATTTTCCAAGCAATGTGATGTAATATCTCATACAAAATAAATAGAAAATAAAACCTTTATATTTAACCGTTGAACTAATACTATATAAAAAAATATTCACACATTTATTTGGTTTTACATTTATTAAAAATATTATTTTATTAGGATACTAATTTTACACCTTTTTTTTTTTTTTAGTATAAGAATTGTATCTTAGGACGAGTTTAGAGGACTGTTGGGATCAATTAAGATATGACATTAGTGGTACGGTTCTAAAAGCTATTTCCAATTGGGAGAAATCTATCCATACGAAGGTGGTGGAGATCCACATAAGGATGAAAGACGTATTATTATTATTATATATATATTAATTGGATTTTGCGGGCTGAGGTGTCGAGGCATGGAGGTTGCTAGCGCCAACCAACAACACCCGCAACCAAAGACAATTTTGCACTTTTGTACAGCAATAATTATAATACAACATAAATTTTTAAACCATATGTTAAAAATATTATATAAAAATCATTTAGGACTATAATTTTATATGTACAATCATTCCTAACTTAATACTTAGTGACTTATTGTACCTTTCCTTTACATTTACGGTAAGAGTATGAGCTTTAATATATATATTTATCGGTATATATATAACTTTTTTTTTTTGGTTAACCAATGCTTTCTTCTTTATCGATACGTACCATTGATGTCTAATTTTTGGTTGATCCTAATTGGAGATCTTCGTTTATTTTTTAATTTACATTTAGAAACATGGTTGGTAACAGACTTTACTAGAAAGATCTAGACGTGGACTCACTTGAAGAATAAAAAAATCAAACACATTAATTTATGTGATAAAAGCAAGCACTAATGGAGTACAAAAGGTCATCAAAATTGGGAAACCTATAAACAAGTAAGAATCTAAGTCTATTGGTTGTTATAGAAACTAGTATAAAATGGTGTCATTTTCATGCTTGGTTGAGATTTAGCGATGGTTTGATAATAATAATATTAGAGGGCAATAGGGATGGGCATTGGTACCCCAAATTATTGGTTTGCTTGGAAAGTGGTGCCCTCACAGACAGGATACCAACTACCTTAGATGTACATTTGTGTTTGTAATTAAAAACAACCACCATGAGAAAATCAATTATTTTGATTTTTGAGAGATATGAGAGGAGCTTTTCCCTCCTAGTTTTTTTCTCGAGATGAACATGTGTCAAGAATATGTTGGACCAGAACTGATTTTTTTTTAGGAGATTAAATTCAAATAATACTGTCTACACCATATATTTTAAAATAAGTATGAGACTCAAACTCTTAATAATTTAGGATTAAAAAATATGTTTAATCATGTCTATCGAAAGATGATGTGTAAATTGAGAAAGTCAAAAGTGAGTGGAACTAGTTTAGAATATTTTCTGCTAATGGAGGGCATAGTTTAGAGTTTCAAGTTATATTGGATTGAATTGAGTTAATAGAGATGAAATTTGATTGGAATTTTCTTGCTTTAACTCACTATGAATTGTCTTCTATGAATATGAATTGTCTAACTCATTAATCGAAGTTATATAGGGTTTATATACGAAATACACACTCGGATTTTAAATGGCAATCTTGAGCTTGTTTAAAGTCGAAGTTATGTACCCAAATCTGTTTTGGTGAATGGTGATGCGAGATTGAGTATATTAATTGGTCCTCTAATGGGCTTGAGTCAAATGTATTGTTGTTTGCATTTTGGCCCATTATGAAATCCTATGAATTTCAGGTTGAATTGAGAACATGTACGAACAAAGTAAAATTAAATCAGTGTTATGAATCGTTTGTGCGTAAATTATTTAAATTTTATACATTGGTATATATACATAAAAATGTATATTATAAAAGGACAATATGAGATTGGGTTTATGTTATATTTCTCATATTTATTTATCAAGAAATCATGAATTCGAACCATATTCCTTTTCTTAAATTCTAAATTGTAATAATTCACCAATAAAAGCATACAATACAAATGAACTTTATCCAGTGACTAATAATTTATTAAAAAGGTTGGGATTGGTAAAAAATAAGCTTCTCACATTTATATTAGTGAGAATTTGAATTAAAGTCACCTTATTTTTGGAAACTCAAATTTATATTTTTTTTTTTAAAAAAATGAAAATTAATTTGTTGACAACGATGTTGACATTCAACAAAAATTTTTGAATGACTTTTAAGTTTTTACCAATTTTTTATAATAACAAGTAGGTACAATGATTTTAACACAGATCATTACACAAATCTAAAACTAGACTCGTCGATCACTTCTTTTTTTTTTTTCTTTTCTTTCTTTTAAATTTTTGTTCGTTGAAATTATCTAACAAAAGTTATTCATTACCCTTTTTTCATAATATGTTCATGAATTATTTAAAGATTAAAAAACTATTACTGTGTGGACCGCACCAGTCCATGATACAAAATTGGGCCTAGACGTCCATATGGGTCAAAGCAGATTTAAACAACTGTGCGGATGGGTCAAATCTACCCACTTGATTTAATCCACGTGGGTTAATCACATTTGAATGTTTAGAGTGCGCGCGTAATTGTGCAATGGTAATTATGCAAGCAGTTATCAGTTTGTATATTTGAAACGTGAAGAAAAGGGATTGAACGGCTACGTGGAGCAAAATTCAATTATCCAGATAATGGAGATGTTTTCTTTTTCGTGAAGGACAGTACAAAATACAGAAACAAAACAATAAACACTAAACATGCCTCTTTAAATAGTTTTGAGAATGATTTACAGAAACATATGCTCCAAAAAGTGTACGCTAAGGGGACTAAAAAAAGACGTATTCAATTTCCAATTATTTATAAATTTTATAACAACCAAACTCATATTTAAAACCGTTATCCAATATGATTTAATGATAGAAAATACTAATTTCACTTGATAGTGATTTAGATTTAAGTCATCTCCCTTGCAAAAAGTATCTTGAAAACAAAAACACACATGCTTTAAAGTTGTTTGGATAGAATTAGAAAACCAAATATTCAAATTCGTTGACATTGGATGATGATTAATATTGATTTATCAAATAGTGTATGATAAAAACACAAAAAAGGGACACTTCGCCAACATCAATTCGGAATTTTATGTAATTTACATAAAATTAGTATAGTTTCAACACTCCATAGGTATGAAAAAATTTAATTATCATTAGTTTCCAAATAGGGAAGAAACAAGCTACCTTAGGGAAGATGCCTTAGTACAAGCGCTTACTTTCGTGTGCTTACATTAAAATCTAGTAATTACTAATCACAAGGTATTCATATAAGAGGCCCCCTTTTTTTTTTTTTTTTGTTTAATATTATAAATTTTGGATTGATCTATGATATAATCGGGACTTATCGGAATGAGACACTAATATCACAGTTTGGGAGTTACTCTCATACTAGAGGGATTGACTTACAAGAGGTGGAGAGTCTGCCCGCACAATTGGTGGGGGAGAGAGTTATAATAGGATGTAGAATTATATCTTTTATGACATAAAATTGTGATGTTGATGCAATAGCCAACTACAGCCTACAGGTAATCTTATAGATTTTGTGTTACAAAAATTCCAAATACAATGCTTTAATATTTACTAGTTCATATATAAGTAATCAACTTATAGCTAAGTAATCAAGTTAATTTTTCTTTCTCTGTGTCTCACTATATACATTTACATATATATGCAGCAAAATTTTTTTTTCCCCCTTAAAATGGAAATGTATATATTTTAAACAGTAACTCCTACAGATTAGATGATTATCGTAATCTATCGAGATGAATCATAGTGTGGTTTGTATAACTACTTTCACAATAAAAAAAAATGATAACTTTTATCAAGAAGATACTAATAGTTCATACCTTATATTTAGGCATTTAACCGTTCTAACTGAATACGTGAAATGGAAATAGATATCTATAGGTGGTACAAGAATTAATTTGCAAGTTTCCACGTGCCAATAAAATAGTGGTGATCTGAAGACAAGAAAGGATTTAAGAGGGTTTGGGCTAGGTGAGGCCAAAGCAAGCGTAGAGACAAACATGCTCGCAATCTCAAGATATCCACTCATCACCCCAGCAACACAAGCCACCTTCGCTGCCTCTCTCTCTCTTCTCCGCTCCCTCTCGTTCTCTCTCCACCGCAGCCGCCGCCGCCGCTTCTTCCTCCTCCGAGACACTCTCTCCACCACCTTAAGCCCGTACGCTTCCGCCTCCGCCGCTTCTAACAGTACTTTCGTCGAACACTTGGCGAGCAAAGAAAGCTTATCCGAGGAAGACAGGTGGGAGTACTTTAACAGCAGCGGAAGGCTTGGCAGCGAAGAGGGGTTCGATGTGGGGGCGGCGGGAAGCGAAATGCGGCAGCTGGGTGCGCCGTCGTTGGAGGTGAAGGAACTGGAGGAGTTGCCTGAGCAGTGGAGGAGGTCGAAGCTGGCTTGGCTTTGTAAAGAGTTGCCTGCGCATTCAGCGGGCACGCTTGTGAGGCTTTTGAATGCGCAGAGGAAGTGGTTGAGGCAGGAGGACGCCACTTACGTGACTGTACATTGTATGCGAATTCGCGAAAATGAGGCTGGTTTTAGGGTATAATTTCTTGATTAGTCGTTAAGGCTCTTTGTACTAGTATGTTTTTTGATTGCTCGCTTTGGTTTTTTGGATTTTATATGGTTGAATTTTGTGTGGAGTATCTGGGTTCATGTTTGCATACAGTGGTGTTTTTTATGTTAGGAGTTAATAAGTTTTGAGTGTTAGTTTAAAATCTAAGCTGATAGAAACTGACCAACTAATGATAGAAGACTCTCTAATACACCTTTTAACATACTAGACTGTCTTGCTTGTCACATGGATCAAGTCTATATACAAACCGACAACAAATTCAAATATGATCATGTGGGAGAATCAAACCTAGGATACTCAGGACAAATCAAGTTCTGATAACATGTTCGTATTCAATAGATCTAAAAGCCTAAGTTTATTTTTTGAACACAATCTAAAAGCTTAAGTTAAGAGGAAATGACCCAACTAATGATATAAGACTTTTTAATATAATGTTCGTACAATAAGAGATGAAAGGTTGCTTTCTTTTTTTTCAGCAATGAGTTTGCAATTTGTTTTACAGTCAAATTGATGTGGGAAATTGGACATTCTAGTTTCTATTGTTGATAATGTGTGATCTTTTATGACTTGCTAAGTTGGATGGCAAGTTTTTGCATTATGGTGTTTTTGTATATTTACATAGGTTTACTGGGTTTTATTGGGGTGTAAAAGTGAAGAGGCAATCAGATTTTCAATGTTGGAAGTAATGTTTGGATTTTGGTTATGATATGATTTATATTAACAAACATCCACTTTCTGCATCGGATATATTGCCATGCACAAGAATTTAATGCCCAAGATGAGTTATCCATGCTTTGTTTTGCATCAGTTTACTAATTGATTTATGTCTGTGCAAGGAATTTTTGGTTTTCGATTTGCCCCTGTTTTTAATTTTACGTGTGAAGTCTTTTCTGGTTATATGATTACATGTCGTGTCTTTTGTTGCCATAAGCCAGGGTGTTGTTACTGAAAATTGTTTGTTATGTGTTTCAGGTGTACAAATGGATGATGCAGCAACATTGGTATCGATTTGATTTTGCTCTTGCTACCAAGCTGGCAGACTATTTGGGTAAGGAGCGAAAGTTTGCCAAATGTCGAGAGATATTTGATGATATCATTAATCAGGGACGTGTGCCTAGTGAATCTACTTTTCACATCTTGATCGTTGCATATCTTAGTGCACCAGTTCATGGCTGCTTGGAGGAAGCATGTGGCATTTATAATCGTATGGTTCAACTGGGAGGTTACCAGCCTCGTCTCAGTTTGCACAATTCTCTATTCAGAGCTCTTATAAGCAAAACTGGCGGTTCGTCAAAACATTACCTCAAACAAGCTGAGTTTATTTTTCACAATCTGGTGACGACTGGACTAGAGATACAGAAGGATATTTATACTGGTCTAATCTGGCTACATAGCTATCAAGACACTTTAGATAAAGAAAGGATAGAGTCACTGAGGAATGAAATGCGACAAGCAGGAATTGAGGAGGGCAAAGAAGTACTTTTGTCTGTCCTTAGAGTTTGCTCAAAGGAAGGGGATGTGGAAGAAGCAGAAAGAATATGGCTCAAACTTCTTGATTTTGATGATGGCATCCCCTCTCAAGCTTTTGTTTATAGAATGGAAGCCTATGCCAAGATAGGAGAATTTATGAAATCCTTGGATATATTCAGGGAGATGCAGAAGCTTCTGGGTTCTCCTACAGTTCCAGCATATCACAAAATCATCGAGGTGTTATGTAAAGCTGAGAATATAGAACTTGCAGAATCCATTCTAGATGAGTTTGTAAAGAGTGGCATGAAGCCACTTATGCCTTCTTATATTGATCTAACAAATACATACCTCAATTTGGGCATGCATGATAGATTACATTCGGCCTTCTCGGAGTGCCTAGTGAGATGTCGACCCAACCGTACTATTTGCAATATATACTTGGAATCTTTGATGAAAGTTGGCAATCTTGACAAAGCTGAGGAGGTTTTTAACCAAATGCGTAATGATGAGATGGTTGGCGTTAACGCTAGATCATGCAACCTTATTTTGAGTGGATACCTTTCTTCCGATGATTATGTGAAGGCAGAAAAGATTTATGTTCTGATGTGCCAGAAGAAATACGATGTTGAACCCCCCTTGATGGAAAAAGTTGACCATATCTTGAGCTTGACAAGGAAACAGGATAAGCAACCAGTAAGCCTGAAGTTAAGCAAAGAGCAGAGAGAGAATTTAGTGGGTTTGCTGTTAGGTGGTTTGTGTATTGAATCACATGAGGACGGGAAGAATCACAGGCTCATGTTTGAGTTCAATGAGAAGTCTGGCATGCATTCTGTTTTACGAACACATTTATATGATCAGTATCATGAGTGGTTACATCCTTCCAGCAAACTGAGCGATGATGTAGATGATATACCATACAGGTATGGTACCATCTCACATCCTTATTTTGCATTTTATGCAGACCAGTTTCGGGTAAAAGGACGATCCGCGATTCCCAAGTTAATCCATCGGTGGCTATCACCGCGTGTTTTGGCATACTGGTTTATGTACGGGGGCCACAGAAAATCATCGGGGGATATTATATTAAAGCTGAAAGGAAACCTGGAGGGTGTCGAGAAGGTTGTCAAAACACTCAAAGCAAAATCTCTTGATTGCAGGGTAAAGAAGAAGGGGAGAGTCTTTTGGTTAGGTTTTCTTGGAAACAATTCAACACAGTTTTGGAAACTTATAGAACCCTACGTTTTGGATGACATGAAAGAAGATTTTGTGAATGCAAGTGTTGTGACCTCAGTTGACAGGAGAGAAAAAGAAACCCAAGACATCAGCTTTGATAGTGGGTCTGATTCTGATGGGAATGCTTCTGATTACAGTGATGATGGCAGAGTGTAGTGCTTGTGGATTGTTTGTATCTTAGACCAAACTATGATTTCAACTTCCATCCACGAAGATTGGTTCAGTTTCCCTAGGACGAAACAGGCCAAGTGCCACCAGATTTTCAACCAAGTCATCTTGGGCTATCTATGAGAGTTGTACATATGAAACTACATGCAGAGTTAACTTATCATCAAATTAAACTAGTCAATTAAGAGTTTCTGTAGTTATAATTGTAGATATATATTAGTGATTGTAAATTTGTTGTTTTATTTTGAGACACCGTTTGCGGTGAGGCAACTCAAACTTAGACTGAATGAGCTTTCACTGCAATCAAGCCACATTGGATGGAGGAAAATTTGTTCTTATTTAATGGTTGTTCATGTGATATATATTATGTACATAGTCTAGGCTAGAGAAGATTCAAAAATATTGATAAGTGGATGAAAGTTGAAATAATGTGGTGTCGTTGTGTGAAGTAAAATTGCAAAACTTGCCATAGAATATCAAACTTGAAAGGAGTCTGTGGTCTCTTCGCTCAAGTGCATGCGGAAGACACTGAGCTTTTTTATTTTATTAATGTTCGATAATTTTTTTTATTCATTCTTAATTTATATAATATTTCACATATAACATTACATACAATGTATCCAAGAGAAAACATTTCGTGGATATAAATTTTTTACAAGAAATGTTGCGCCAACTGAAAACATTTCCTTTTCCCAAAAAAAAAAAAAACACATTTTCGGGCTAAAACCAAAATTTTAATTTTTCTGGACATATTATATAATTTCCAAATTCCAAAAATACCCCACACGGTATGCGAAACGAAATAACCAACCATGCGCCGCACCGTTTTCTTCCATGTATCCGTTGCCCGGGAAAAAATAAAAGATCACCATACACATATATATCGATATAGCAAATATCGAAACCCGTCACCAAATGGTGTCGGACTCGGACCTCGTGACCCGACTCCGCGAAATCCTCCGCACCGCCGACCACGACACCGCCACCGCCGCCACCATCCGCCGCCAACTCGAGCTCGACTTCCACGTCGACTTATCCGACCGAAAGGCCTTTGTCAGAAACCAAATCGACATTTTCCTCCAAACCCTCGACAATGACCTAGAACCAGACAATCAAAACGACGCCGTTCAACAACAACACCAAGAAGACGAACAAGTACAAGAAGAAGAGACTGATAGCGAAATTACAGAGTAAAGTTTCTTTCTTTTTCTATTTTTTGTTATATAGGTTGTGTTGTGTTGGTTTTGTGAAGAAATATAATATATATATTTTTTAATTTTTATTATTTTTTCGTGCATATTTTGAGTTGAAAATTCAGAGAAGAAGTAAAGTTGATTGCTTTATAATTGGTATAAAGGTTTGATTACATTTGTGGAATTGGGTTGTGTT
Source organism: Dimocarpus longan (assembly GCA_022984855.1). Classification (NCBI taxonomy): domain Eukaryota; kingdom Viridiplantae; phylum Streptophyta; class Magnoliopsida; order Sapindales; family Sapindaceae; genus Dimocarpus; species Dimocarpus longan. The sequence continues at coordinate 27,943,055 of CM041020.1, forward strand.
GGTTTTTAGTGTTTTGTATGTGGAACTATGTTTTTGAGTGGTTGATTAGGAATTTTATAGTGGGTTCGAAAACTTGGTGTTTGAATTTCATGGCATGGTTAAATGAATAGTGTTGGGCATTTGTGCTGCAATGTTAAAATTATTGGTTTTAAAGATTCTTTTGGCACGTCGGATAACTCGTGTTTGTTCTATGTATAGATAAGAGTTGGAGTTAGGTTATTGGAAAACAATTCATGGAAATTTAATAATTTACTTGAAAATTTGTAAGCGGAATGTAGTTGATGAAAACAAACTACATATAAATATTAGAGGAGTTGAAGGTCACTCTATTGTAACAATTATGTATTGGAGATTTGTTTTTTGCTTGTGGTGATAATATTTTCTGTGCAAGCTTATATTGCTTTTGAAACTTTATAAGTTTGAAAAAAGAAGTAAGTGTAAAATTGGTGAAGTATGGATGGATGTATGGTTCTTCCGTTGGGTAAGAAATTCCATAACTGTTTCGTTGTTATGGTTTTTAGTTGTTTTGAGGTTATGATGTGTTGATATACATGGGAATACTAGAATGGCTGCATGTTGTCATAAATTCTTGAGTGCGGAAACAAAAATTGAGTTATTGACGTTGATATTGCATTTTTTTATGCCATTGATATTGCATTTTTTTATGCCATTGATATTGATGTTACTAAGCTTGGTTGTTTTCAACTATTAGGTCAAAGAATGTGGATAAAGAAGTAAAAAAAAGAGTGGGTGGCTTTAACAAATTATGTAGCCTTTCTCCAGAACTTCAAAAATTATGTGGAGTGCCTGAATTGGCTAGACCTGAGGTAAATCTAGTTATGTACTTAGGTGCAGATAATTTCTTCGCAGTAAATTGTTACTTCGTGCTGTATATGATTGAAAATTTGGAATGATTATTCGACTTTTTCCCCCTTTACTATGATTACAGGTCGTGAAGAAAATGTGGGCTTATATTCGAGCAAATAGTTTGCAGGATCCAAAGAATAAGCAAAAAATCATATGTGATGAATCATTGCAAGCCCTTTTCCGTGTAAAATCTATTGACATGTTTAAAATGAATAAAGCTCTGACCAAGCATATTTGGCCTTTGAGTGCAAAAGATGGTACTTTCATATGATCTAATCTATTTGTTTCAGCATTTGGATTATTGTAAGATGTTTACACTTTTCTGCAATTTCAACATCAGCTCACATGACACGAACTGGATTTCATATTAACTTCTGCCTAATTTCACTTACGGTGTACTGTAGTGTCCTCTATCATTTACCTTTAGAGGTGACATTTTTAAGTTGCGTAATTTAGTTATTTAATTGGAATATTAATGCAAAAGCATTCATGAAAATCAGAAAACGTAAAGCAGAAGATAAGTCATTACTTTGTGTCTGCAGATACCAATAAACCAGAGGAAAAAGAAGCAGACGAAGAAAACAAAGAAGTAGAAGAGGATGAAGAAGAAAACGAAGAGGAAGTAGAAGAGGATGAAGAAGATGAAGAAGAGGAGGAAGAAGAGGAAAAGAATAAATTGCAAGGACAGAAACAAAAAAGGTTAATTTCTCTTGCATTTTCTATCCTTGCGTTGTAATTATCTTTTTTCAGTTCACTTTTTTTCTTCCTGTCGAATAACTCTGTTTTCAAAGAATTAAATTTTCTTGAAGTACATGCAAAGATTAAATTGCAGTAGTTTTTTAGTTGTATTCAGATTTATTATGCGTTTTGAATTTAATAAGTTAAGATCACTCTTGTACTTGGTCAAGCAATTGCATTGTTTCATTTGATAGATGCAAATAATTTATGAAGTTCTCTATCATTGATGTTTTAGTTCTTAAACTGGCATCGGAATAAGGTTTTTAACTATTGATTTCTACTCTCACTGAAATTTATTCTCTGGAATTGAGAAGTGCTTAGGAAATTGAGAATAACTACTCCTTGTGGTTTAGTTGGCTTTGCATAGTGCTGAGAATCTTCAATCCAATAAAGGTCTCAAGGGATTCTGTGAAACACATTACTTAGTTTGTAATTTTATGTCTATGTAATTAATTAACCTTATTTTGTTATATATATATCTGAGATCTAGGAATACTGTACTTTGTAGGCCTACGAATCTAATACATATACTGATAGGTGTCTGTAGTCTGATGTGCCTCTAATTTATGACCTCTTGGAGTTGATGTTTTATTAATTGCACTATTCTATCTTGTCAACTAGGGTGAATAAAGATGTCAAGAAAAGAGGAGGTGGCTTTACCAAATTGTGTAGTCTTTCTCCACAACTTCAAACATTACTTGGGGTGTCTGAATTGGCTAGAACAGAGGTAAGTTGATTGAGTTGCTGAAAATTCCTCACCATTTTCTGTTGGCTTATGTTGTTGATGATGGATTCTTTCTTTCTTTGTTTTCCTAATCACTATCACTGTTTTGGTGGTAGGTTGTAAAGAAACTTTGGATCTATATTCGGGAGAACAATTTGCAAGATCCAAAGGATAAGAGAAATATAATATGTGATGAATCGTTACATACTCTCTTTCGTGTCAATTCTATCAACATGTTTAAAATGAATAAAGCCCTGTCAAGACACATATGGCCACTGGATGAGGAAGATGGTATATACTTTTTAATTAATGTTCTTCTTTTTTGCTGTGTTTCAAAGTTTGTGAGCATTGATGTTAGATATCTGATATCATTTTTTTCCCAAAAATCTTGCCTCCATTAACATTACATATCCAGGGTTTGGTTCAAGGTGGGGTCTCTGTCCCTTGCAAACATGCTTAATGGGTGTTGGTCTAGTTGTGACCTTGTGTTTCTCATGTATCTTCTGTTTTCTAAGCGGAAATTATGTTATCTTGCGTTTTGAAGTATCATATGAGTTCTGATACTGATTATAGTATTATTTAAGAAAATTATTTTTTTTTTCTTGCATACGCTGTCTGTGGTGCAGACTTCATGAACCTTGTTTTGAGCACCATCTGAACAAAAACCAAAGTAGTTTAGATTGTAAGCAGTGTGTGTAAGTTCATTAACTAGGAAATTTCTTTCTCACTAAGATGTCTATAGGGTATGTGCTGGCAAGAAAATCTTATGCATTCACGTTGTGCTCAGGTCCTTGACTCTGTCTAGTCTAACTTGAGTACCACATGTCTTATAGTATGTGTTTGAATGGATAAGTGCTAGATTTTTCCCTACGATTTTTCATTATCAAATGGTTTAATGGGATAGATAAACAATTTGACAAAAAACATCTAGTCAAAAGGCGTTGCAATTTTTGGAATTGTGCTTTTTTAACTTGCTTTTTAATTGTTCCTCTATTTGGTTTTCTAGTAATAGTGTTTCAAGCTACCTGTTGACATTATGAATTAAATAATTGACTTCTAATTTTACAGTTCCAGCCCAATCTTCAATGAAGGGGAAGCAGTCCAAGCAGGTGAGAGAAGGTGAGATTGGTTACTTAAAGCCTACAGGCTATCAACTTGCTGGGTCTGTTATTTTGTGTCTACACCACATCCTTGCACACATTTGGTACTTGAACAACTTACCCGCTTTGGAAAATAAGCATAACGTAGTGTACTTTTGTGTAACATGAAAAAATTTCATGTTACATTTCTGCTCAGATATTGATGACGATGAGACAAACCAGAAAGAAAAACGGCAGAAGAAAGGATGTTCCGGTTTTCTTGCTCCCCTTCCACTTTCAGATGCTTTAGTGAAATTTTTTGGGACTGGTGAAAATGCATTGTCCCGAGCTGATGTTGTGAAGAGAATGTGGGAGTACATAAAACAGAATGATCTGCAAGTATGTCTTTCATGTTCCTATTTAACTTTTGCTGTGATAATAGTGGTGACTATTATGTATACTGTTTCATGCTTGGGTTAAATAAAAATTTCTAAAAAATATGCGTCAATTTACTTGATGACTGACTAAACTGACAAAGGAACTTGCTTTTAGATTACTCATGTGTGAAGCTAGAGAAGATAGGATGAATTCCATATTGAAAAGATTAAAAAAGTAGAGAAGGATATATGTATCAATGGACACCACAATAGGTTAGTCTTTTGAGATATAAGGCGATACGCCGTTGCTCGAAAAAATATAAGAATATAGAAATTATGCAAAATGAACAATGCCTTCCTTTGTTTTTGGTCCGTCTATAAGATTTGTTTTGTTTTTGCCCTGTGGATAGCTTATTTGCAGCCCTTGTGTCTGCCTTTTTCGAATTATTTTATTCTTTTTCTGATCTTTGAATATTGAATGTTACTTTACTATCATGAGTTCATGGATCAGCCCACTCAGTTGCTTGCCTTATTTGATAGGCCTGCAAAAGGTTAGACTTGACCACTTGGTGTCTACGCTGGTTAACGGTTTGGCATAGTAGCAGCGCCACTCTAGTTTTTAAGCTTTAAAGCTACTAAGTTAAATATGGGAATGAAATTTTGGAGATTGAAGAGAAGATGCTTTCTTGACCCTAGCTGAATACTGATGTTGCAAATTGGTTTGGCATATATACTCCTTAAAACTGAACAGGAAAAAACGTATTTTGCTCCTGCTTATCATGGTACTGTCCAACAAGTATGTCCAACTTCTAGTTTAAGATGTCAGTTGTGATAGACTACATTTTGTATATGTTAACTTTTTTCCTTATTCTTTCAGTTCAACTTGATAAAAATGCTTAGTGTAAGTATTTTAAGTTTTGTGATTTAACACATGTTATTGTTATATTCTCATGTCTTTATTTTTTTCTCATCAGTGAGTGCTTGATCCAGTTTTCTAGATTCTCATCAATTGCTCAATTGGACCATCATCTCATTTTATATTTTCTGCTTTTTTCTGAAGGATCCATCTGATAAGAGGAGAATCATATGTGATGATAAGTTAAAAGAACTTTTTGAGGTTGACTCCTTCCTTGGCTTCTCAGTGACAAAGCTTCTAACTGCTCATTTCATCAAGATGTAAGTTATTGATATGTACATACATTTAGCCTGGTAGAAACGGGCAGTTTTGCTTAACTTAGTGTTCTCCTCATAGTCTAGTAGTTTTTATGTTTAAATGTCCAAAAAGCAAATGGAAACAATTTTTCAAGTTAGTTTAGTTCTTGCCAGCTGGTACTAGTAGCATCCTCTAAATAATCTTTTTCTCAACCTTCTATATATGATCAATATTTGATCAGAAAGTGGAAACATAAGATGTGGCCATATAGAAAGCAATGTACTACGCCATGTGGTCTTGCTGGGATTAAAGGTCGATAAAGCTTTCATAACATGTTGGATTTTCCACAATAAAAGTTGTTTCTAGGACATTTATGGCATACTTCGTGCAATCCAAGTGGTAGGCTCTAAACATTTTGTGATAACTTGTTATAACTCACCACATCAATGTTTCTTTTCAGGTTGTTTGTGCTTTTCATGTGTGTGACATATCTTTAGCAATACATTCCATCAAATCAGGCTTGGATTTGTTATTGATTTCGATTTTGAACTAGTCTTTAACGATTGGGTGGGAAAAAAAACTGTTTTTGAATCAATCAAATTTCATCAATTTTTGTGGAGACTACTAGTATTGCTTAAGGGATCTTTCATTGTCTCGAACTGTGGAAGAAACTTGTGCTGCCCAGCTTGAGAACCCTTGGATGGTTCGAACCACTGTAATTTTTATTTTTTCAAACTCAGATTTAGAATTGAATAGAATCATATGAGATGAAACAATAAAATAATATAAAAATGTTAACCAAGTCAATAATTCCAGAGAGATTCGATTGGATTTTGAACAGGTCCTGGAATGTAGAGGGTGTGTGGTTTTGTGCCCAAATTGAACTGAACCTGTCAAACTTATACATCCAATTCACACTGTATGTTCACATATAAAAATGATTCAGTATTAACAATACCAATGCATGTGCACGTTGACATTGCGCATGCATAAACCAAAAAAAATAAATAAATAAACGAAGAGCAAATAGCAGAAGTGGGTGGTTAAGGAATTTGAAGCACACAGGAATACGTCGGTGGGCATTATTGTTTTTATGAGGCCTATAATAATAATGGATGGTCCAAATAGAGGTGGACTATCACCGATCACTATTCATAGTCATGCATAAAAATTTCACCAACTCATCATCTTTGCTCTTAACATACTAGATTTGATCAGTGTGTGTGGCACCCATAAGAATCTAGAAAAGGCGAATGGCATGAACATGAAAAATGTGAATGATGATGAGATGAGATAAAAAAGACATTGCAATTTTGATGAGTTGAGAGGGGCATAATGGGGATGAATGGAAGAGATGAGGACGATGGTTTGAAAGATACTTCTGTTTTTATTTTTTATTTTTATTTTTGTTTTTTTGATGGAGGCTAAAAATGGGATTTTGGAAAAATGAAAGAAAAAAGGGGATAAATCTAATCTTTTCCCTATAGTTTAGCATAATAGTAAAAAAAACTCTTTGATTTTAAAAATCGTTAAAAACATGTGTAGCTTATAAAAATAGTAAAAAATCCTTATTGTTTATAAAAATAACTAAAAAATCCTCTTACTTAAAAAATTATTAAGAAATTTTTTGACTATTTTTATAAATAATAAAAATTATAGAAAATTTTTTTAGTGATTTTTAAAATTAAGAGACCTGTTTTATTATCATATCAAACTATGGGGAGAAATTAGACTTACTCAAGAGAGGAAAAAAAAAAAAAAAAAGTGGTTGGTTTGGGTAGAGAAACAAGATGCAAAATTCAATCTCAAGAAAAAATAAAGGAGATTGAAATGTGATTGTGAAAATTGTCAAAAAAGATGGAATCTTTTAGAGAGGCGCGCCCACCACCCTCCAAAATTCGAAATGTTAAAAGCACCGCCGTTCTTATGCGGCGACGCCGAGCCGATTCCTCTCCCACCGTCCACGCTCTCACCCTCTTCATTGTTTTACACGCGCTCTCTCCACGTCGTTGGTTTTTTTCTTTTTTTTTTCCTTTTCTAGGCTTGACTGGTTTGTCACTGTTGCCGACTTTTTATTAAGAAAAGTTGTATACATAGATGGCAATTTTTTTAGTAACACTACGATAAATGTAAATATGAAAAATTTAATCTAAATGATCATTTAAATTTTATTTTTTATGTTTTATTAATTTAAGATTTAATGTTGATAGGTAGTCCATTAAATTATTAATATAATTAAACTGTTTAAAAACAAAACATTGGCACCGAATAAATTAATGAAATGTTGAAATACATCAATTAATTAATTATCATTGTAGTTTCATACTTTGAAATAATATGTTTTGAGTGCAAGGGTTTAAACCATGAAACATAACTCAAAATTCATAATCTTAATGGTATAAATAGTTAGACGGTGGATTAATCTCATCTTGTCAAAAGGTTATCTAATGTTTGATGATTCATTAACTTTAATAATTTTACCATTCTATTAATTTGTAAGATTAAAATCGAGTCCATATTTTACTAGTTTGACAATATTACTTATTTAATAGAAATCTACTCTCCACTATGCATGCTCGCGTAATTTACCAATAATATATTTTTTTCAATTTATTTTATAAATTTTTATATTCTTCTTAAAGTGGTAATTGATTTGACATTACTTAGTAAATACTACAAACAATGTAATAGATAACATGACAAATGTCAAGTCAGTATTAACAGTTTAACACGTCAATTGAAATAAAAAAAGTGATAAGTGAATTAGAAAAAACAAAAATGAAATCATTAATTGTTTGATTGGCTTGATCGAGATATTTCTGAACTTTTATTGGATTTAGAAATATATATATTTGTATTAAATAATGTTGAATGGAATCTAATGCAATCCACTCTACTTGAATTCTTGAACATTGCTGCTGATCATGTTTTTTAATATATATATATATATATAGTTGTATTAAATAATGTTGAATAGAATCTAACGCAATCCACCCTATTTGAATTCTTGAACATTGCTGCTGATCATGTTTTTTAATAACACATGGTGATTCACATTTTATAAAAACAAAATGACAATTGTCTGTCCTTAATTTATAATGAATAATAATCCCTTGATTTTGGTTACATAGTTGAAATAATTACAATAATAGGTGCATTAAATAATTATATCTATAGGGAAGACTTAACAATGCATTAATTGCTAGTTTTCTTAACTAAAACTCGAGAAAAACGAGAAAGAGAACAATTGAGCATGAATATATGTGTGGTTACTTTGGTAATAAATCAAAGCCACCCTAACAAAATGGTCAAGATATTTTTGTTGGTAGCAAGGTTGCTCACCAGTCACACCACCATTCAAAAATATAGCTTCAAGACAAACCATTACATATAGAAACTTATTTGCCAAAGAAGTTGTTCTTTTGTTTTTGTTGAAAAGATCTTGAATCTTTTCTGTGTGTGATCCAGACAAGTTCTAAATGATTTTGGATTCTTTCCTTAATAATCTCTTCCTTAGTTTGTTAAAGATCTAACAATAATTGAGTGTGACTAGGATTAGATTATTTACCAATTTTTGTTGTTACTATATTAACTAATTGTATATTTTAAAATGAATGAAAATGAGATAAGAGAAGATGATCATTCTTTAAAATAAATCTAAGTTATTGAATAACCATAACTATAATATCGGTTATCATATCATTTTAAATTATGTCACATAATTTTAGAATTTTTTTTTTTTTTTTAAAAATATAGTGTTATTCAATCTAAAAGATTGGATATCGACCATAACATATATACCATATCACATGATGCTTATCTTGAAATCACTTGTCTTGTAGTATTATGTCTAGGCTCCACCTCCTCTCTTCTCAAGTGTTAAAATTCAAAGGGTAACATGTGAAAAAAAAAAAATGAAGAAGAAGAAGAAGAGGTTGAAAAAACGCTGATCTTAGAAGGTTAGAGCAAGGGAAGTGGAATGTATGGTAAGGACCAATCTAAGCACTAACAATAATGCCACTCAACAACTCCTCTCTCTCTCTCTCTCTCTCTCTCTTAAAAGGAGAGTAGTAGACAAGACAACCCAAAATTCTAAATGACAAAAACAGCCTCATCTGCACACTCACTATAAAACAAACACCCAAAAACCACCCCCCTCATGTAAATATTGAAATCACTTTGCATTATATAAAAAAGATTCCATCCCCCTCTTGACAACAAAAATAAAAAAAGAAAGAAAATAATGGGACAAAAGATACCCTCATGACAATGGGGTCACATTAATGCCATGAACATGAACTTGTCATCACGTGAAAGATGCTTTTGAAATAACATTGAAGAAGTGATAGGGATGTATACGAAAAATTAAAATGAAAGATGTCTTGTTCCAAAAGCACTAAAATGATAAGGTATCTTGAAATGTTATTGTTTAATTGGATTCAATTCTAGTTGGTTTGTTACTTTCTTGAAAGTGAGAGGTGGGGAATGGCTCATTCAGTGAATCTTGTGGAAATTTGAAGCAGACTCACTGACTTTGTGTGTTTGTTTTTCTTTTTAGCAAAAGGTTTTTTATTTTTTCTTTCTTTTTTGAGTGGTGGATGTGGAGAGAATGGATGGTGCACTATTGCCAAAGATTTTGTGGTTGTCTAAAGATATCTCACGAAAATGAAAATGTGTCTTATTAATTGGTTGTGTTTTTGCGTCAAATAGCTGTACATGTACCCAGATAGATTCTTTCTTTTCCATTTTTCCCTTTCCATTTAATCAAAATCTATTCAGATATGGCATTAATTCCAAGAATATATTATGTAGGATTCCAATATTGATGAATAAATATAAAACGAATCATAAATTCGAAAACGTTTTTTTTTTTTTTTTTTTTCAGTTTGATTCGTACAAAATATGGTATCATTTATTGTTAACGTGAATAAAACATAAAATATCTTTATATGTTTTTCCTTTAAATCATAACCTTGAATTAATATAATGAGAAATTTTCATGTGATGTAATCATATTTTTTCAAGTTTTGATTTTGTGCAGGAAATTAAAACAATTACTAGATCTTGCATGCCTAATGCCATTTATAGAACCACACACTATTATAGCACATAATGTTTGGGAAAAAAATGATTGATCTTTTACCATCGCATGCAACCCTACTCATGAATTGCCTCTATTGTATGTACAAGTAGTATAACCATTCTTTACGTTACTGTTAGGTCACCCTCTTTAATCGAAAGCATCACATCACTCTTACAAAATCATATATATATATATATAGATATATATAGATATATATATATTGTTAGATCACCCTCTTTACTGGCTAAGCTCGGCTCTGTTTCAAAGTGTAAGATCCAAATATGATCACCTATAAACACATTAGAGGCACCGTAAAATGTTAATTGTGTTTTCACATTTTAAAAAATGATTTGTAAAACCATCACTTAATATAATTTGATAGTAGAGAATACTCATTTAGTTCAGTAATTACTTATGTTTGAGTCACTCTCATTGTAAATGGTATTCCAAATAAAAATGATTTGCAAAATTATGCAAAAACTCATAAGTTTACATATGTATACAACTTTATGTTCTTATAGTATCTTATGCAAATCAAAATCATTATATGAGTATTATAGTTTATCACACATGGTGTTTTTTTTTTTTAATTTAAAAAAAAAAACTAAAAAAAATGTCACCTATACGATAGGCTAACTCGACCTTGAATCATTATTACATTGAATAAAAGTTTTTTACCACTAAACGAAAAAATCACCATGTCATTTTGTTATTACTCAATTTAGTATACTGGTGGGTTTAAAGTTCATTAATATTGAACTTTTTCACTTTTCCACATGTACTTCGATGAAATATGATTTGCTTAACGATGTGTCCCTTACATTTACAATTTAGAGATAATTAGTTCAAATAACTTTTTTTCTCGAGACTTTGAATTTATTACGATTATTAAAAAAAAACGTGCACACACATGAACTCACCCATCTCATTAATTATACAGAATTGACATCAAGATCACAAAATCTAAGCCAAGTTGAGAATTTTCAGATCGACACATGCATTGTCATTGAAAAATCCAAAGAATTATACATTGGTGTTTAGATAAGTTTGAAGTCTTAGATTGAAATAGATACCAAGTCTAGGATTCCTAAGGGAGATTCCTTTCCAACAATGAGAATATAATTGAGAGATGCCTTTCTTTAGCCATCCATCCATCAAATCTCATCAAATACAATTAAAAAATTTTTGGTTGGCTTTCCATTCTCACTTTCCCTCTCTCTTTCTCAATCTATCGGGCAAGAGTAAATACCACACTTCTACTTTTGTATTATTTTTTTCTTGAATTGACCAACCTGTTTTTCTTTGTTTCTCTCTCTCTCTCTCTCAACTCATGATGATGATCTGTCTTCAATTTTATGCCATCATTACTTTGATTAGAAGAAGAAGAAGAAGAAAGATTAATTAAGAGAATCTTATTCCCTGTTTGACTCTTTTTTAGAGAGGAATATTGATATTATGCTCTTAATTAATTAACCATGCAAAAACAGGAAAGCCATTCATTTATTAGATTGGGTCATCTACATGCCCTTCCATTATATTTTATTTTCATTAAGTGATTTTTTTATATGCTTTTTATGTTGATGAGAAAAGAGGGTGGTATCTACCCATCAAAATTGGTAGTTTGAAGAGGAAATGAATTGAAATGAAATGACTCCACCAATAATTTATTACATCCCACTTAACATATCTGTGAAAAGACACCATTCTCATCCTTGGACTGTTTAGGTGGGATACTTCTCAACTTCGCTATCAAGTGTCCAGATCATCGATAATATCATTTTTACTATATGAAATAGAAAATACAATTTTTTTTTTTTTTTGTAACTGAATTTTTTTTCAATTTTAATATTTGAAAAAAGTTACAAATTCCATATTTTGAAGATTTTTTCCTTTGTTATAAAATAACACATGTGACACAAATAGATAAAGGAGTCGAAAAATATATTGTATATCTATAAAATTTCATTAAAAAGGTAGCGTCTTGACTCAAATTATCATCAACATGAAGATAATGTATAAAATCACTTAACTAAAAGTTGAAAAGTAAACTCACTTCTAATTCTTAGAAACTCTTTCTAAATTTAATAATATTTTTATTTTATTTTATTTTTTTTGAAAGTAGGTATTGACCTAGTCAAATATCAATCAAAATTTGTAAAAATTAAACATTACTTGCATAATTTAGTTATTAATTCTTATGAATGAGGAGTCACTATTTTAATAATAAAATAAGAAAACTGCTTACACAAGTTAAAATATACGTTTAATGAAAATTAAAGCTTCAAGAGGATGGTGAGATATATATAACTACTTATACTAAGCACTGGTGTGTTTTATTAATAGGTTTATAATTTGTTATAAAGATTCATAAAAACAAAATTTCCTTTTCGAAAAAGAGATAGTTGGGATCCAAAGGGCAATATGGTAAATTGATAATATAAAAGAAAAGCAAGATTCTTGACTTGCACACAAACAACAAAACAAACAGAGATGCGATGCGGGAAATTGGGTGGATCCAATCCTTGCTAATGGCACGTTTCAGACAGAATCAATATTCCATTAAAGATAAAATAAATATATACTTTTTTAAAAATAATAAAAAGAAGAAAATTGGATGGAGAAGGCTGGAGATTCTCTCCATTCCAGGAGAAGAGAAATGGAATCTAACGGCTGTAAAAGGTTGTCCTACTTTTTTATTTTTTATTTATAATCTCTTGTAAAAAAAAAAAGCAAAAAAGCATCTTGCGAGGTTTCTTCGTTATCAAACAAATGTTCCAACTGAAATCAGAGGCAATATCTTGAGGCGGGTCCCACTCATTTCTCCATGTCCTTTAGATTCCCTTATCTCTAAGTTTACCGTTTGTTGTTGTTTTCCTATTTTCCACGCGCTTTTTCAGGTGAGTGGTTCTCACTCTCCAATCACATTCAACTACAACACCCTTTTTTGTCATTTTCTTTTCCATCTACCTTCTACTCTTATCTTGTTGATTTCTTCAATAATTTTTTTTGGAGGAAAATTAAAATACAAAATGTACCCACTTGAGTTTTGGAGACATCCAATCCAAGCCCATGAGATTGACTAATGGCAAGAAATTTTTGGTTTAATTTTGTTTTCAGTTCTGGTCTAATTGGAAAAGGGTGTTGAATTTTTGTCTTGAATTTTGAAAATTATAGGAAATATGAGTGTAATTTTTTTCAATCTAGAAAACTCTACTTTGTTTTCGTTTTTTTTTTTTTTTAGAATTTGTTTGTTATATTATCTGTGGACGAGACAAGTGTGGGTTTTGTTTGTCAAATCAAACATTCCAAGTGTTCGAAGATTCTTGGCTAATTCCAGCATTCCATCAAAGTTGATGGTATTATGTATTGAATTGAAAGCTATTTTTTAAAATTTATAGTTGTATTTTTCAAAAGAAAATACTCTCATATCATTTTAATATCTATAATACATGAGACATCTATCCTACGATAAGGATAAATAAATATATGTAATAGAATTCAAATTCATAAAAATGAAAGTGCACTATTGTTTTTAACTATGAATTAATATGTTTGGCTCCTAATCGAGGCAAAATATATAATTTTTTATACCTATATATGGTTGTAATTGTTCTCAATGACAATCAATAAAGAGATAGACAAAGGGTATCTAATTTTATTAATTTATTTATATTATCATGTGAATTAGTGAAGTGAATACGAAACTATTTTGGATAGGCATACAACAACATGAGTTGTAATTGTAACAATATTAACACGATGAATTATAAAATATTATAAGAGAAAACTTTTCTTTCGCTTTTGGATACCTCTATACTAGCAACAATTAAAAACTTCTATTCTATGCAAGAAACGGTAAAAAGTCCATAGGTGGCGTGTGGCGTGGTCTGTGGACGATTGGGCAAAGAGGACTATAAACTAGGGTTTTGGAATCCTAAATGAAAAGGACCCAATTTTCTAATCCATCCATTAACCCACCACGAGGTCGGAAAATGAGCGATTCCCTTTGAAATTGAGGATACACCATTTTCAAGAACAGAGAAGAATCCCACACAATTTGATCACATAAAAATATGATTTTATTATATTATAATTAAAAAAAATTGAAGAACTGTGAAGAACGCGTGTTGGAATTTGAATGGACAATAGACCATCCTCAACATTCCATTCCATCTCGGTTGCCTTATTGCTTCCATGAGAACCAAAATGATTATTGACCAAGAATCATATTTTTTTTTTCCTTTTCAAAAAAAAAAAAAAAAAAATTCCAAAATGGGTCTTGACTAATCTTCACTAGATAAAGCTTTGTTTATTTTTCTCTCCATTTGACCACGATGTTACCTTTCCCATTAAATATTATCTCTCGCTTGGGTAACAAAAGTTCAATTGACCCATTCTAGATATTTTTAGAACATATATTGATGTGAAAAATGAAGCAGTGAGAACAACTGTCATGATAATATACACATACATGTTTGATTAATAATTATACTAGTTGGTTTACAGGTTTATCATTTATCAACAATCTCTTTTATATAAAATACTTTCACTACAATATCAAGAAAATAATGAGAAAAAAAAAATTAAGAGAACGAAATATGATTGATCCAATAATATATCTTTTTTTATATTCATATTAAGAATGTCATGGGTTTGAATATTGAAATAAGAATTTCAAAATAACTTTAATTTATTTAAATTTATTTTTTGGGAGGTAATACAGGGTGCAAAGGAAAAGTGAACTTTTATTAATAAAAAAAAAAACTAAATTTATTATTTCAAAATAGCAATACATAATTATCTTATGTTAAACAAAATTATTTTTTGATTTATACATGCATAGACAACTCATACAGCAACTTAAAAATAAGCTGTACATCTGTGTTTTTGTTGTTTATATAAAATGATTCAAAGATTTGAATTTATGCTTCATTTTTCTTTTTTACCATTTTGCCACCCATTTTGAATATGATTTTGCGTTGATTTGTCAAAGGGGGTCAGATATTTTTCGCCCTTTACTTTATTGTTTTTCTTTCTATGAGAAAATGATTTGACATGTCTTGTCATTTGTTGAAAGGGAAAGGGTATTTATGACATTTCAACTGAAAAGACAACTTTTGAAATTTTACCACATGCTTTTTCTAATGGGAGCTTCGTACCAATAGGTCCTCCTCGAGAATCTTATGAAACAAAATTTAAAAAAAATATATATATATATGCTTTTGACAAAAAAACACTAAAAACAATTTGATATTAAAAAGGAGGCATGACTCATTGTAAACAAAGGTTGTACTCCATGTACGATTCATTCAAAAAGATTCCCCTTTTCAACTCATTCAACTCGCTATATTTATCCCGAGTTCGAGAGTGAGTTGACACTTTTACAAATCAATATTTATTTAATTAGGACATTTGGAGATAAATAATTATTTATACGATCAAAAAATATATATAATTTTATTACTGAAAAAAATATATATATTTTTAAAATTGACATCAAATGATTTCAATATTTGTCGAATTCTATAAAGATCAATCTCTATTAGCATAATTAGAATATTTCTTTCTATAATAAAAAAATAACTACCATCTTGATAAAAGAAGAAAAACTCTCCGCACAAAACTTGTAAAATAAATTTGAGGGTACTTGAACCGCCATATTGAAGTAAGTACTGAGATGCACAACCATTGGTGCTAGAAGGGCTGTCCGCGTTGGAGAAAATCTTTTATCGAATGTTTAATTTACGTGTTATAAAGATTTCTTTTGAAATACTTTTCCTTTTAAACTGGAACATGCCAAAACCCTTATTCTTTTTTTTATTTTTTTTTTATTTTTAAAATTACATAAATATTCTAGAAATCCCATATACACACTTAGTAATTCGAATTTGAAATTATAACTCTCACCAATTTTTTTTTTCCCAATAAAAATCTTGAATTCTCCTAAACTTGCTCAATGAATCATAGTTTTGAATTTGAGCTTCTATTGAAACCTACAATCTTTTGAATGTAGTAAACTATAATATTTGGCTATGTAATTACCCATTAGCGTATGAACTTATACTTTAATGAGTGTATGCAACTATAGTTTATTAAAATTTGATGGATTTTATTTTTTTAATGATAGATTTTTATTCACAAATCCTATAGATTTTATATTAATTTAATGACAAGATTTATTATATTTTTTTTTCACGAAAATAACTTTAAAATCCAACTAAATCTATTATTTAAATAAAATATATGAAATCAATTACTTTTGGAATATACCTAGATTTTATTGAATTCTATATAAATCTAGATTAAATACATCTGGATTTCAATTGAATCCATTCAAATTTAAATTAAATATACTCAAACTTTTAAAATGTTATAAATTCCAATGAATTTTTGATTGAATACACTCATGTGGGTGTAAATCATATGTGTAATGATCATACTTATCCCTTTTATGTTTTATATAACAAAATGATTTTATTTTTTTAATCGCAATTTTTTTTTTTTAACTTTATATCACAAAATGTTGACGCAATATTAAATGAATGGTTAATATTAAAATTATTTTGAATTAAACCTTCGAATTGGTATTACTTTTACAAAATTTTGATTTGTAATATTAAACTTAGATTTTGTATTTAAAGAAGTTTAGACGTATACGAGCTTACACAACTTACATTATTTTTATTCCTTCGAAAATTTCAGTTTAACTTTAACAATTATTATCTCAGTTTCTTATGGAAGAATGAAACATGTGATAACGAGAATCATTTTTAATAACCTAACTGTCAAGAAAATTACATTAAGATTTATATAATCTAACAGATACTACTCAACTGTCTAGATATTCTTACATCCAAAACACATATATTCTACATTTATAGCCTTTCAAAAAAGAAACAAAATCTACATACATAATATTTATTACTCAAATCTCTATGCTTCATCTTCCATATTAATCACCTTTAGAAAAATCATATCCAATTTCCTCATAATCTTTAAAAAAAAATAAAAATGAAAGCATTTCAATCCAAACTAAATCTTTATAAAATTAATCACCACCCAGTCCAACTTAATATCCCATATGTAATTTATAAACTGTACATAATATTTCAAAATCATAACATATCATTTCAAGCCAACATATAGCAATTTGGCAAGTAAATAAAATAATCAATAGACCAGAACTAATTTGTTTGATAAACTTAAACCCTACCTAATACAATTTACTCATTCAATTCAGCAATATTAATTTCAGATTCAAATCACTGAACCAAATACGGCATTCCACAATCATATCCCATCATAACAATTATCAAACCAGCATTTAATTGCTCAGGCAAGTAAATAAATAATCACATCAACAAATGTAAAATGGTTATGAGCCAAAAAAACGAGGGCTCAGGACCGAGAAATGGATAAAAAACGCGACGAACCGAGAGTGACTTTTATTTTATTTTAATTAAAATAGATTTTTTTATTCCTGTTTAATTAAAAAAGAAAGAAGCACAAAGCAGAATCTTCGCGTTCCATATATTTTTCCTTTTTCTTTTCTTCTCGGTCCTCTCTCCCTGAAACCACCTTTTTTTTTCCTTTTTAATATTTAATAAAAAAATTGGCCTCTCAAAAACGAGGACTGGTTCTCTTCTCTCTCTAGCTTTTGCAAATAATACAAGTATATATCTCTATATATACGTACAGATCGCACCGTTTTGGTTCCTCTCTTATTCCATCGACGTCTGTGTGTTTTTACTATGTTGTTTTGTAATCTCTACAGAATTTGAAAGAAGGCGAGACAAGTTGAGTCCTTTGAGGAAGGAAATGGGTTCTGTTCCACCTGAACTGAGCTTGGATTTTAGACCAACAGCAGCGACAGCGACGACGACGACGACGAGTTGTGGGTTTGTGCCGAAGACGATTAATGATTTGTTGAGGGAGGTGGCGATGATCGGTGACGTGTCGGAGAAGGCGTCGAAGCTTGATGGGTTTGTTAAGGAGTTGGAAGAGGAAATGAGGAAGATCGATGCCTTCAAACGCGAGCTCCCTCTTTGCATGCTCCTCTTGAATGATGGTACTTTTTTTAAAAAAAGATTTTGAAATGAAAATAAAAAAGTTTGTTTTTTTTATTTATGGAAAAAAAAAGATATATATATTTTTTTAATCTGGGTTTTTGGTTTTGATGGGTTTGATTATGGATTTTGACTAGTTTGTTAAATGGGTTTGTTGGTTTTTTTTTTGGTTGATTTTTGTTGTTGTTGTTGTTGTCATGGTGGTGATGGTGGTTGTTTTTGTTATTCGTAGCGATTGTAGCTTTGAAAGAGGAGTCAATGCAATGTACAAGATCAAAAAATGTGCAACAGCAACCGATTTTGGAGGAATTTATTCCATTGAAGAAGAGCAAAAGTGATGGTGATGATGATGAGAATGAAGAAACTGCAAGCATCAGAAGAGAAAAAGAGTCTTCTAGTAAAGACAACAAGAAAAACTGGATGAGTTCTGTCCAGCTTTGGAATACTGATCATCATCATCACACCACTACTACTACCACCAGTACTGATCCCATCTTGGATTCCAAACAAAACCCCGCCATTAAAATTCAGGTAAAAAAAATCTCATCTTGGTTTTGATAATGGTTATTATAGGATCAAAAGGGTTGATTTTGATTTTGATTTTGGTTATTTGTTTTGATTATGGCAGAGAAATGAGGAGGAGAATCTATTCCAGGCTTGTAAAAGCAGGGTTTCAGGAGCCAGGGCATTTATGCCATTCAAGGCCTACACTGGCTTTGCCAAGAAGGAAGGCAAAGAGGAGTGCGTCCATGGAGGGTTGTCTCTTGTTACTCCTGGAATCAAGAATCCGAGGGATGATACTGGTTCAAGTGGCTCCAGGACTAGTTGTAGTAAATCGGTTTCGTCTTCTGCTCCTAATATACAGTCAAGTATCAGGACAGCGCCACAGCCGCCCCAGCAGCCCACTTCTAGGAAACAGAGGAGATGTTGGTCTCCTGAGTTGCATCGCCGGTTTGTCAATGCCTTGCAGCAACTTGGAGGCTCTCAAGGTGAGCTTTTAGAATCTGAATTTTTCTAGTCTTGAATGATGATCTGATGGGTTTGGTTTATGATGCTGTGTTTTTGTCTTGTGGTTGAGGAATTTAGATATTCATTAGCTTGTAATTGAATTGGATTCATCAAGTTTGTCTCTTCGTGGTTGGAGTAAATAATTGAATTGGTAAATCATGGTAACTGCTGGCACCAAATTTAAGTTGTTTTGAATTTTTATATCGTATCTTTTAGGTAGTGATAGTAAATTACAATTGTTGAACACTAGTTGGGATGATTAGGTGGAAGTTCATTGTTCTCTTGTTTTATTCTTCTTTGGCATAATTAGTTGGGATGAATTTTAAAATTCGAGTGTTTCTAATTCTGAACTTTTTGATTGGTTTCCAGCTGCTACTCCGAAGCAGATTCGAGAACTTATGCAAGTTGATGGCTTGACCAACGATGAAGTGAAGAGTCATTTGCAGGTTAGATCTTAATTTCCCATTTGGTTACTTATTGGAAAGGATTTAGTAAAACTGAAGTAAATATGTGAAATGCTTAAAGAAAAAGCTCGTTTTCAATATGTTTTCGATCCTCTTGCCATGTGTTTACAAGATATAAACAGCATTTTATTAATGTTTTTGTCTCTACGAAATGCGAATTTTGATGATGATGACTAACAATTTCCCTTGCCATTGTAGAAATACCGTCTTCATACACGTAGATTACCACCCACTAATGCATCTGCTCCTGCAAACCAATCCGTAGTTGTTTTGGGGAATTTGTGGATGTCCCAAGATCAGTATGGTGACTCCTCAAAGGCAAGCAGTTCTCAATCTGGTTCTCCTCAGGGGCCTCTACAGTTAACTGGAAACACTGGAGGGACCTCTACTACAGGAGGCGATAGCATGGAAGACGATGAAGATGCAAAATCTGAGGGCTATAGCTGGAAAAGTCATATGCACAAACCCGGAAAAGATGATGTATAGAGTTTGATCCACCATGAATTTTGATAAAAAGTTTACATGGGAGGAATTTCATGACTATATGACAATAATTATATAAAATATAAAGGACAAGGATGTTGAGAGAGAGAGAGAGAGAGAGAGAGAGAGAGTCTGTGAAATTTTGCAGGATTAGCTTTCCTTGTGTATTGAATCTGAGTTTTGTTTTCTCTCGGAAGTGGTATAAGGATTCTATGATGCTCCATGTTTTCATGGAAGAAGAAACTAAACCATCTATTTCCGTATCATAAAGCTTCCATTTTCTCCTTTGTTTCATTGTTAAGTTTAGCTATATAAACCTCCATTTCTTTTTCTTTTTTAAATTTCGAGGCTCTCAAATGCCTCCTTGCCAGAAAAGTTAAGTTCATGTTGTTTCCTTTACGTAGGCGTTTTGTGTTAGGTAGAATAAGCCTCTCCAACTTCCTTCCTCTGAAGAAAACCTGGTTGAAATTCATATTTCCTCTATGGGGGAGAATTTGGTTCAAATGATAAGCTGTCCTTTGCTCTTACTTGTATTGATGATTTCGCTAGGAAGAATGATGAAGGGGTTGTTAGAAACTCTCATGAAGAACAAATCATGATAAATGCTCCATGTGATTTGCCAAACGGACCAGGGAAAGTACACAGGAGTTTGATTTTTCCACACCTATTGATTGTGAGACTTAAAAGTCCTCTCAGATTTCTGCCTGCCTTCTGGGGCAATTAAACAGGATTAGGAATACTTCATTTTCAATGTTTACAGCCTTTTTGGTTCACAATAGGTCCTGGCATGTAGAATTTCACGAAGGTTAGATCTGATGATTCTTGTGACATATTCTCTCACAAGTCACTCCATTTCTACTCCAGAAAATGTTGCAGATTTCAGGACGTCAGAATCATGATGTCCTTTGAGACTAATCCAAAACCCTTCACACCCCACAAAAGATTGAAAAATAAATAAATAAATAAAAGAAGGCAAAACCAAGGATCAACTTTTTACGGTTGACACTAGGGACAAGTTCTTTGGTTTATAGGATCAAGAAAGTTTGTGTGAAGTGTAATATGTTAAGGGAATCATTCTGTGCTGTCATTCTACTGTTGTATTTACCATGATGGGAAAAAAAAAAAGAAAAAAACGTCTTTGAAGACATTATTGTGTCAATGTTCAAACTGGCGGGTGGGAGTGTTTTGGTTGTACCAGTTAAACAGGACAAGATCTGGACTGATCTATTAGTGAAGAATATATATAATTAATTATAGGGTTCTTATTCCTTTAATATGTTATGATTATATTCACTCTCAATCATTCTGGATTAGATTCTTCATATTGTTGTTTGTCTTTCTTTTTCTAATGGAATGATGGAGTAGAGGTGTGAGTAGTTTGACATTATTCTTCCACATTTAGCACAAGAAAGTACTGTAGGACAAGCAACTTGCACCAAAATCAGATTATGACATGGGGCCTAATTGCACATAAAGATTGCTGGTGTATGTAGGAATTACTAAAGTTCAAATATCATCCAGTTAGTGCTAATTTGAAGATTAATCTTACTTATATAAATCTTCCTGTTTTTTTTTTTTAATACCATTTACGGTGGAAACGATTCATACCTATATAATGAACATTATATGTTACCAAGCTATATTGGACCATAAAAGTCCTGCAGCTAAGAGGGTTTTTATTGATGTACAAATAGATTATTGTAACAATTTAATAAACCCAAGATATTAAAATATGACTGGATTATTACCGGACCAAATGAATACTATTTGTTACCAAGCTATAGTGGACCACAAAAGTTTGCTACTAAGAGGGTTTTTATTGGTGTACAAATATGTGATTGCAACAATTTAATAAACCCAAGGTGTTATAACATGATTGTGAAGCAGCTGACCCAATAATTTGGTCTAAAAACAGCTATATGAAAAAAATATGATTAGCCAAGCAATTTAAAAAATTGAAAATCCCCAGAAAATTTATCGTTTCACCTAATCTAGTCATATCCCACTGAAAAAACACAATCAGTTGTTGTAATGTTTATCTGGGGGGTTCCAAGACAAAACCAGTCACTCTCACAAGCAAAATAATAGAGAGAATCTTATAGACAAGATATGATGAACAAGACAAGGTAGCCCCACTTCATATTATGGTATAAAATGTTTTGGTGAAATGAACGATGTGAGTGAAAATGATGGAAACCTCCCATTATTATTATAATTATCATAATTAAATTCTCTCTTTCTATATTTGGGTTCATTTTTAAACTAATCAAGATTCTGATTTTCAATTACTACTCTCCATTTCTTTAATTGGAGGACAAATATTAGAATATTTTCAGCGGCTAAGAACTTTTGTTATTCACATGGCTGGCTCATGGTATTTTATATACATGTTGTATGTATAGCAGTCGGTCCCACAAAGAAGAATCATTCTAAGCCACAGTTCCTTCAAAAACCAGCCATGGATGGTGCAAGATGGATGATTGATGATCTTTAACCTGATTTGATGCTATGATTATCGAAATTTTAAATTGGAGAAGCCTGCCAAATGTGGTTGTGTTGTAAAGTGTGTGTTTAAGGGAATGATATTGTAGTTTAGTTAGAGAATATATCATATTTATAAACCAAATGATAAGGGCTAGTGAGTGAATGAATAAAATGAATAGATTTTTGAATTTTGATAAATTATTTCATTTATGTTCATTGGTTGGTCAACAAATAATTTATGAATTAAAGTTTAAATTAGATATAATTTTGACTTGGGATGACCTAAAAAAATCATTTTGCACCCAATAAAAATTTTATGTACATTAAATCTAGAATTTATTGGAGTTTGATGATTTTTTTTTTAATGATATATTTTGAGTGAATTCATTGATTTTATAAAATCTTTATTGATTTTGTTATAATTTTTTAAGAAGTCCAATGAAAACTTGAGGAAAATTGCATAATTTATTTATTTTTCATAAAAATAACTTTAAAATCTATCTAAATTCATCACTTACATAATTTCTATGAACTCAGTGAATTTTTTTAATACACTTAGATTTATTAAATTTCATACAATATCTAAATTGAATATATCTAGATTTTAACAAATTCATACAAATATGGAATCTAAAATGAACATACATAGATTTCAATGAATCCATTCAAATATGAATAGAATACACCAAAACTTTTAAAATATTTTAAATTTTAATGAATTCTAAATTGAATATATCCCTCTAAATTAGTTATATTATAATTTTTTAAAAATAAAAGATAATAATGATATAATAAATTACCAAAAAATACTTAAGAGTGTAATTAAAACCGATAAAATAACTTGTTGCCCCAGTCTATCAAACCTGGAGAGCTTCCATCTTCTCAATATAAATCCTGGACCATCAAGAAAGAAATCAACCTCAACTCTCTGAGATTGACCATAAAAATCCTAGGTTGTCCTTTAGGTTAAAGTTTCTTAATCACCTTGAACTTTACTGAGTCCTATAATCTCACCTCTAATACCATTGTCTATTGTGATTTGAAAGTGACAAATACTCATTCAGTTTAGTAATATTTTATGCTTGAGTCAGAGCTATATATGTGTGTATATATATATATATATATATATGTGGTGTTAACATCGATAGCTCTAAAATTTGATATGAGATCTATAACTTTTGGACAGAAGCAATTTCAATAGCAAATTTATACTTTAAAGATCACAAAATACTGTACACTTTGACATACATTATTTTTTTCTACTCACATAGTCTCTCTGCTCGTCAATGAAAATAAATTTATATTTTCTTCATACTTGTTTCTCTCTTTTTATTTTCTCACAAATCTCTCTTATTCTCTCTAGTCTCTGGTGTTTATTTACTCATTCAAAGTTGAAAATATTAATTAATTCAACTCATTTATATGCGGGTGGTATATATTAAATCTGGCTTTATTTTTAAAAAGTCCCTTAAGTAAGTAATTTTTGTATAAAAATTATTATTGAAAAATATGAGAAATTTAAATGGGTTGAATTAATTTATAGCTTTGAACGAGTGAATAAATAATTAAGAAGAGAGCAGGGAAAATAACAGAGAAGAGAGATATATCAATGAAAAAAAAAAAAAAAAAACCTGTTTTCATTAATGAGGAGAGAGATTATGTAAGTAGAGAAAATCAAAGAGGTTAAATTGAATAGCAATTTGTGATCAAGTATAAATTCATCTTAGCCATTGAATTGCTTTAATAAATTTGTGTAAGATCACATGTCAAATTATAGGGTTGCTGATCCTACCCCATATATATGTGTGTGTGTGTGTGTGAGTGAGAGAGACTTTAATTTTTTTTTTTTTTTTTAAATATGATCTAGGAAAAAGAGGAAAAAAAAAACAAAAACAAAGATATAATATAGAAAGAATGAATAATTGTAGATGATTGTGGGTAAATAAAGTAACACTACATTTTAAAAAAAATTATTTGTGAGTGTCAAAAAGTTCCGTGTGGAGATTAGGATTTTTTTTTTTTAATTCTTAAATAACATAATTAGATGGGGGTTTTTGTGAGAGAATAATTTGAATTCATAATATAAATGTGAGAAATTTATCATACACCAACATCATCTCTTATCATCTTATTAGAGAGAGCTTTTTTTTTTTTTGGACTAATGAGAATTTTATCTTAGAGAGTAGATATAGTGGCTGTAACTTCATCATAATATAATTTAAAGATACGTTACTCTTCGTAAGCTCACATTAAACAATTGAAGTAAATTTTAGAATTAATTTCAACGTGAATCAAAATTTTCAACTACAAAATTTATCATGAAGCATATTTTTCAGTGCCTAAACAAAACCTTATTTCTCTAATTAAATATATTCTTTTTTTTTTTACAAATTTATCTTATTCTTTTTTTGAAAAGTTATCTTATTCCATTTTATAACCTGTATATTTGAGAACAAAAGAAAAAGCTAAAAAAAAAAAATTGTCAGTCACTGGGGGAGTATTATTGGGCCAAAACGTCCAATTGGGCCCAACTGATTAGACATCATATTCATCATATACTAGTCATTTAAATTTGGACCAAACTTTATTTGATTTATTTTTGAAACACCACTCCCAAATGTAGCCCGAGTATTTACTCTTACAAACGCTTGATAATTATGCATGATAAAACTAAACCCTAACCACAAATGCGAAAAAGGTACGAATACACCACTTAATGAAAAGAAAATTATTGAAAAATATTTATTTATTTATATATAATGATAAGTTGTGCCCTTAGGGCAAAAGTGAATACCACAAACAACCAATTAAAAGAAAAGAAAATAAATGAATTCGTTTATTGATTGCTTGTGACTTCCCCTCTAAAGTTATAGGTGTTAACTTATCCTTTATTTATTTTTATTATTTATTGAATAATTACAAAGTAATAAAAAAACAATTGATACCAATGGATAGGTGTCTACCAAGATCTAGAAGATTAAATACTATACTAAACTCAAAAATTTACTCATATACTAAGAGATATCAACAATTGCAATAAAGGAAGAAAACTCTCTATACATGGTGATAAATGTGTATGGTGGGATTGAAAGATGTATCATAGATATGAATGAGAAGTACACTCACCATCTGAGTTATGGATAAAAATATAATATGCACTATTTTTATTTTTATATATATTTTTATTCAAAAATATTTTGTTATACACTCAGCATAAAACTTAATTTATTTATTTTTAGAAAACTCTTGGATAAGCCTTTTTTTAAAAATATTTTTCATAAATAGTTAATTAAATTAAATTCTGAAAGAAGAACAAAATTAATTGCAATCGTTTGAGTGGACAGAAAAATAGGTGAGTGAGATTAGTTTTCAAAAACATAATATAACAAATTAAAATAAATATTATTAATTTTTTTTTTATCTTAAATGAGTTGCCATTACAATTTGAAATTTTTTATTTCAACAAGTCATCAATAAGGGGCACTCATACTAAAAGGAAGTAAATAGACTTTTGGTTGGTATTATTTTACGCAAACAAGCCTTTCAATCAATGATTAGTTTTAAAATATAATTAAATTTGGGCCTCCAAAAAGGAATTCAAGTATGCAATGGGTTAGTTGCCTAATT
Organism: Dimocarpus longan; assembly: GCA_022984855.1. Taxonomy (NCBI): domain Eukaryota; kingdom Viridiplantae; phylum Streptophyta; class Magnoliopsida; order Sapindales; family Sapindaceae; genus Dimocarpus; species Dimocarpus longan. Next base: position 27,969,208 of record CM041020.1, read on the forward strand.
CACCCTCCAGGGGCCTTTATTTCTCATTCTTGTATAATATTTATTTTTATAATATATTTAAAATAATATTTATTTTATTATTGAAAAATATATATATTTTAAATATATCAATAAAGAATATAAAAATAACTTTAAAATTTTCAATGTTTTATATAAATAATTTAAAAAAGAAATGAAAATAAAGATGAAATAAACAAAGGTTAAAAAGAAAAAAAAAAAAAATTTATCCCACACTGGGATAAATTGGTTGAAGAGATTGGTCTGATTGGGGCCATGCAAGCAACAAACGTGGGATGGAGTTGAAATTTATCCAACTTCAGTTTAATCTCATGTAGCAAATATACTTATAACATAAGTAGTTAGTACATTTTTCATTGAGTAATTCTACTATCGATACATCATAATTTAGGATAAAATAATCTCAACCGTATATTAGATCAATGGGCAAAAAAAGAAAAGACAAAATAGAAATAAATAATTATATTATATTAGAGTAATAAAATTTTATAATTCACTTCAATGGATCATTATATTAGAGTAATAAATTAGGAATTTCATTATTCTAATGTAATATAATTATTTATTTATATTTTTATCTTCTCTTTTTCTGCTCCTAACTTTTTTAAAATTAGAAATATACTGATAATATAATTTATATATATATATATATATATATATAATTAGCCATTTGGCAACACTTTTAGTATGCCAGAAATATTTTAAACCTACGCTTATTTCTTCACATCAAAAAAGGGAAACTATTGTTGTTATTTAAAAAGCATTACACTAGAATACAAGTAAATTTGACTTTTTATGCCTTTTTACAATATTTTTAACCAATAATACTAAATTATCCAAAATTTTACTTAAATAATATGAAAATTTTATATGTAACAACTATATTGATTATAAGATAATACGATTATTTCATAATAACTACAAATCAACTTGCCCGGCTTACAACATCACTACATCATTAATTTTGGTTAGAAAATTTGGATATATTTTAGACAATATTGGTTATAAGATAATTTGATTGTAACTGATCATTACAAATCAATTTACAACGTCATTATGTCTTTTGGATCATAGTCAATTTTTCAATAATATTGGAAATGAGATAATATTTTTATTATATAGTAATCGAAATCAACTTGCCTAACTTGCAACACAACCATAATTTTTGCATCATGAATTTAGAGAAAATTTTAACAATATTGGTTATGAGATAATACATTTGTTTTATAGTAATTACAAATTAACTTTCTAAATATACAATGTGACCACGTCATTTTGGTCATAAAATTGGATAAATTTTCGACAATATTGGTTATGAGATAATTCAATTGCTATGAAATAACTACAAATTAACTTGTCTAAATTGCAATGTGACCACCTTATTTGTATCATGAATTCTGATAAATTTTCAATAATATAGGTTATGAGATCATACTATTGTTATATAGTGATTACAACAATTTGCCCAACTTGCAATGTGATCATATCATTTGTGTCATGAATACCGACAAAGCTTCAATAATATTGGCTATGAGATAAATATTATTGTTGTATTAGTCATGGATACTACAGTCATTATATAGTAATTATAAATCAACTTACCAAACTTACAAAGTGATCATATCATTTGAATCATAAATTTATATAAACTTTCAATGGTAATGGTTACGATATAATATGATTAGTATATAATAATTACAAATCAATTTGTCTAACTTTTGACGTGATCACGTCGTTTGGATCATGAACTTCAATAAAGGTTATGAGATTATATGGTTGTTATATAGTAATTACAAATCATCAATTTGCCGAACTTAAAGTATCATCACATAATTTGTATCATGAATTTGGATAAATTTTTTTCGCATTATAATACGTCTAATATATTTTCAAACCCCCTTTCACACAAAAAAGGAATATATATATATATATATGTATGTATGTATCGAGTGACATGTATGACAACCATTTACCAACAATTAATACTTTGAGAAACAATGAAATGACAAAATTATCCTCACACAGAATAGAGGTATATTAGAGGAAAGAGAAGTCAAAAGGTACCCTTTATTGAGAAAATCTAAACCTTAAAAAACCGGTCAAAGCCACAAGCAACGGTCAAGTGTAAGAAACTCTCTCTCCTCTTGCATGCCCATATTTGGGCGCCAAAAGTGGATTCAATATCAACTATACAGTTACTAATCTTCAGGAGAGATAACGATACAGATTGCGATCAGAGATTGATAATTAACAAACAAGATTCGCAGAGAAAGATTGAAAATCTGAACAAGGGAAAAAAAAAAAAATCTATCATGGCACAAGCACAGCCTGCAGGAAGGATTGAAGAGGAGATTCAACAAAAAGAATCAATGAAGAACAGCAACAACAGCAGTAATAGTAATAGCGGTACTAGTGCAAGTGTGCCCTTTCGATTCAATGTTCAGGCGCCTGAGTTTATACCCAGATCACATACCCAGGTGCCGTTTTCAGGGTACTACTATCCTTGTTTTCATTATCTGGGTGGCACCACTGCTGGCTCGGATTGGTTCTTCGTTGGTGACCAGGAGCCTCTGTATGTTATCTCTAATCCTAATGTTGCCGTGCCCAACTGCTCCAAGAATGTCCTCACTGATGATCTCAGGCAGAAAATTGTCAAACAGGTTTGTTTGTTGGATTTTACTTTATTTTATTTTATTTTGATCGGTTGTGTTTGATGTGGTTTTGTTTGGTGACTAAGCATGTCTTTTCATTTCCAAGATGATCGTATTAGATTGTTAGAGGTATTTACGTATGCGAATTGGATTTGTATGTATTCGACACAAAATAAGAGATTGATTCAGAATTTTAGATTTAGATTGTTTTAGCATGAACAGGATCTGTAGTACTACCCTGACTCAATTTTTTTCAATATTAATTTGGTTAAGATTCATGCACATCTGCACAAATGCAGTTTAATCAGCCATATGTAATGATATCAGCAATTCAGATAACTTCTTTCTTGGCTCATGTTTTCAAGAAGGGAATTTTTTTTATTTTCCGCGGTTAAATTGATCTTATCTAGCCTTGAAAAACAAGAACCTTGTGTCCAATGTGTCAGATTTGCTTTCATGAAATCCACATTTGTATAAGGAGCATTTTCTAAACACTTCAGGGGAACCCTGTTTGTTTTTGTGTTTTCATTGTTGGAAACTCTGAGATAAAATGACATTTTAATGTTCCTGATACTCGTCTAGGTAACTTTTTTCTTTGTATTGATGTTTCAAAAACCTATCACCTTGTAAACCAGAGGTCTCCTCATCATATTCAACATAATATGCTTAATTTCTGCTTGTCTACATGTAAATTTCTAGTACATCCTTGTGGTTAGATCTCAATGTTTATGGATTAACTTCTTAAACATGAGTGTGTTCAATCATGATCTCTCCTTGTTCATTTTACAAGTCTGAAGCACTATCTAGGGTGATTTCACCTCAAAACATTGTCAAAAAATTACCCAAGTTGTCCTTTCTATGAGTTTATCACTGAGTGTGTGATAGATCTGAAATAAGGTTTGTGTGATATTGTGGCCACCACAGGTTGAATACCAGTTCAGTGACATTGGTCTTCTTGCAAATGAAAGTTTGTCAAAACAAGTGAGCAAAGACAATGAAGGTTTTGGTAAGGATGTGCAATTGCAGCAAATCTTTTATACACATTGCTCAATTAGCCTTTTCTTCTACTTCCAATTGCAAGTTTTATCACTCATTATTGTTTGCTTCTGCAACAGTGCCTATATCTGTTATTGCCTCCACCAAGAAAATCAAATCTCTTGTTAATAACAACCATTTGCTCACACAAGCACTCCGGTCCTCTTCAAAGCTTGTAAGTCACATTTTTTTTGGCTTCTAATGATAGCAACAAGTTGCATAATCTATAAATATTCACTTGTTCTTTCAAATTGTTGATGCCTTGAAAGGTTGTAAGCAGTGATGGGAAGAAGGTTAGACGTAAGCATCCTTTCACCGACAAAGATAGAGAGGACTTGCAGGTAAAACATATGTGAACATTATATCATCACAAGTGTTCCTACTGAAGTTATTTTGTGAGACCCCAATTTTCTTCGCCTGTTTTGTAGTCTCGTACTGTTGTAGCAGAGAATTTGCCTGATGATCATTCTCATCAAAACTTGGAGAAGATATTCAATGTGGTTGGAAGGTTATATATTTTAATTAATTACAAATTTCGTATATGAAAGAATATGTTTCCTACACAAATATTAACGGTTTCTATCATTTGATAGTGTGAAATCCTTTCGGATATGCCATCCTCAAGAATCCAATTCTTCACGTGCCAAAGGGGATTTCTTTGTCAGTAACAAGGTAACAAGAATGCAGTAAACATGTTTGTTTTTTCAGGTATAGATGTCATCATAAATAAAGTTTATTGTACTTGTTTTGTTTCATTGTCTTAAGCTACATGCACTTGTGGAGTATGAGAACACTGAGACAGCTGAGAGAGCGGTATGTTAACTCTAGAATGTTGAACTTTGTTTGCTCTCAAATTCTCTCAATTTTTACAATTGCTGACGCTTTATAAAATTAACCAGGCTGAGAAGTTAAATGACGAAAGGAATTGGAGGAAAGGGCTTCGAGTAAGGTTGCTATTAAGATGCTCGGTATGGGTAATATAGGATCCTTTTTTTTTTTTAATCCTTTTACACTTGTTCTTGTATGCTTGAATAAAATGTTAATAGTTGTCAAGTGTGAAACTCTGCAGCCAAAATCTGTCTTGAAGAATAGAAAGTCCGAATTTGATGGCATTTTGGATGATGATGATGCTGAATTTGGTGAAGATTCCTCTCATCCAAACCTCCTTGATTCGGTCGGTGAGAATGATGTAAGTGATTTCTCTTGCACAAATTATGCTTCCTACAATGGGTCATATATATGTGCACATACAAGTTTCTTGTGACACAAGCAAGTACTAGACAGGAAAAATGAGAAAGTGTTACATTTTGTATTTGGTAGGCTGAAGAAAATGCAATGGGATCAAAGAAAGGTTGGGCTAGAGGTAGAGGAAAGGGCCGTGGAGGACGTGGCCAAAGCCACAGTGGCAAAGGCCTGCTTGCTCCAACTCCTCAGTCATGCAGTGCAACACAGAGTGAAGGATCTGTGAAACAGACTACCAAGGGTCCAAGAATGCCGGATGGAACCAGGGGTTTCACTATGGGGAGAGGCAAGCCATTGAATTCACTAGCTCTAGGCAATTCACCTTAACTTCTGCAAAGAGCGATGGATGGTGGTGGTCTCTCTACATTTGTTCTTTTTGCTTTCCAATATATGTACTAGTGTTACTGTTACCAAATTGCTTTGCATGCATTTCCTGAAAGGGGAAATGGGTGGTTAATTAAGACTTAAAATTAGGGAAATAATATGTAGACTGCTTTAAAACTTTATATGTTTAGTGTTTGCCAACAAACAAGATGTATTATAATTCATGGCAGAGCCTGGTATTTTACTCTTGTTTGGTTATTATAACAAAAGCAAATAATGTGTAATAACCAAAATATATAAGACAAAGTTAGCCACCTTATATAATATAAGAAGAATGGCAACGCATAGCTCTTGCCATTCCAAGCTAGTATTCTTTAACAAAAATAACTCCCATTATTCCTTTTCGTTTTCTTTTTATTGTCTATTTTATTCTTTCTAATTGGATGGAGTACTCTAGATTTGTGCCCTCAGTTTTTGTTTTTCCAGACAATTAGTGATTTGAGTTTGAGGGAAACGAAAGTCTAGAAGATATATAACTGATCAACTTTAACTTGTGTCATTTTTTTTAGTTATATATAAATTAAAATTCAGTTTGTGTATCTCAACACCCCGTTTGGGACAAAAATTAACAATATTTGAGTTTTGAACTAAGAACTAACATTGATGAAATAAAATGAGTTTGTTTTTACCACTATTAGTGTTTACAAATAAAGAACATGGATTATGGTCTTTTGTGGTCCTTCGTGAACACAGTGGATCCTAAAAAAATCCATTTTGTTTTTCTAGTGCTAGTTTGAAACTCGTTATAATTTTAGTACTATTTTTGAAATTTTCTCTAACGTTATATATTAGTTATAACTTATTTGCCACATCATTGGGTAGTGTAATACTAAAAAATTGTCAAAATGGATTAAAATGATAAAAGGGTGATACTCTAAAAGTAGTCCATTTTTTTTTTTTTTAATTTCAAATAATATAACAAATGAATTGTCAAACATCATATCATTTAGCACATCATATTATAATTTACATGATGTTTATAATCCATTTGCCACTTCATTTCAGAATTTAGGTAAAATTTTTAGGTAACCTAACAATATTGCTCACAAATATAAATAATTAAAATTGAAAGTGATATATTCCTTTGATTGAATTATAAATCAAGTAACCGAAGATCTGATAGTAGAATAGAAATTAAGATTTGCATATGATGTTTTAAATATAGAAACGTTTTAATAAAATAACTAATTACAATTATAATAATCTGTGTTAATTTTTTTAATAAAAAATAAAATCAGTAAATCACCTCTAGAATTTTCTTTATGTAGAATTAATAAAAAATTATATATAAACACCCATTTCATTGAATATATATTTATTTTCTAAATAGTTTAGCTATTAATGACAAGAACAAGTTAAGTATTCGATACTGACAATTACATATAAATTTTATGTATGAAATTGTGTGTAACTAATCTCAACTGGCCTATTAGCTCAGTTGGTTAGAGCGTCGTGCTAATAACGCGAAGGTCGCAGGTTCGAAACCTGCATGGGCCATTCTCCCCGTTTTCTTTTTTTGCAACCTGGCTGCTCATTGCAATGGAAAGAGACAAGACACACGATACACAAGTTCACCTTTTGCTGTTGTGTTTAATCTTAACATCTCATCGTTACTTACAACTTTCTTTTGTTTCCATATTTTGTTTCATCGACGTTGTTGTCTTTATTTGACTCTTGGCTGCACACTTGCATGATTACTTACCTGAAAGTGTGTGTGTGTTCGTATTTTAACTACTTTAGACCGAGGGACAGAAACCACTTTCTATGATTTTCGAAGAACTTAATGGAGTTTGTTTTCTTCATGTCTTTTATAGATTCGAGAAACTCCATCAACCTTAATATTATTACATTTTCTTGTCAGATTCTTAAATGTTCCGTGAATTATGTATTATGAATTATGATGGTTTAAAATACTTGTTTGCAACTTAAGGAAGAAGGGGAGATGGCATGCAACGCCACTGATACAATACTGCATTTATGTTTATTTACTCTCATAACGCTTTTTTTCTCCGCTAGCAAATTTCGTGTTTCTGATCAGGGTCTAATATTGATTAGCCGGCTAATGCTTGTTCTATTACTTTGTAATAAATAAAAAATGATCCACGGATGAAAAGTAAACATTAGTTTGATAATGACAGAAGTATATGCGGAGTTGCATCTTTTGTCACAAAAGCAACCAATTATTGGCCAGCTGATACATATCTTCAAACTCACCACTTAGTCACTTTCACTTGATAATTGAATTGAATGGTAAGAGCTATGAGGAATTCTTCATTACCTTAGCGATAATAAATTACAAAAAACTGATCAAGATAAGGCTTAATGCTTGATATTTAATTCATACATCATGGAATTTTACTTGACAAATCTTAAATTAATCCTCAATTTAGAAAGTGTTTTTGACTCTATACCATCAAAATGTTAAAAACAATATAATCCTTTTACTATAGACTGGATTCTTATTTGGTCAGATAAAATAATTTTTTTTTTTTTTTAATTTGAAACATTAATTTAACCATTTCAATTTAAATAAAAATTTCAGCAAATAACATTGAATTAGTGTGGGTTTGAAATTATCACCAAATTATGAAAATGAGTTTTTTTTTTTTTAATATTATCAATCGTTTGTGAATTGAATATTAGTTTGCGCGCAAAGTACTTTATTTACAAATTATTTAGTGCAGAAATATCCCCCTTCTATAGTTTGGTACTAGGTTCAAAATTGACAATTACTGTAGTACTACATTACATAACAACTCTTCACTTAATCAAGATTTTATCATGTAAGAGTTTGCAGGCTTCTTTAAGGTCAACCAATGGTAGTCACTCCTACAAACTGGAAAGCCAAAGATTAGAAAATTTGATAGAGTTTTATGTTTCTATCTCACCGGAAAAGATTGTCCATTAAAATCAATATAAACAATTTATACTGTTGCAGAAGATAGAAGTCATATTAAAGTAGTATACCATCCTCCATTATTATCTTGAAAACACTGTATCAAGACTGCTCCCATATTGGATTATGCAAAGTGCTTGTGGAAGTATCTTATTAATTGCCTGCCTCTAAATGACACTTGTACTTCCACTGATGACGATAATTAGTTGATGTGAAATTGTTAAACTATATGAGCTTTATCCTTTTGAAGTTGACTTACTTACAATTAATTCGCATGCCAGTTTTATATGAGATCCTAGTCATGGTTTAGGTTTTTCCAAGAATATTCTTGGACTACTATAGTTCATGTGATTCTAAAATTTTTCAGATAAAAAAATTCGAGTGCATTATGATGTTGTACCAGCATATGTGGCTTATAAATCAGTGGTGGATAGTTTGGATTTTCCACTGTATTGGTTGTATATATGAAATAAAAAGAATTCACGAAATCACATGTTGTTATGTAAATTATTATAAGTCTTCTTCTGATAACCATCTCTGTTGTCACACTCCACTGTGTATTGTAGTGGGAAAGTGAAAAGAATTGTAGTGGGAAAGTGGAAAGAACTCAGAAGATAAAAATCTAGAGTTAGATGCAGAGGTGTCTTTCTAGTTTGAATTGGAGGTTATGAGTTAACATCTCCAAACTTATGCAAATTAATCAGCTTGGCCAGTAAATATGGAAGTGATACCTTATAGAATCTTCACTACTAATTACAATGAAATTTTATGTTTTCACATCTATGTAACTCAGTGGTATGGAAGAAAGTATATGAGTTTCATTAGTTGGAGAAAAGTCATGACATGAGGGAAAATGCAAATATTTTTAATAGCTTGATGTTTTGAATCCACTGTCCAGTACCCTCTGTAGTGATGTGTTTAACATGAAATTAAAAGATGTGCAAGAGGACCATATACCAGAGTATGAACTTGTTAGTAACCACTAGACTTAAAAATTTGAGTTAATAGAGAAAATCCAATTAATAACACAAGACTGTTTAATACAACATCTCATGTGTCAAACTGATTAACTTGATACATATCGATATTAAACCCAAATCGGGATATAAATTACAAAAACAGATTATACATGAGTGGATTGAACTCAGAATTCTTAAGACGGATCAAATTTTAATATAATGTTAGTAACTACTAAACCTAAAAACTTAAGTAAAAAAAAAGAATCAGATCAATGATATAAAACTCCCTAATAGGACTATAAATGCTTTCATAGCTAATAATGTCATTAATAATTTATTTTAAAGCTCAAAATCTTTTGATTAGGAAATCCTTTATTATGTCATACAAATTTTGATAGTTTAAGATACATAAATGATGTAATAAAGTGCTTATAGCCTCTAGGTGGCTGCACAGCAATACAATTTTTATCCTAGGAGTGGCCATTAGGTTGCAATCACCATAGTGGCAAGGCCACTTTCAAAACTTAACCAGTGAAAATGCTTCAACCTTCCACCATTTTTGCTTATAAATCAACCACCAGGCGTATCATACAGGTCATCCAATTAGTAGTGTACAACTTCAATTCTTGGTCACTTGCAGAAGCTATGAGTCACAACAAGCTTCTCTCATACACCGCCATTTCTTTCCTTAGTATCCTGCTTTTGTTTGATCCCATTGTTTCACCTTTCCCTTATGGTGGCCAATACGATAACAACTATTATGATAGATCATGCCCCTACTTGACTGTAATTGTTAGAAACGGTGTTCGTGCAGCTGTCAAGAATGACAACAGGATGGTTGCATCCCTTCTTCGGTTGCACTTTCATGATTGCTTTGTTGATGTAAATATATCCTCGGATTTATTGCTTCTTCAATTTTCAGTGCTCTTATGTACTATATGTTAGAGAGCATACATAGTATTTGTTGGACGATTTTAATCCATTTAAAGTTTTTATTAACATATTTTCAAAGCGTTGCTTACTACAGAAGTCCTAAGATTAAAACCCAGCATAATAAAATTTGAATTTGTTATTTGTTACATACATTTATTATGTGTTTATGTTTGATTTGAATCACGTGTCAAATTCGTTAATTTTACATGTAAAGATGTATATTTATAAACAAAGTTAAGGTTTAAATCCAACATGATAAAATTTGAATTTATTATTTATTATATGTTTATGTTTGATTTAAACCGTGTGTCAAACTCGTTGATTTTGTACGTAAAGAGATATATTAAAGAACGTTGATATTACTATTATACCTTTCTGTTATCAATTTTTGAGTCTAACAGTTATCTTTACTGTACATTTTAGAATCTCTGCTTCTTAGATTGTCTTTGAGATGAAACACATATAACAGCTCCACTGCTGGGGTGTTTACCGATGGCTAGGTTCACTTGTTGCGTACACTTAACAGTTTTGTTTGATTGTTGGGTTTATACAGTTCACTTAGTAAAACAGTTTTGTGGTTACAAGGTGAATATGCATGGTCTTTCGAAGCGAGCGTGTATGTAGTAGTATTTCTGACCGACATGACCTAACGTAGTAACTGAATAATGAATAGACATCAGAAGTCTGTGAAAAACATTTACTTACTGTTAGAATAGGCTTGGAGTAGGGGTGTACAAGAACATCAAAGAAAATCATATTCTACTTTCTCTCAAGTTCCCTAAGATACGCTTTCAAGTATCTTAAAAAATTAACCCAAGAGACACCAGTTTAGAGAACAATGTAGTGTAAAGCATGCTTGTACCTGAATGTCTTGTGAGACTTGGAGTACTGGTCATGTGACTTGGACTAATTTGAAAAGTAACATTTTTTAATCAGTATATTAATAGGAATGTACAAAATAATTTGTACAAGTAAGATTATAGAGAATCGTTAGATTGTTTGGTTAAACTACACTAATAGGATATTTTGAAGATGAGTTAATATTAGTTTACTGATACATCTCCCAGGCTCCCTCAATTACACAAGACTGTGAGTTTAAATTATTGTTCCCTTCCTCCAAATTCCATATTATAATATTTTAAAAGGATTTACATAAATATTTCTAAAAATGAACTATCATTGCTGGTGAATAGACTATGTTAATACTTAATTTTGATATGAGTCACAAGGCTTCTTTCCTATCGATATACTAAGAAATAAAAATTTTCTGCATTTTTAATGGTTCTTCAATTTCTTTTTCTTCTTTTTTTTTTTAAAAAAAAAAAAAAAAATCTTTTAACTTATATTATCCAATTTTCTTTTTCCTGTTATAAGATTCTATTGAAAAATATTTAAATTTTATTAATTCTTTCTTACACAAAACGTTCAAACATCTTTCATATACTGAAGAGGGAAATACTGTTTCTTTGTGAGGATAACAAAAATGGTTCACTTGCTTTTGATAACACAAGAAATTCAATTTCCCATTTATCTGTTTAGTAAACTATAGATTATATTAATAGATGTTCAAGTGAGGCTTAAATTATAGAAATTCTTGCTTTGAATTATCTTACAAACCCAAGCAGAGTGCATATGGAATTTGAGTGATTAATTAAGTGTTCTTCTATTAAATTTTCTGCTATTACTCTACTACAGGGTTGTGATGCCTCAATTCTCCTCGATGACACAGACGATTTCAAGGGCGAGAAAAACGCTTTGGCAAACCGCAATTCAGTCAGAGGATACGAAGTCATTGACAGTATAAAAGCAGATGTTGAAAGAGCTTGTCCATTGACTGTTTCATGTGTTGATATCTTGGCTCTTGCAGCTAGAGAGGCTGTTATCCTGGTAATTAACAAAAATCTTCCTGATTTATATTTATCATTTTGTATCAGGAACTATTTCTTCCGATTACTTGTTCTATCTGATAGAATATGAACAAATTATGCAGTTAATTTACAATGTATGACCTATTTATAGGATATAGAAGAAAATCAAATCCCCTAAACAAGGTAATTATAATAATATAATAAATAAGAAATCATAAAAACAGAAATAATATTATATGAGAATATATAAATTTGATTAATATGGTAACATTATTTTTCATCAAATTTGCAATTTTTTTTCTTGTTTTATAGTCAGGAGGATTCTTCTGGCCAATTCAACTAGGCAAACTAGATGGACTGACAGCAAGCGAGGCAGCCGTTGCTCCTCAACTGCCATCACCTATTGAGCCCCTAGCAAACATCACCGCCAAGTTCACAACTAAGGGTCTGGACATAAAAGATGTCGTAGTCCTCTCAGGTTATACTTTCAGGACTATTTATCGAGTTGTGACGATCCATTGATATATATATATATACTTTTCTCTGCTTTGACTCCAACTCAGGTGGGTGTGATCTTTTGACACATTGTGTTAAAACTCTTGTTTCAGGAGCACACACCGTAGGATTTGCTCAATGCTTCACTTTCAAGTATAGGCTCTTTAACTACAAGGGCTCTGGCCAGCCTGATCCTACATTGGATGCTTCTGCTGTCACAAGTTTGCGAAAAACCTGTCCCAACCGAGATGCATCAAACACCAATCTTACTCCTCTTGACTCCACTGTATACAGATTCGATAATTCGTATTATACAAAACTCATGACGAACACGGGGCTTCTCGAATCCGATCAAGCATTAATGGGGGATCCAACCACTGCTGCATATGTTAAGTCCTATAGCATGTACCCCTATCTTTTCTATAATGATTTTGCTGCATCAATGGCGAAGCTAAGTAATCTTGGAACATTAACAGGGAATGATGGGGAGATTAGGAAGGTATGCGGATCTGTAAATTAACTAATTAAGTTGATGTATGTAATATGATAATCGTCTCTTTTCTGGAATTTGTGTAGTTTTATCAAAAATTATGTATAATGTAATAATGGTTCTTATCTAGTCAGTGAGTTTTGATTTTAATAAAAATCAGTACGGTCTTTGATCAAGATTATCCTGATAAATCAAATTTCTAGTGTAATCAATCAAGAATGATCTCATGTACTAATATTAGTACCTAAAATCAGTAGTCGTGTTCTAATTAATGTGTGTATGATGACCACACTATTGATAAGTTATCTCTGGATTCAAATAGATACTAAATTTGTTAAATTTCACTATAAATATAATTTCTAAAATTCTTCAAAAATCCATATTACAATTTGAAGAAAGACTCCATTAAATGCTAAAACTAATTAGTTTGTGAGAAAGTCAATGAAGTTTATAAAAATTATATTTTTTTATAGACCTTTGTGTAGAAAACAATCATAGTGGTCGCCCACTATATGTGAGTATGATCAAGCTTGAGGCGACAGAGTAGGACCGCTAGATAATTAACTAGAGAAAATTTGTACTGCAGTATATAGAGATTAGAGAAGATAAAAAATTATTTTATCAAATTCCTGCTTTCTCCACCATCATTTTGGATCACGAAAAGTGCTTTTTGAGGAATAAGAAAAGAGTGAAAAGCAAATAGATCTAAAAAAGAAGCCGACAAGGAGTGCATGGATTCAAAAAACAGAATATAAAAGAAAAGCTGGTAAGATGCCTGATCAAACTTTGTTTCTATATCAACCTCCATTGAGATACTGTCTTTTGTCTTCTAAAAGCACGTTTATCCCTCTCTTAAAAAATGTAAAAGGGTAAAAATTAATATATGTTAAAAAAAATGCAAACTGTTTTTGGTGTGTACTTGCAGTGGTAACCACACCCTTGTGACTATACTTGAACTCGGCTTCGACACCCCTTGCCACCAAAATGGTGACTTATTTTCCCTTATTTGTGGTGCTTCTCCTCCCTCTTCTAAAGGAGTTTTCCTCCTGTTAATGAGAGCCTCCGATTTTGGATTGTGGTTTAGTATCCTAATCAAAAGGGTTCGACAATATTACTTGTATCCATACTTGTAATGTGATACTAAAAAAAAATGCTAAAATGTGTCCAGAATAAATTCTTTTATATGGTTGGATCTGCCAAAACTAATGTTTTATCAATTTTCTTGTTGATGGTTAGAGACATATTCCCTGATTACTTCAGATGGATTCTCTGTGTGCCAGCTCCATTGCTCTTGGCTTCTGTGGTGCATATGTTGTTAAGACCTGTGACTTCAAACCTGTCCTGCTTTCAGTGTTCAGGTTTTGAAGTCAAACACTTCAATAAGTGGGTTCACTAGTGGATTCCGTAGTGTTGTGGGAGTAAATACTTGCTTCTTTATCTCGTGTGGGTTGAACTTGACAGGTCTTCTAACATGTGATATGTGTTCATTATATACTAACTAAACTTATAAAGTTTTTTTTTTTTTTTTGGATAAAACTTAACTTAAACATTAAATATATTATCAGGCTTTATGAAATTACACAACGGTACTTAAAGTAATTGCCTAATATATTGCTGAATCTTAAAATTTATAAAGATATTAATTTTTTAATGTTTTATAAAATAAGCTTTTAATATATATTAAAAACTTAATCAAGGAGGTCTAATTGTTTTTCTTTCTTAGCCTAGTGTATTTCATTATAGATTTGTTGAATACAACTGCATACAACTGGCCATTATAGAGGGATTTTTTTTTTTAATAAGCCATTATCGAGGGATTTGAGGGAAAGGAAAATAAAGAAAATATAAAGACATGGGCCAATAGGCTCAAGATTTGAACATATATAATTTCCAACTTTTGCCACCACAAAGGATACAACTTTTTGACCTTCATTATAAAAGCAAACTTATCTTACGCCTCGGAAAAACTATGCTTTGAAAATGAAAGGCAAGCAATTCATTCGGTGCTATAAAAGATCATTTTGTCTATATATGAAAAAAGACAAATGTGAAGATGACCATTAGAAGACCTTATTTTATGATTTCTTTTCAATTCGAATAATACACAGCACTACTATCATATTCCATTTCGACCTTGTTAAAATGAAACTCGGTATATGCATATCATTTCTTAATATATATGATTGTGTATCTTTTCATCGATTTAAGTAGTAATAATTCATATCCCATACTAACATATTTTACAAGTTTTATATTGATACTTTTTTTCTCTTATTTTGACTACTCAAGTGTTGGTTAATTTCGATAAATCCTAACAGATTTTAATGTATTCAATATTAGCTTTAAAAAAATAAAAAGGGAATTTGGGATGCTTTCCTTTTAAAAGAAGTAAAATCTAACATGAAAAAGATTAAGATTTAAGAGACTACTAAGATTTATCAAAATTAAATAATATATGAGTAGATTGAATATTACATGAATTTTTAATTTTATTGGTATGTTTAGAAGTGTTTACACCATGATAAAAGTTTTCATTAATTATAATCATTCTCAAACTCAATGGATAGCTAATTGAAACATTTTTTTTTTTAAATCTAATATTGTTGTCGAGTACTTAAAATAATTGTGTCTATACTTTCATTTATGCTCATGAATATTGAAATTTATGACAAAAATATATAGCGAAAATAAGTGAACTGTTGATTGCTTGCCAGTAATAATTATGATTTAATTAAAAATACAATTTATTAAGTACTATCCACAAATTAAAAAGAAAAAGATTAGGATGAACTCAAGTTCCCACATTTTAAAAGGGAAAATATTATTTTCTTCACACCTCCATGTTCATGTTCAGTACATAGAAGGGAGAGCTCAATAATGTAATCATGTGATTCAATTTGTACTATAAACATATTTATAGTTTTATCTCTCAAACGGTCACACCATATTTTCTTTCATTGCCTACATTTTCTTTTATTATATTTCCAATAAGATGTACATACACTTCGAATGTAAAAAATCAGAAATTTTCTCACACAAAAGTTCACACTTTTCTAAATCGTGGACTTGGACTTTTTATGTTAATTCATACAAACACCACGTGTTAATTTTCATGATAACTATGAAATACATCCGATAATTGAATGACTTTTTTTTGACAGATTTTCAAGTTTAAATGCAAATAAATTTAGATACTCATTCTAAAACCTTACTTCATAAATTGAAAGAAATGTCACCAAAAAAATCTGTTTTCAACAATATCACCGACATAATAAAGTTCCATCATTTTATCACTTAAATAAGGTGGAAGGATCAACATAGCTTTTGATGATTAAAGAGAACATAGCTTCTCTTCCCTTTTTCTCGCTTTTTACCCCCTCACGTCAACATTCTCATTTTGCAAATTTCACTTAATCTCTCTCTCCCTCTCTTTCATTGTTACGGCTCTCTACAAAGGATACCTTCAACCTAACTAGATAAATCCAATCCAATCCAATTATTTTTTATTGAGTTGGGTTAGATTCAATCTTAAAAAAACCAGGATTGATTAGATTGTATTGGGTTAAAAATAAAAATGAATTGAGTTAAGTTAAAAAAATTTCAATCAAACCTAACCTAAACCCAACCTAACAAGCGTCCATACCTAATTCTAAATTTAAGATTTTATTCGTCCTCCAGAAGAATACTTGCTGAGGATGATGATCAATAACAGTCTTTATGATGGATGTAATGATTGAATATTTATTTATACTTATTTTATTTATAATTAAATTATTAAAATTATGAGAGTTATCAACTGGATTTTTTATAATTTTGTGGTGGATTGAATCTAACTTGATCAATACAATCTGACTATTATTAAGTTGGGTTAAATAGACTTGAAGAATTTATTGTATTGAGTTGAAAGATTTTAAACTCAACTCAATCCGAATCCGAAAACATTTATCCCTATATAAAATCATAATGTAAACAGTAAAAATCACAAAATTTACATCTTTAAATTCAAATTTAACAATATTTACCACCATCCAACAATTTTTAAATTAGCCCATCAAAATCTAGTACTAAGAATAGGGAGTTATTGCTGGAGAAGTAATTAAGAAATCTCTTATTAAGATGAATTAATCATGAATCAACAGTTATCATTACAGGGTCGAGACTTATTTGTATATTCAAGAATTATCGAAAATTTTTACATCAAAATAGTTATTGATGAATTGAGAGTTGTACTTAGCAAATTGAATTTTCATATCTAAACAATATTTTGTGAGTATAATTAATTATAAATAAATTTTGTTTGATTAAGCTAAAGGAATTAATAATAATTTGTATGACAAAAATTTATTTGTTTTGGCTCCTTACAACCCATCTATTTTGGGACAAAAATTCTCTATCAATGTTGACATTGTGCTAATATTTTTATGAGAACAATTTAAGTTTGAGTGATGTATGAGAGAGAAAAAATCTATCAATTTTGATCATTCATTTTTTTAAATGCTAATATGCCACTAGATTATCAAAAGATTAAAAAATAAAAAATAATGATAGAGAATCTTTACTCCTATTTTGAGTCAAAATCTACTTTCTCTATATTTCTCTTCCTCCAGTTTATATCTTATTTTTAAATGTTTGGATAAAATAATACTTATAAAGGCAATTGGGTTAAGAGCCGCATTTACATATTAAAGCAACAAACCTTATATTAGTGATTTACAGTAAAGAATTGCTCTTAAAACACAAGTACCGTATATAATTTGCATAGGCATTTAAACACTCAGTTTTTGTTTTTATAGTTCGTAGGAACGTAAATCCAAATATATAGATACGTAGTACAGTCCATATTTATTATAGTTTTGAATCAATGCACGGATTGCCTTCCAGAAATGAATCTTTTCACATACAAGTACTCCTTTGGCTTTACTATAATTTAACCAAGATAGTTTTTCATACTTTCCAGTGTTCGCTACAAAAACCAAAACAAAAGTAAAAATCTTAGAATGGGGAAGAGCTTCATACATGAATATATCATGTGACATCAATACAAATTAAAAAAACAAAAAACTTAAATACAATATAATTTACTTATACATCCATCATTATGATTTTATCATCCAATAATTCATATAAATTTAATAAAATATTCAATGAAGGGAGGATGCACCATAGACCATATTATAATTTTTTTGAAATTCCATGTATCATATTCACTATTAATGGTGTGTTTACTTCATGGATTGAGGAATGAGAATGAAAAATATGATTGATTGATAATGTTTACTTACTTAAAATTTATTCCGTAATAAGAATGAAAATGTGGGTCTCACATCAATTTGAGATTGTGAAATGGGAATCTCATTCCCCCCAACCCATTTGGGAATCTCATTCTCATTCCTTTTGTCAAAGTAAAATGTTCCTTATACCATTTTTTAAAAAAATAAAGAAAAATTTATTTTATTTGATGTTAAAAAAAAAAAAAAACTATATATTGTAAAAAAAATTACACACTATTAATTTTTCATCACCAATTTCTTAATTATCATGATGGACTAATAAAATACTATATAATTTTTTTTATTATTATATGTAGTTTTTTATTTGATATTAAAAAAAATTACATATTATAATAAAAAAATTACATATCAAGTTAGTAAACTATTTAAATAATATTAAATTTTTTTATTATAATATGTAACTTTTTATTTGATATTAAAAAAAAAACTACATATTATTATAATTAATCCATAATTTTAATTAAAGACATTTTTGTTACTTATAATTAATCAATTCAGATTCCAAAATAAAGTAAACAGTTTAATGAAAATAATGTTAATTTCGATTCTGATTCTTGTAGTTAAAGTAAACAACTTATATGATTCCAATACTTTATTTCGATTTTAGATCATTTCGATTCCTATTCTGATTCATCTTCCCAAAGTGAAGTAAATGCATCCTAAGTTTCCTAAGAAATCTTATCGGCGAAGACCGTTTGAAAAGGTTTTTGATTTGCTTTGGTTTTTCTTTTCTATCAAAGTAGTACCTTTTCACCGCCAACACAACTCATTTATTTCTCCTTTACTTCCAAAAAGAGCTCCCACATCAAAAAGCAAACAAAAGGAAATCATCAGTCCCTTCCATTTCTAAACCCTCAGTTAACACCAACCAAACTCACAACAAAGAAAATAAATGTAAATAGAAAAAGCTCTCGCATATTATTTTCTTCTTTGGTTTATCCTCCGATGAACTCTACGAACTATTTTCTTCTCTGAAACCTGAAAACTTCAACAAATCTTACAACCCCATCTCTCTAAAACCTCCACAAAACCCTCAAAACGTATTGCATATACACTTGACACACACACATATATATATTTACAAGTATTATTCACTCACATCACATGTCTACACCACTACTAGACCAGCAGCCACCGCCCGTGGATGTGACTCAGCAAGCCTACACGGCCCATTCGGGTCACGGGTCGGTCGGGCCAGTGATTGGGGTTCTTGCAGTGATCACCATCCTTGGAGTCATAGCAGGGATGATTGGGAGGCTGTGTTCAGGTCGTCCAATAATGGGACATGGTGGGCAGTACGATTTTGAAGGCTGGGTTGAGAGAAAATGCTCTTCTTGCCTCGATGGCCGAGTCGACCCGCCTCCGATCCGACCCGATATACCGGTGGCTGAACCAGTTCTAGAGGAGGCTACTACTCAGGAGATAAAAGAAGAGGAAGAAGAAGAAGAAGAAGCTCAAAAGAAGTCTAATGGAAAACAAGCAAGTACTAGTGAATCTTGATTTTGAGTTTGATCTCTCTCATGTTCATGGTAGTTTTTTTTTTTTTTTAATTTTCTAAATATCATTCTTCTGTTGGGATTGGTCTATATAATTTTTGTGGGGGCATGCAACATCATAGGGTGTAAATTGTTTTTGAAAATCATGCAAACAGTTTTTTTTTTTTTTTTTTTAAATTTTCTCTTTTGATTTATTGTGAGAGATCTTTTGTTTACTAATTATGGTACTCATAGTTTAATTATAGTCTATAGCTGAACTCGATTGGTTTTGAATTATTTTTGGATTGACTGAAATCAGTCAGATTTTCTTTTAAGTGGTTTTAAGTCTCTTGTCAGAAGAGTCATCAACCAAAAACTAAATGTGTCGATATTATTTTAATGAACTTATTTATTGCAATAGGTCGGCAAATGTAAATAGTCATGATATTTTTGTTTTAGTGTTTATTATACATACTACTTTTTATGTTGAACATTTTTGTGTGAGATGGTGTAAGTTAATAGTTTGGATTCATTGTCTCAACTCCCAGTCTCCCACTACAATCCTTAAAAAAAAAAAAAAAACACCAAACTCCCACTACAGATTTTGGGCGTACTATTTCATCATTTATTTATTTAATCTTCACCTGAAGTTTTTAACAGTGAAGTTAGGTCACATCAATGTCATATATAAGTTTTACCAACATCCAATTACAAATTTTGAAAAGGCACTTTGAAGCTTATATAGGTTGAGGATTGGCTGTTGAGAGGAGTTTGATAGGGAAGAAGTAGAAAACAAGGATAAAAGAAAAAGAATGGAGTTTGTTGACTCTTCAGCTTCTACTTTCCTTATTTGGAGATCTCATTATTGTCTTATTAATTTCTATTGGTTACATTGGATTCTCTTCTTCATCTAATGACATGTATTAGTTAATGGAGACTGCATTATAATACTTTAACATTCCTTGTTCGGCATAAGAGACACAATAGGGTTTTAGGGCCTCATGCCATTTTGGGGGTTATAGTGTTCTACTTCCCAAGACTGATATACCCATTAATATTTATAAACTATGGAGATATGATGTTGCCAAGTTTGTTGAAATAATAAATCAATAAATAATTCCCATCTTTCCGATTTAAAATTGTAATAAACTATGACTCCTTTTATCACTACTGAATATTCTTATAAAACCATGTGATGCTTCATTGACCATAAATGCTTACAAATTTGAAGACGGAATGTCACTTCAGTTCAAATATCGATGTAATATACTCTTTCATAAACTACTAAATCTAGAAGAGATTTTCCATGATTTTTGTATGCATCTCTAATTTTTTTGAATCCTAAGTTCTTAACCACATTAGTTTGGTAGATGTTGGTATCAATTTAAGCTTCGTATCAACTTCCCAACCATCTCACATGTGAGATGTATACACTTTAATAAACGATAACAAATCTCCACTCTACATGTGGCGTATATAGCAACTTTAAAGAGATATGTACTTATCTTGCATCTTAATCTTTACCCAAATAATATGGGCCAAAAGGATTCTTGTGAACATATTGATCTATTGTATACTGCATCCTGAAATAATCAATGAAAGTGTTGGATATAAAAGTTGTAGATTAAATTACTGACATTTCTTGATGAATCACCGATGCACCACATAAAGTTCATAGATACCTTTATCATTACTTTTTCCTTTCATGAACAAACTGGAATCAAAACAAAGGAAACGAAGATTTTTTTTTCTTTTTAAAACCGACACTCAATAGGTTATAAGCATATCGAAATCAAATAATATTTATGTGAAATAAATAGCTACTTTCATAAATGCACATTAAGGTTCATATATGCCTTTCTCTTTCATTTTTCCTTTCACCAAACAACCTGAAATCAAAATAAAAGAAAGGAAGAATTTTTTTCTTTTTTAAAACTGACACCAAATATGATAGATATAAAATTTCTTGAGGTCCAAGCATACCGAATTTCAATGTGAGTTTGGTTGGTAAGTAGTGGCATCATCTTGATCCAAATCGACGGTTCTAACTCCACTTACATTTGTTTTCATTATTATTATTTTTTTTTCCCAAAAAAAAGAGAAAAAGTAAATGTGTGGAATTGAGATCCAACCATTTGGTTAGTAATTAGTGGTGCCATCTTCATCCAAATGCACGGTTCTAACTCCACTTACAGTATTTTCATTATTTTTTTAAAAAAAAAATCCACGGTTCTAAGTCGACTTATACTTATTTTAATTATTTTTTTTTAAAAAAAAACACAAAAAAGCAAATGTGTGGAATTAAGGATCGAACCGTCTTGTGGAAAGAAACAAAAACTTCGTACCACCAGAACCAATAAACAATCTTGTGAGATTATCTAATTCTACAACAATATATAATATTTATTTATTTATATATTTAAATATTTAATGACTAATATTATAAACTTAATAATTTTTTACAAAATTTTAGGGACACATACTCCATCTAGCCCTAAGTTAGGTTTGCCCGTGATAGGTGCATCGCAATCAAATACTATTTATGTGAAATAAATATTTATTTTTATAAATGAAAGATAATTATTCTCTAAAAAAAATATATATCAATATAGACTTTAATATACAGCTAATTTCAATTATACCCTCAACCATAAGTAAATGGAAAAATGTTCAAGAAAAAATTTTAATTTTATCCTTAATGTTTAACAAAATATTACTTTTTTACTAACGTTTATATTTCGAATTTCTATCATCCCTAACTTTTCGAAAATATATCAATTTAGTCATTTTATTGGTTAAATATTAGTCAACTTTAACAGGAAGAGAGATAATTTGACAATTTTAACTTGAATATATTTATATATTTTTAATTGAATATATAAAAATATTTTAAAGTTAATTAAAAAAAATAAAAACAGATCATCATGCCAGATCGAGGTCTCCTATGGAGAACATTCTCATTCCGACGAAAGAGACAAAAAAACTGGTCTCCAGTTAGAGACTAGGTCTCTAGTGAGGAGATCAGGTCTCTTTGGCTCTATCACTGAAGACTAGATCTGGTCTCTAACGATAGAGATCAAAAGGTCTTCATCGTTGAAAACCAGTCTTCGACTGTAGAGATTAATTGAAGATGACATCTTGTTTTTTTTTTTTTAAATTTACATAAACATTTTTTTTTAAGATTTAAGAGATGTTAGATTTAATGAAAATGATTTTGATAATGATTTTGATGAATGTAAAAGATGAAATTGGAGATGATGAAGACAAGGAGAAGTAGAAAGTGAAGGAGTTTTTTTTTTTAATTTTATATTAAAAATATTATTTTTAATTAAAATATTTATTAACTGTTAATTGAATTAAAAAAATTGATTCAATGATATGTCATAATTTGATTGAAAGGTGATTAATGATATTTTTATAATAATGGAGATAGTTATTTTATAATTGTCAATTTTTAAAAGGATAGTTACGTAATTTTAATTATTTTAAATTATATCAAAGATAAATCTATTTTTTTGCTGCTTCTATCATATTTGACTGTCATTTTTTTATTAGAGAGATTAAATTGATATATTTTTGAAAAGTTAGGATGACAATAAATTCAAAATATAAATGTTAACATAAAGGTAATATTTTATTAAATATGAGGGACTAAATTAAAACTTCCCTAATATTCAATTTTTAATGTTGAGAGGTGACGGCGAGATGGATCAAACCATGGAAACTAGTAACCAGACAAGACCAGGGAGAAAAGAAAAAACATTGGGTTTGAAAATTTGTCTCACTGACCTTTATTAATTTATTTATTTTTCAAAAAGTTGAAAGGTAACATAGCTTCATGTATAGCTTCATGTATGCCTATACATGGAACAGCAAGCTGTGGCTAGCATATCCCGTTTGTAGTGTAGGGTACCACATCCACTATACTGTTCATCACATGGCTATGGGGGTCTCTGAGGCTACACCCTATAAAAAATAATAAAAAATTGAGAGGGAGATTTAATTGATATTTGAAAAGGCATGTGAAATGAGCAGCTTTTGTCTGAGAGGCTACCCACGTTACATGAAAGAAGTATCAGCTCACAGCAAAGGGGAGTGAACCTCCCTATTTTAGGATTCTTTTTTTTTTTTGTACAAAATGTGTACTGTATTTTGGGAATTTCTCCTTGGTTGATCTATGCAACTGCGTGGCTCTTAGATTCTTTTGTCAGTCAATCTTTGAGTGGCAACTTTCGCTCAAGAGCACCACGTTATTGACTAATTATAATTATTAATCTATCAGCCTAACCACTAACCTAAGATATTAATTAATTAATTAGCTGACCACTTTGTTCGAGGTTGCTGGATTTATTATCAGACACAGTGTTTATTTTTGGCTCTTGGGTGTTTAGTGACTCTAGACTTTGGCCTCTTGGGTCACAAATAAGTTATATAAAAATTAAAACCCCGATGTTAATTGAAATCAAAAGGAATATAACTTTGAAACATAATATAAAAAGTAACTTTCATATACGGAAGAATAACTCTCACACGGATAAAGGAATAACCCTTACAAACATAAAAGAAAAACGCATATTATAAATGGGAGGGTCCTTGTGGGTGTAGAATCTACGACACAATGTGGGGAGAGTGCTTTTTCCCGACGAGGCACAAGCCGAACTACAAAATTAGAGCTTGTAGGTGTGGAAATAATTGGATTATAAACAGTTTTGCATTTTAATTCCATGGAAATATCAATTCTATGCATAAAATGTAATTCTAGCTCCAAAATATATTAAAAAAAAAGAAAAAAAAAACACACGAAAGAAAAGATGGAATTTTGAAATCTTTTAAACATAAAAGACAAAATTCTGAAATCTTTTAAAAATTTTAGTATTGGGCATGTGTCTACAATTTTTACTTTCAAAAATCTTGTTTTAATTTATAAGCGTATTTTCAAATCATTTTTATTTTTATATTCTATTTATAGTTTTATGGTAAAGTACAACTGAAGTATTGAACAAGTTGCAAATGTTATCATTAATTTTTGTTGTTGATATCCATTTTGACACCCCACTAAAAGACTAAAGCTGTATGTACACCCTTCCAGTAAACACACCTTATTAAATATATTTAAAAAAAAAAAACTCCTAATCTATGTTAAAAAATAGTTTTGATGACATTCATTTACAAATATACATAAAATAAAGCAAAATATATATATTTCAAAAAAGAAGTAAAAAAATATTTTTTATATTAAATTAGTCGTAATTATAAATTATAATTTTTTTTAACAATCTTTATGAAGTTAATTACAAAAGGGGTATGTATAAAGTTTGATTGAAATGTAAATATCATCACTCTTTATTATTGAACATGTCATTTGGTTTGTGTATTCTCAACAGGCCTAACCCAACTCATAAGGTAGCCTGAGCTGGGCTGCACTCTCCATCATCCTAATGGACTTTAACAAGGACCAATGGACTTTAAATCCTCCAAAACACCCCAACGCAGGCAACTAATATGTATATTTGCTTTGTCACTTCACGACACTACACCATATCAAGTTCAATATTAAAAATTATTGGATCGTATATATAACGAATGATAATTTGATGACTATCAATTATCTAGGCAAAAAATATTGTAATGTTAATTTTATAAAAATTTAGAAATCCGAAAAAGAAAAATCACTCTGTATTAACGAACACGTACAGTAAAATTGGAACGAGCATGACTAATATAAAAAGAAAGACTACAACGCTCGGTGGAGGTGGCTCACGCCCCACTCTCCTTGTCTTGTCTTGGGTTCAACCAATGCACCGCCCACTTTTGAGCCCGTTTCAAGCCAGGATGAACAATCAACCCATCTTGGGGGGTAGAGGGCTTTTTCTACTTTAGTTTGCTTTCATTTGCTTACTGCGTATATCGAAAATGAGGCTCAATTCGCTTTTGCTACGAATTTATAAGTTGTTTTCATTTGCTCATGTATAACTATCTATTTTTTTTTAATTAACCTAAAAAATAAATAAATGAAGAAAAAAATATGGACATACATTCAATTTCTTTTTTCTTTTTCTAGAATAAAAAGAAGAATAGAGAAAATAAAAGTTTATGTTTTAGTGAATTGCATGTAGAGATATTGATAAAACATATAAATTTAATGGTATTTCATATCTAATCGATTTGTGGGTAATTTTCAACTATTTTCTCCCACAAATCAATTTATCGGTAATTTTTAACTATTTTCTTTCATCTAGGAGCCTCTGCAGATGAGTACTGGTTATTAATATATCAAAACATGTATAATTATTTTGACTATAATTAAATGTGAAAAGCGTGTTTGCCCCACTTAAACTAGCAGTGATCATACTATGATACATTAATTTAGGGTGAAAAATACCAAAAATGACCGAATCAAAAACAGAAAATATGTTTTTATATCCTCCCCACCCCCCTTATTTTTTTTTAAAAAAAAAAAATTATTTTAGCCTCTATACTCGAGATACCCAAATTGTCCCTAACCAAAAATTACGAAACTGCCATTATTTTTCAAAATTTTTTTAAAAAAGGCATAATTATGAAACTGTCCTTATAGATATATAAAATGAAAAATCAAGCTGAAAATCAGTTTAGTCACCCTCTATCAAAACCATGCAAGCTGACTACCGATTTGCATAGTCATCGCCCTTCTCACACTGTCGCCGTAATTCCCAAACCATTGTAGATCGTCAGTGAGCTCGTCGTCCTCCTCCATTGGTGAGGGTATGTTGATATGCTTTGGTTTGGTTGATTTCGTGACTTTTGGATTTTTTTTGCGATTTCTAAAGTTGATTTGTGTTTTATATATTGAGTATTGTTAATTAGGGTGAGATTATGTTATATTTGGTTAGGATGTGGTTGGATTTGGATTGAAAATATAGGTTTGGTTGAGTTCGCAATGTGCAACAACGATTAGCTTTTATTGGGCAACATAGCATGACGTTGGGTCAAGTTGATCAATAAAGGCCGATTGGCTTTTATTGGTCGATGTACCTCAACGTCGGAGTATGTTGACCAACAAAAGCTTATCGGTTTTTGTGATTGAATAGATTGTCCATATACGTCGATCACAAAGCTGATAAGCTTTTATTGGTACACATACACCAACGTCGAGTAATCTCGAACAACATAGATCAATATAATTTTATTGGTCCATGTATCTCGACATCAACATATCTGTACCAACAAAAGACGATCTGTTTTTGTTATGGAGGCATATGATCCATATTGCTCGATCATAAAGCGGATCGGCTTTTGTAAGTCTATATATGCCGACGTCAAGGTATATTTATGTGACATATTTACAAATAAAAATCAATTGGCCTTTGTTGATACAAATAACCTGATGTTGGTGTAAAAGGACCAACATTACTATAAAAAAATGTACTTTTATACCATGTATCACGTCGAATGAAAGTCAATATGGCGGTTGACGTAGCCTCAATTTCAAATTGATTTACATCTGTAACAATCCAGTATAGTTGTGAAGGGTTAATTTTAAATTATGAATCCGAAAATCTAACTTTTGAATACTTCGTATTATCTGCATCCACTCCAGTTTTAATATCATCGGCTACAAATTATAATTTCCTAATCATCATCTCCAGTATTCGATGTCTCATCACCATCACTATCTATGTCTCGATCTTCACCATCACGATCATTTGCGCCAAAATCAATGTCATACATTAAACTTTTTATAGACATAAATGCGATGACAAAAGCTGAAACATAATTTCTACCATTATAAGAAACAAAACAATTTTGACCTTCAGTCATAATCGGACTTACAATTCTATCCGCATGTGTCTCTACATGCCTTCAGTCTGGTATTGAATTGATGGCAAATGGAGGGACTATAGGATTAATACCTCCAGAATCTCTCACATTTTTATCAATATAAATATCTCTGTAATTAGTCTTTTTTTCTGAATCACACCCCGGACACTAAGATTAGTGGTGATAGGTATCTTAACAGTGGGTATTCACTTAGCTCTAAGTAAATAATGCAAATGGATGTCTCACATTTTTCTATTAATGCCAGTTATTATGTAAACAAAGTTCATCAACAGAGAAAAATTGACATTCTTAGGGCTTTTATCATAAACGTCTCACCCCTAATATAGCTATTCTTATTTTATTCATCGTTGCATTTGACTATAATCATCACTTCACTCATTCCTATAAAATTTAAAGTATAAAATAAACTAATCTCACCTATATTAGCAGGTTCATAAAAATCTAATCAAATATAACCACATATGATTAATAACAAACATATACAACACAAAGAAAAAATAACCAATAAAATTGATTTGTCAGGTTTTGTGAGTATACATAACCCAAAATGGATTCGGTGGACTCACATTACCCTAATTGGTTTTGGTGTATTTTTGCAAATCTAACTTACATAAGGTTAAATTAAAATAAAAAATCACTCTTACGGCTTTTAGCTAAGTAATATGAATAAAAAAATTGAAAATCAACCAACAATAAAAACATACCTTAAACTTGAAGAAAAACTTGAATGTGGAGTTTGTTGGAGACAAAGAAGTTTGAATGTGTATTTTTTGGAGTTAAAAAATATTTAATGGGTGTACAGATAATCTTGAATGGATAAAAAAAAAAATAGAGAATGGAAGAGGTAAAAATTTTATAGAAGAGAAAAATGAAGGAAAAAGGTAGTTTGATAATTTCAGATAAGGTTAAAAGCAAAATTTTTAAGTGAAAAATAATTAGGGATAATATAAATAATGTGAGGATGGACAGCAATTGTTTCAAAGGTAAAATAAAAACTGTTAAACGTATTTTGGTAGAAAGAAAATAATGAGGCTAAAAACGTATTTTCCCTTTTGTTTGGACCTAATCTAAAAAGGAATCTAACTTAGGTTGGTGAAAATTTTCCGTCTCAGTAGTCAAGAAGCACGTTGGAAATTGAAGAAGGACCTGTCATCAAAATTTTGATTTATAACTGTTCTTGGGATTGATTTTCAAACCATCAATCAAATCAATCAATCAAATTGCCCACACATGAACACCTTCAGTGGTTATGCAGCGTCACCGATCCCATGTTCTCATGCATGAGAAATGATTATAGGCCGGACCCTCTTCTTCTGTGAACAATGGACATCCACGTAAGGTCTGTTTGGGATGGTTTTCGGAAGCCTTTGAGTCCAGAAGCTATTTTTTAAGCTGTTTGATTAATAATCGAAAATATATTTTTACCATTTGAAAATCTTTTGAAAGGAAACTAGCTGCTGTGGTGTTTGGAAAAAGAGTTTTCATTTTTCTTAATTTATTATCAAAAATTAAAAATAAAAACGATCTCGCATGAACTATATTAATACGTTTTTAAACCATTTGTTTAATATATATATTTTTTAAAGAACCTCATTTTAACACATTAAATTAATTCTTTCAACAAAATAATAGTAATTAAACTATAGAGTATACTTGTATTTTAATCAAGTGCACCGACAACTCGATAAATGACAACACAAAACCAATTATAATGTCAAATGTGTTGAATTTCCGAAACACAAAGTTGAAAGTTTCTCAAACTTTCACAATAGTAAAATAGGGTAAATTATTTTTTTTATATGCTTCTTTTGATCCCATTATAGAAAGGGAAACAAAACATTTTTCCAAGTATATATGAGTTGGATTCAAATTTATAAACTTTATATATAATGACAAAAGATTTAACTAATGTTAGTACTATGAATATGCACATAAAATTACTATTTTTCTTTTAAGATATAAAAAATAATGTAATATGAGGGAGTTATTTATTTTTTTTTTTTAACATTACAAATAGAAATTATATCTATTGGGATATTCTAATATAAGACTTTAAAGAATAGTCCCCCAATTATGCTCTCCAATAAGATAAGAAGACAACCCACTAAATAAAAAAACTACCCAAACAAAGGTGGGTGGGACTTTTTTTTGGGTTAACATGGCCATCAGCTCGAGACAAGCAAAGCCAGACGGAATGGTGTCATTTCGCCCGTTCCTCTTGAGAGCGAGGCAGTTCATGTTATTGGCAAAGAGAAAATTACAAAAATGGGTGGATGTGTCAAGGGTGACTGGGAGTGGTCCACTCACGATGTAAATAGGGAGTCAGCTTTACGTGGGCGCAATTTGGATAACCCAATGCAGGTCTCTATAATTGGTCACAAGTTGCATCCAGTTAACGCCAATATGTCCAAAATTTATGTTGGTACTCTCAATGCTCTATTGGTATTGAATCGGACAATATCCCTGGAAAGACCCCACTTGAAAACAAAACAAAGCAATGCTGTTTTTAGTGCCATAGCATAATTAACAATGACAATAATACATGTCGTGTCTATGATAATTGCTTGGGCGGGTGTCCTTATTCTATTCTCTTTTAGAAAAGAAAACAGTAATCTACAATAGAATAACTATTTATTTTAACATAGCTTTAAATGTATTAAATCGAAATTATTGATTAATATGATTGATTATTCATGTGATTTCATCGTTTAAATAATAAATCCGAGCATGGTGAAGATCACGCTGATTAGTTATCCAGTAACTTCTAAAAATATCATATAGGACCACCAATAATTAGGATGTGACGGTGTGATGGTCGTTGGGCATAGAAAACTACAGTAATATATTTGTTAGCTTAGACAATGGATAATAATGTTCTTCCTTGCATCATGTACAGACAAGTTATGATCATATAAATTAAACTATGCCTACCATTGTAATGAGTAATTGAACTTTTGTGACCATTAAGAACTGAATTATTGAACTTGAAATCATGTATATGAAATTGATATAGAACTTGTAATTAAGAAAAGAAAAGGAGATGGAGGGATCAGAATCTATACTTCTATAATATTTACATCATGTTATTACAGGGTCCAATTTGGTTCACATGTTAGAATATCTTTTGATCCGATTTACATTTCGATTATATAAAAATTACATTGTTACAAAATATAATAATATGAACATGTAATAATATAAAAATTAAAATTCTGAAAACTCTTCCGATTATAATAAATTTACAATAATAGAGATATAAATAAAAAGTATCCAGACCCTTGTCTAACACGGTGATCTTGAGATAAAATCGCTGCCCCATCATTAAATGTTCAGCGTTAAAATTCGGCTTTTATGTTCCAATTTTCCAACATCTATTAGGACTAATATCCATATAAATTAAAGTTAAATATTAAATCTGTAATTTATATTTAAAAATTAATGCTTATAAGTCATATTGCTATATAAAATTAGATATCACATTTACAAAATTAAATGTTTATATAAATATGTCTGTTGTGTGTATGTTTAGGTTATCCCAAATGAGCTGGTAAAAACCCAAAAGCTTAGCAGATAAGGGCCCAATTACTAGGCTCCAGCTTGTCCAGATGAGCTCCCAGCTCGAGCTCCCTAGCTCATCAGCTCCCAACTCATCAGCTCTTCAACTTATCAGCTTCCCAGCTCGAGCTCCCCAGCTCATTAGCTCGTTTTTGATAAGCTCCGTCCCATCCACATCAGAACCAGCTCACACGATGGTGTGACGTGCATGGCCAACCATGTCAGATATTACAACCTGGATTACGAAGATTTTATCTAGCCCACTTGAACTAGCCTACTTGAATCAGCCACTTGGATCAGCCGCCTAAATAACTTGTTTTAACAGCTATCAGACTTATTTAATACAACCCAACTGTAATCATTATTGTATTTTAACTTATTAGGCGCCTCTGTAGCACTTCCTCATTCTATAAATAGGGGTGAGAATTATTGTAAAAGAGAGTTCTCTCGGCTCTCTCTCTTTCTATAACCAGAAAATATAACAATTAATATTGACTGCCTCTCCACCAACGGAGTAGGCACCGTGGACGTAGGCCTTCCCCTTGGTCGAACCATGTAAAAACTGCGTCTTTTTCATTCTCTCTGCCTCCATTCTCTTGCTTTGATTCTATTTTGTATTGATCCGTAGTCTTGGGTTTAAAGAACCTTGTTGACTAGATCCCAACGTCAACAATGCCCAATTTAATATAAAAAGGGTGATTACAAAATCTAAAATTTAAGCAATATTATGCATATTTATATGACTACACTGTGTATTGTTAATGATTTTTAGTAATATTATGTATAATAAAATAAAAGAAAATTTTTATATTTATTCATAGTTAAAATTTATATATATATTTTTATATTTATGGTATATATATTCAAATTTTATCATAAATATTTGTATGTATGTGTTTATAATTTTTTTACATCTCAAACAAAAGAATAATAATAATAATAATAATAAGGGTGCAGATATGGCCACCCAACGAAATGATTTACACAATCAAATTTTTTTTAAAATTTTATATTACTAAAATATTCCTACATAAAATTACTAATAAAACCATTTATTCTTAAATATATTTTTCTTTCACTCTCTAAAAAAAAAAAAAAAAAGATTGAGTAGTGTTTAGCATTCTTCATAATAGATTTTAAAGGCAAAGAAACCTAAACTCAATAGTCTAAGAAAAGTGCCTAAAGTTAATTTCATAATGCAAAGTCGAAATACCTCATCTAACCATATTGAATGAGAACTCAATTAGTTTATCTATTGGTCCCAACATCATTGCAGGTTTGCAGCATAAACTGGGGCAAAAAGAACATATTTAATTGGTTATATAAGTAGATAAAGTTGATGTAAAGTAGAAGATGAAATCAAACATGAGAATATTGGATTGAACTTTGGAGATTTGAAAGAAGGGAAGGATTGGTTATGAAGGAAAATAGTTAAGTGTTTATCAACTTTTTGTTTATTTAGGTATATATAATTCTTAACTTGTTAAATAAATTTTATTAGAGTTTGTAAATATTTTACTTGGATACAGTTTTTTTTTTTTGAAATGATTAATTGATATAACTGTTTAGGGTTCTTTATGGCATTATTAAAGGATGTTTAAAGTGGAATTTTAATTTATAAATTATATTGATGGGTGTATTAAAAATTTGGGTGCTTAATTTATTTTTTCGGTTGGCCACCCAAAAAATAAATAGAAAAATAGATTAATAAACAATCAAATTCATGACATGAGTGTTTCGAAGTCTCTGACTTCATTGAGCCCTTGCCGGTGATGTTTGAAATTTCAGGAAGAAGACTTTGTGATAAAATCAACGAAGGAGAGTCCAAAAGCTAGGTAATAGTAAAAATTCTGTTGAGTCATCATCATTCATATTCTATAAATGAATTTACCTTCTCTCTCGTCGTTGTACACGAGCTTTCTAGAAATAACAAATTTTCCGAGAATGGTGCAGTCCAATAAAGTCCTAATAAAAGATAGTTCTAGAAACTGTAGATGACCACGAAATAATTTCAAAAACAAGGACTGAAAATGAAATACAACAATAAACAAGGATGTCCGCGAAAAACCTAGAGAATTCCAAAACAGCCCTAGAAGTTTTCACTATTTCTTTTGGTTACAATCTAGAGATTTGTTAGAATATGAGTAGAACTCACCATTTTGTTATAAAGACAAAAGAGATATACCATTAAATTAAAATCAATTCATTCAGCTTAAGTATCTTTTGAAGTAATATTATAATTTATAATTATTCTTAAAATATATTATAATTTCAAAATATAATAAATACTTCTTTTAACTTTTTATCAAACAGTATTACCTTTTTTTTTTTTTAAGTAACTGTAACACTAGTGTAGATAATATTTGATTATTTTAGATCTTGATAAATTGTTAATGTATTCAATGTTGGATTTCAAAGCAAAATTAAAATTCACTAAGAGTTTTGGCCTATCTTAAATTTAGAAAATTATTTTTAGAAAGGATCAAACATTTTGAGTTTTGGTAGTTTTGATTCCCCAAAACTCAAATTATAAAATGTAAAAGATATAAAAAAATAAATAAATTAGTGGATTTACTATTTTTGTCAATTTTTGATCGTTTCATTATTATTATCATATAAACTAATTTAAATAATACTCTACCATTTCTAGATTGTTACTCATTGAAGGAACAAATGGTACCCCAAGTAGGGAAAGTAAGAGATTGAGTTTGACTCCTTACTAGAGGCTGTCACTCGTGCCGCTTATAGGAATTATGAGTCACAACCGTTATAGGGTATTGCAAATGTCTTACATATTTAGAGGAGTAGAAATTCGATAACCAATGACAAGGGGGTTGGTGGAGCAAAAACAAAGAAGAGGAGGAGAGAGAAAGAGAGATTTGATGCAGTCGAACTAAAGGTAGTAATAAAAACTAAAGATAATGACCCAAAAAGAATATTTCTTTAATTTAAAAATCGTAAAGAGACAATTTTTTTTTATTATTTTTTGAGAATTAAGTAAAGAGATAATTTGTTTAACCTAACTAACAATTATTGATAAGAACAGTTAAAACTTTAGAAGCGGACAAATTTAATAATAGACTTAAATCAAATATTTGCTCAAGCTATTAAAATTCCAAGGTTAATAATGGAGGGAGAGAATACAAAGAGTGGAGTGAATAAGAACACCAAACCAATCCCTACTACACCCCTTATTCAACTTCATAATAATTCATGTTTGAATATTATATTATTCGTTCAATTTTATAATAATTCATGTTTGAATCATTATATCATATATAGTATTTAACTTGATAATAATATAGGATCCGACCATTACATACGTATGCACGTTATTAAATTGATAATAATATATATTTAAATCGTTATTCCACACGTAATATTCAACTTAAGAATAACCCAAGTTCGAATCGCTACACTTATAATAGCTGATGTAATATATTATGTTGAAAAAAGAAAAGTTCAAGACTTCTTTTGCTTCAAAACTAAGAATAAATAACGGGACTAGGGTTTGTTGGGGTTTTTACATTTTTATATCGAAAAGTCGCTAGATACATATTTTTTAAGAGATAGAGAGAGACAAACCCAGAAAGCAAAACTAGAAGGAGAAGAAGATGGAGAGACCGAGGTGTTTCTTGGACATATGCATAGGAGGGGAGTTGGAGGGTAGAATTGTTATAGAGCTCTTCAACGAAGTCGTTCCCAAGACTGCCGAGAACTTCAGGGCTCTTTGCACTGGTGAGAAGGGCATTGGACCCGTCTCTGGTCTTCCTCTCCATTACAAGGTTTGTCTTCCACTCTTGTTCCTTGTCTTTCTTGCTTTGTTATGTTTTGTGTTGTCTTTTTGGATTCTTGACATGCATTGGAAATATAACTTCATTTTTATGGAAATGATGTTTGGTTGACTTTTTGATATCTGGGTAATATTTGGATTATTGATTGTTTTTGATTTGTCAGTGATATATATTTTTACCCACTTCGCTTGTAGTTTTCTTTTTTTAATTTTAGAGATGTTTTTGTGTATTTTTCGTTTTGGAAAGGACCCTGTTTTTTCCTAAATTGTTTAATGAAATGCTGGTTTTTGCAGTTATTGTTTAGTTGATCAAGTTATGTGTAGTCATGGAATACGAGTATTTGAAAATTTATGTTATGGACAACGGGATTTTCAAGACGTATGTGACTGTTATTTCTTGTTTTTGGCTCACTAGGAACAAAAATAAATTCATGAAAGACTTGATTTTTCCACATATGTGGTTGTTTTGTATCTATAAAGCATCTAGTTTCAACTTCGATGCTGGCTTTTTGGCATCATGTATGGTTTTTGTGCAGTTGCATTGTTAGTGTTTTGGCTTTTGTTTTTGACTCATTTTGAGTTAGTGAAAAACTGGATGTGTCCCCTGCATGTGTTGTTGTCTGATGTGATTAGCTTATCGATGACATGGATAGAGTTTATTTGTGGTAGTGAGTTGTTCAGAGGCCAGTTAAAGTTTCTCTTATAGTTATACTTTTTGGTAATGATATCTTTTGTTTTTATTTCAGGGAGTGCGTTTTCATCGTGTCATTAAAGGCTTTATGGTACAAGGAGGAGATTTTACTGCTGGAGATGGCACTGGTGGAGAATCGATTTATGGATTGAAATTTGAAGATGAGAATTTTGAGTTGAAACATGAGCGGAAGGGAATGCTATCGATGGCTAATGCTGGCCCTAACACAAATGGGTCTCAGTTTTTCATCACAACCACTCGTACATCTCACTTAGATGGGAAACATGTAGTTTTTGGGAAGGTAATTAAGGGAATGGGAGTTGTTCGTTCAATTGAGCATGTCATAACTGGTGAGAATGACTGCCCAACCGTCGATGTGGTAATCACGGATTGTGGAGAAATTCCTCAAGGGGCTGATGATGGGATATCTAATTTTTTCAAAGATGGTGATATTTATCCTGATTGGCCTGCTGACCTTGATAAGAGTCCTGATGAACTTTCTTGGTGGATGGAGGCTGTTGATTCTATTAAGGCTTTGGGAAATGACCAGTACAAGGTAATAAGTGTTGTTTATGGCTCTATCTTGCTTCATTGCACTCTTATGTAGTTTAAATTAGTACTTTAGAGTTTAGCCAAAACTGAGTTATATGCATAGGCAAGCAAAATTTAGCAATTTCTTTCTTTTGGGCTTATAATTTGGTCTCAATGTTGTTTCTGCTTATCACTCAATGCTTCTGTTTATTTTTTCTTCCTTTTTTTAACCTTAAGAACTATATATAATGCATCATTTATGGTAATCATTATGCGCAGAAACAAGACTATAAGATGGCTCTAAGAAAGTACCGGAAGGCTTTACGTTATGTGGATATCTGTTGGGAGAAAGACGGGATGGACGAAGGTTGATTATCACTTTATTGCATTATGTTAATCTCTTATGCTGCTAGTTTCACCTAGTCTCAGTTATATCTGATTGTACTTTTATCTTACATTTTGTGGCTCTGCAGAGAAGAGTTCAGGTTTGAGAAGGACAAAGTCCCAGATATTCACTAACAGTGCTGTAAGTTCTTGGTTTTACCGTTTGATGGATTGTGTTTGATTGTTGAGCCATTCTGATGTATACAAGTTATATATTGCTCCCTGAGTAAAATCAGAATATAAGCTTTGATGCTCAACAATGACCACTAGCATAGATATAAAGTTAAGTTTGAACAGGAATGTCAGAAATGTGACATTGTTAGTTGCTGTGGTAGTCATACCCTGCAATTAATATTCATCTTTCTAGGATCGGTTTTTCCCTTTTATGACTAAGACATCATATATGACATGGTAAATGGGTATGCTAATTTAATTGATGGTTTATATTATAATGTAGGCTTGTAAACTGAAATTGGGAGATCTGAAAGGAGCATTGTTGGACACAGATTTTGCACTGCGTGATGGAGATAACAATGTGAAAGCTTTGTTTCGCCAAGGTCAGGTTAGTATCTTTTGCCAGTAAGGATTTCGATAATTCAGAGCGTGGAAGCTTTGTGCATATAATTATTGTGAGCTAGTGTCAGGGAATATGTTCTCAGGAAGACTGAGGGCAGGTGCATATTAGAGTCACTCATCTTTGTGAATCGTTTAGCTTTTGGCCTTTTGCTTTGCGTTGGAATCTTTTTCGTATGCAGAATCTTTTTTAAATTGAAGTGTATCAATTTACTTGTTTCTGGTTATTATTGTTCTACTGGTCCTGTCCGTAGGTTTTTCTTACTTTACTTTTTGAATAATTTACAAACTGTTTGCAAACCTGATATGCTGCATTTTGTGTACAATGAAATAGTTTCCATTCGTAATGTGTGGTTTTTATTAATCAGGCACACATGGCCCTCAATGATGTTGATGCTGCCGTTGAAAGCTTTGAAAAGGCACTAAAATTGGAGCCAAATGATGGTAAGTAACAAATTTGATTGTGCCCCAGCCATGAAATTCATGGTGGACTGACTCCCAGTTTTAGATTTTTTGGCCTTCAATGAAATACTTGGAAATGATAATAATGTGCTATTTCTTTCAAAATATAATAAAATTTACATTCACATGCCCAGGATACAAATTGGCAATTTGATGTGTATGGTAATAGTATGAGTTTGGCAATCAGAAGGATGTAGAACAAACAATTGACTTAGTCATTCGAATGACTTAGTCATTTGAATTAGACTCACACGCTCACTGGTAGTCTAGTTATGTTAATGTGTATTCTCATGGATGGAAGTTGAACCTGTTTAATGGATTCCCTTGAAACTTGCTGATAGGATATATGTTCCTTTTCAGGTGGAATTAAAAAGGAACTTGCCATTGCCAAGAAGAAGGTTGGTAAATTTAAACCGATTTCTACATTTTCTGGCAATAAATGGTTGTGATTAACTGGGTTTAAAATAATTAAACATGTTACAGATCCATGATAGACGCGAGCTGGAGAAAAAACAATATCGCAAGATGTTTCAGTAGCTTTTCTGTAGTTAAAACTGGTATGTCAAGTACCTTCAGAAAAAGGTAGTCCTCACTTAATCTCCAAAACGATTACCTGATAACTGCTGTAATTTGGAATGCAGGCTGCCGATATTTTTGAATGTTCAAAATCCTAGTATTGCTGGATAGGGTCATCTGGTTCAGGCTTTTTTGTTACAAGACCTATAATCTGATGGAGATATATTAGGTATTAACATTCATTCTCCCATCGCTTAACATATGTGATGCGATAATCATTTGTGGCACGTGACTCTGATGATTTATGATAGTGGAGTATTCTTCTATTACATGATTCCAACTTGGGCGGTCCCTGCTTCTCGATTTATGTTTTCAGAATTCATGAATCACTATTGAAGTATATGTGGTTTCCTGATACTTTCATTTTTACTTTCCAGGTTATTCGGGAGCAGAGGCAACACTACAGCAAATTTTTAACTGTACAAATCTGAGGCTTGAACCAT
This sequence comes from Dimocarpus longan, assembly GCA_022984855.1. NCBI lineage: Eukaryota > Viridiplantae > Streptophyta > Magnoliopsida > Sapindales > Sapindaceae > Dimocarpus > Dimocarpus longan. The sequence continues at coordinate 28,007,774 of CM041020.1, forward strand.
TCTTAAAAGAAATTTTATACAAGTTTACTCAGGATTAGTATGAAACTGGCAGAAAATTATGAATTCCTGGTTAATGAGATTATAATCCAATGCTTTTATTGTTCCATCTGAAACTGGGTATAAAACATATAATTTTGTTGTGTACTAATTTTTATGGTGACATTATTTTGTTGACTCTTTGATTTTTGATCTGCATATGGGAAAATTCTTCAATATGATTGGATGTATATATTCAATTCAATAATATTGTTATATGGTATGTTGTCAGAAGTTGGATGAATATATTCAAGACGTATTGAAGAATCTCTTATGCAGATGTGCATATCCTTTGGGCACGTAGACTAGTTTATGATGTTTTTCTCTCCTGGGCTCGTTTTCTTATGTACTATCGCTTGTTTTTATCTTGGCTTGAATTTAATTTTGAAAAACATTGAAGAAGTTATTGTGTATTTCAAAACAAGATCTGATTTGGCCAAAAAAATTATCTCAAGGGTTGTTGGAATCATTGCTCTATCTTTGTGAATTCTTCAGGCTTGGGTTTTAATATATGGTTTTGCGTAGTCTTTACTGTTGAAACTTTTGTTTCTCTATAGTAGTCGGTACCGTAAATTAGTGTGATAGTTTTCCTACACTTTTGAATAGTATGATTTTATATTTGTGAAAAGATATGTTTGGATTCGCATTTGTTCATGCTGTGTGTCCTATATACATCCATGAGAGGAATAGTGATTGAATAATTATTAAAACATATTTGTGGACTCAATTGTAATGTCACAAGTAATAAATGATAAAGATACCATCAACCAAGAATAATAATCGAGTGTGGGGGGTTGGCAACAACCCCACCTGCACTGCAACATGTGCAAGGTTTGACGCTCATAGGCCCCCAGAAAGAAAGAAGTGACAATTTTCCTACTAATTGTAGATAATCTTCTCTTGTCATAGGAATGGATTTTTGGATCATAAGGTATCAATACATATATGATTAATATCAGGAGATATAATTAAAATAATAATAACAATAATGATAATAATCAATAATCCTCTAATTAGATTGAAAACAAAGATTTAGTTTTAGTGGTAAATATTGGGTGATAGATTTACTAACCTCTCCGTTAGAATTCTTCTTGTAAGTTGTCGGTAGATGAGGTACCATTAGGTGTGGTGTTTCCAGTAGGAGACGTGTTGCCAATTAACAAATAAATAAAATATTTACGTAAATTATGTTCTTTGTTTCTATTTCTATAAATTATGTTCTATAATTTGTTGAGATAATCCCAATTTCCTCTTGTTATTTGATATAATCGCTAATTTTTCTTCAGTAATTTACAGAAATCTTATTTTACTCATTATGTTAACTTTGTTAGTGGAAACATATTATAATCATAATAATATACGAAAAGATCAAACTCTCTCAATAAAAATTAAAGATTGGATCTCCACCGTCCAGCAATTTTGATGAACGATGGAGGTCCACTGTATCATGTTTTGTTCTTCTTCAATGAAGAACATCCAAACAGCTAAAAAAAAAAAAAAAATTAACACCATGCACACATTAATCCATTTTCGGAGTTTTGTCTTCGCTTTTCACATACATAACACATGGAATTTTAAAAAAAAAGCAACAGAAACTTTAGCATCACCAAACACCAACACTGCAACATCAAACATCAAAAGAAAAAAAAAAATCCAATACAACATCAACCATTCAAGAACAAAAGACACCAATATCATCAAACACCACGTCAATAAACAATATTCTTCTTCATTTTTCATCAACAAACATTACATCAATTACAATAAATAACCATATTGCGTTTTAAAAAAATTGGAAAAAAAAAAAACAACACCCAAATTTATCATCTTTATCCTCAAAAAATTGAAAAAAAAATTAAAAGAATTTTTTTAAAAAAAAAAATGAAAACATTGGATTTTCTTTGTCGGGGGTCTCCACCAAGATCAGGGGGTCTTCGGCAAAGGAGACTTAACGGTATCCATCATGTGGAGACCAAAACTGATCTCCAGACAATGAATACCAGATCTGGACTCCATCGTTTATATTGGTCTCCAGGTGATGGAAACGAGATCTGATCTCTTGCGTGGTGGAAACCACCATCTCAGATTCAATGTTCTTCGTGTTAACGCTTGGTTTCCAACGAAGAACGAGATGGAAGATGGAAGAAGAAGAAGATGAAAGCAGAAGAAAAAGAACATGGAAGAAGGAAATGGATAAGGTCAATTAGAAGAAAATGAAATAAAAAGGCAAAGAAAGTTTTTTTTTTTTTTTCATTTAGATAAAAAAAATTAATATATTAATTAATTAATTTTTTCAAAAAAAATCTATTTTAATTAAATTAAAATAATTAATTTTTATTATTATATTTTTTATTTTGTTTTAATAGTTTTGCCCTTCTACATAAGGGTCAAACATTAGCTTTTAACATTCAAGTTGATGGCATAGAGTTTTTTTTTTTATTATTTTAATAAACTATAGGGAGATTTTTGGATATATCTACAAACTATAGGGAATATTAGCTATTTCTCAAACTAAGGAGGGATTTTGGTTATTTTATCAAATTAGAGGGACGAATTGGGATTATCCCTAATTTGTTTCTTTCTTCCGGCGTCCCTCTTTGTCTTGCTATCCCCAAGTACTACTCATGCTACGTCTTTTCCAAAGGACTTGCAAACTATTAATTCTGAAACAAATAGTGTAGTTGCTAGAGGCTCCTCCACTTTATGGCCTTTTGAACATGAACAGTGGATGTCGACCAAGTGGGCACGTCCATTGCTGTTTTTTGTCTCCCTCGGCATGGTGTTATAATATCATACGTACACACCGACTAAACCAGAGGTTGAATAAAATCTCTTTTATTCAATCTATTTTGGCTTCTTCTAAGTCTTGATATGCTTGAAACTAAAACATACTTAAATTATCAGTGATCAAAGTACTACAAAATTAATAATATGCAATTGAAAGAAGATTGGGAATTATCATTATCCTTATCATTATTATTCTGATTGGGAATTATTGAGAAAGTTGATTTCAGTCATATTATATGATTAGTAATCGAATTAAAAAAAAATTGGATTTGCGATTAAGCATGGATTTTTTAATATAAAAAAAAACTATGACAGTTACTAATTTAAAAAGGATTGGGAATTATTAGTATTAATAATATTAATATTATTATTATTATTATTGTTTTGATTGGAAATGATTAAGATAGTTGATTTCAATCATACTATATAATTAGTAAACGAATTCAACAAATTGGATTTGTAATTACGCTTGGTTTTCTTAATATGAAAAAACTATGACAGCTACTAAAATCTACATCCATTCTTTGTCAAATTTATATTCCGTTTCCACCTAGAAACTTGTTTAGGATATATAAATATATGAAGTAATGATATTCTTGTTTCTTGTTGTAAGACTTATTAATTTGCAGCTTCTGATTCTCATATATATCTATCATCACAGCCTATGAAAGCGTGGCCGATTGGGCGCATTTTGATGACGATCATCTGTTTGAAATTGCCCGCCGAATTAAATCTTTTAAAGATGTCAATAGATTTAGTCAAGTCTGCTCTTCTTGGAGATATGCTGCGGAAAGACTTGCTTTGACTTTCCATGGCTTATTCTTCCTCCGAAACAATGCAATTACTTCATGGATTTCTTTAATGCTTCAAACAATACTATTTGCCCACGCAAGCTTTCCCAAGTTGTTGGCAAAAAATATTATTCTTCATGACAATCTCTCAAGATCTTAGCATGCATCTTTTACATCTCTTTTCACTTGAGCGAATTCAACTCCCCCATTTAAAGAAGGAGAAAAAGTATTACCACGAAGTCCTACATCATTTTTGTCAGCAAGTTTTTTCTATCCTCAAATCCTTCGTTAACGTCCGATAGATTATACGGTGGTGGTCATTCAATCGTGTAGAAGGTTGTTGGCATATTATAAACCGGAATTGACACATACAGCGGTCGTTATTTCGATGTTACTCTTTGCAGTGGTTGAATAATGGTTTGTGATATTAACGGTGATAATCCGACCATAGCACATCAGGTGGTACAATTAATGCCTTGCCATCTTCGTCGAGGCTTTCTTGAGTATGGTTATTTATATAGTAGAATCAGGAGGAAAGCAATTAGTAGTTGCACGGGAGAGTACCGTCCCTAGTAATTATGGAGACGGGTTCCAAGTTTTTGATGTGGACTTGGAAACTGTCCGAGATCTGGGATTTGGGGAATAAAGTGCTGTTTTTGGGCCATAATTCTTCGTTTTCTATTGAAGCATCGAATGATTCTTATTGCAAGCCGAATTGCATATATTTTACCGATGACTACTGGGAAGCTTATTGGCGCCTGTGTAGTGGAGGAGGAAGAAATATGGGAATATATAACTTGGAAGACGGAAGTGTCAACCCATTTTTTAATGGCTCTTCACTTAGTCGTATTAATCCCCATATGTGGGTGGAAACAAACAATAATTAAGATTTTTAAAATTTAGTTGTTGTGTTTTCTGTTCCTTTTATGTACAAATATTGCAGTGTTTACTTTGTTAATATTAATCAATCCGAGATTTGATTACATATTCTAATTATCATTATTTTTTTTTTCTTTTAATCTGATTACATTGCATTAATTGATGATTGAATGGATATATATGAGTACTCAATAAATTGGAGTTATAGAAACTCGGTTCCTCATATTGATGATATGGTTAGTGTATTACCAACATGATCAACGAGAAAATGAGCCTATAGGAATCTCATTACTATATATTTGTATAGTGGGAACAACGCACAGAATTTAAGTCATATTAATCATGTAGAGTGGTGCAAATTTATAAATATCTTGACCTAGTTTTTGAGATTTAAGATAGATTGTCAGTGACATTTTCTCTAAACTAAATTATCATCTAATCAATAAATTGTAGTTATAGAAACTCGGTTCCTATGTTGATGGTTTCACTTTTATAAAACACAAGGAAGAGCCTATAGGAATCTCGTTACTGTATGTATGTATACATATTACATACCGTAGGAACAACACAGAATTTATTTAAGTAATTTATTCATTCAATTAAATAAAAATCAACAATATCTTTTCAAATTTTTTAGTTTTAAGACCTTGAATTTTTTTTTTTTTTTTATAATTTTAATCCAGTGAACAGTATATGCCATATAGCCGTATGCTAAAGCGTAGCATAAAAAGGAAGCTTGTGGAACCTGGCCATAGTGACTAGAAATAGTCAAGTATGTAAAAACCAATTAATCTTAAAAACAGAAACGAAGAATCATTTTGGCTCAAGCAGAACAGTACCGAACTGATAAAATACCAATTTAATGACACAAACTAGACAAAAATTGATAATTTTGTGTTAAACCAAATATATACATTATTTAACAACATCCACCACCGAAATAGGTTGCAGTTTTTGCAGCATGTACAGAAGCATTCAGAACCAGAATCAAACTCAAATTATTTTAGCATCATTCGTATGGCAATCATTCTAATCGTAGTAACTCCGACCTGCCATCCTAAGTATTGGTAGTTGATTTAAGTAAAGGCTTGAAAGCCAAGTATAATGTAACGGTCCATCTACAATATTTACAGTGTTTTAAAAGTCAAGACGAGAAAATAAGTTGTTGCTTGTGACCAAAGTTTGCAGTTCATTCATCCAAAGGTTGGGTAGCAGCCAACTGTCTAACACGCTGAGCGAGTCGACGTCTGCGATAGATGCCAATCAAACGAAGGATAATCACCAAAGCAATAGCAGTGTAATCAAACACTCTCACAATTCCCAGACTCCCTGTAAAAAGCAGCAGAGACTTTATGTCAGAAAGGGCTAAAGGAGTGCACCTATTGTGCAATAAACATTCCAATAAGTATGAAGCACCAAAATATAGGCGCAACTAAGATGACAGTGAATGCCAACTCCTGTGATGATCAGAACTCAGAATCATCAAATTCTTAACATTCCTCAAAACATTTTATAATGAAAGTGACAAACCTTCCAGCCTTAAGAATAAAATAGTCCAGAGGCATCGATTGAACCTAAGCATCCCCACTACATATATGTAGTTGAGGAGAATGCAACCAATTTGATAACGGATCCTGCTACTCAATATCAAAATTTATATAAAAACGGTTCATATAAATTAAATAGGAGTCCTCACCTGTTGGAATGAAGTTAAAAGGAGTGGCTGCATATAGGGTACTCAGGAACATCTGCAAACAAGAGACAAATTCATGTTTAAACAAAGATCAAGTCATCGTGTCCATGATCAAACGTAATATGAGTAACCTATTATAGCATGGGGTAGGGTAGTTCACAACTATGATAGAAGTAATAATGCTTATATGTAAAACTTAATACAATAGTAGGTTGAAAAGGTCTCCACATAGTTATCCACATAATACTAGGGAAAAAATATGAAAATAAAACTTAACAATTATGAATTAAAATCCACATGATCTATCATCCATCAATCCCTGCAGAACACTTAACAATTAAAATAAAATTTGAAGGCAAGAAAATATATGTACTGTCATTGTCTAACATCTGGATGAACTTAACTGCAAAAAGTCGCATCTCATGCAGGTAGGCATCATTCCTATCAGGATCCATCATCTCTCCCAACATTCTCTTAATAAAGAGTGGCAACTCACGCACTTTCTGTTACGTACACAATATAAACAATGTTCATTCCAGCTTTAAACAAAAACAATTTTCCAAAACATACTTCGAATAGAAATTCGGTAAAGAATCTTGAAGCAAGCAAGGTAATTAATTCAACAAATATTAGTAGACTGCAAAACCGAATGCCAGTAACTATCTGCTAAGGAGTATATATGAAGCCCTTCTCAGAAAACACATTGTTTTACAGAACTCATTCAAACTAAAGCAGTCATGTTTAAAAATTTATTAACATTTACAAACATCCTTTACTAGGAAAAATACCTGTACAAGGCCACGTGCACCTCCAACAAAAAGGAGGTTGTATCTTGCAATATTTTTGAGAACCTCAGTAACCTCCTGCTCCTGTTGGTGGTGTAGCGATGCTTCCGGTGTCAACCTATTAATGTAGCGACAGCACATGGGACACTTGCAAGGCTTTGATGCTGAAGAATAATTCCAAACCTGCAAGATGCAATTGGCTGCACAAGAACACACACCAATATTAAAACATGACTCATGCTCCAAAAGGTCCTTATATGATAGAACAAGAGGACCATCAGTAAAGTGTTCCTCCAATGTATTTACAGGGACAGTTCATTGTGAAGTCAATTAAATCACTTTTAAAAACATACCTACAAAACTAAATTTCTGTCTTAATTACATGAAAAAATAAAAAAGTACAACCAAAGAAGCTTGAAGCCTCTTAGGGGTTAATATTATAAATACATGAAAAGAATTACATCGAACAAAGAAATGAAAAAGGGAAAACCCAAAAAACATAAGCAGCAAAAACAAATGTACCCTAGGAGGAAGATCATTTCTCCGAAAGTAGCAGGTCTTTTCCAAACAAAACTAGAAACCAGCAAAACCAAAAGTCCGAATTCATTATTAGCTAATAAGGTAATATATTAAACACTTATGGATCAATCACAAACTTCCACCAGACATTTTTCACTCGGGTATGCATCTTAACTTGAGTCTTGAGGCCAATAATAAGTGGGGAAAATAAACCAGCTGGTCATAACAATCACAATTGTACCCCCCAAAAAAATCCAGGTAGCAACTAAAACGGGTAAACTTGTTTAACACAAACTTGAGCCGAAATAAAGACTTGAAGAACAAAATACTAAAACATCAATTTGTCATTTATTGTTCCATCCAACACAGCTCAAAGCACATAATTAAAAGTTGTTGATTATCATATTAAAAACGAAGCACAGTCAGTATTCAAAACACAAAAACAGCTTCAATTCACCATTTCCATCATCACAAAAGCAAGACAATGTTGGCTTAAACCTAACCAAACCGGTCCTCAACTACCTTCTTGTCAATAACCATTTGCTCCTCTTCTGTTCCAACATTATCTCATCAACCAAACACAAAATGTCCACTAAAAACCCAAACTTTTCCATTAAATCAACAAATTTACAAACCAAAAATAAATAAAAGAAACAACTTTTCATCTCTTCTTTTCCTACATTTTCTCACCAACCAAACAAAATAACCTAAAATTTCAACAAATTGTTAAAAAAAAGAAAAAAAGAAAGAAATTACCGCAATACCAGTGACCGCAATCAGCTCTACAAGGAACGGTGAAATCGCCGAAACAGATCGGGCAACAATCGTCTGCAGGAGGAGCATCACCGTTTTCTTTGACGGTGTCGCCTTTTCCTTCTTCTTCGACGCGATCGCCTAGGTTTTCCATTTCCTCTCTCTCTCTAAAACGACGCCGTTTCACGCATTACTTCTGCCTCTCTCCGAGTGCAAACAATTCAATTCGTTTTTTCATTTCCGCTGCTCTCCCTCTCGGAGGAGACATCGATTTTTCCCCTTTTTTTTATGTTTTTCAAACTCTTTGTTTTATTTTATATATTTTTTATGGGTTTCGGGTCGGACCGACCGAAATGTTTGCGGCCACTGGGAGGCGTGAGCAAATATGGATGAGCGGGTTGTTTGTGACTTTTACAAAGTTTGACTCATCGCTGTACGTCTGTCATTCAAAATTCAACCACTGACTTTGCATTACCAGACTGATTAATGACACGAAAATAATTTTAATTATGATTATGATCCAAAATTATAATTAATTCGTATTATCACGAAACTTGTTTTTTTTTTTAATAGATTTGATTACTTTATCCAATAATTAAGTTAATCTAATAATTGTAATTATTAATTAATGTTATTCAATCAGTAAGCCAAATCCTAGTTTTAGGTATCATTTGAGTATGAGAGTGACTTGATTAAGTGAGCAATCAATGCTTTGTTTATCTTGATTTAAGTGTGCTATATTTATATAAAACACATGAGAATTTATATCCTTATTTGTACTTTGGTTAGTGAAAGGTTATTTCATTATTAACTGATATTAATTATATAATATTATTTTATCAGTCAAATGTCAGTTAATGAGAGTGGTTTTATAAAGTAAAATGTTTAGTATTATTTAAGTTATAAATCTTAATTTTGGAGGATTTAGAAGGAATGAAAATCTTGAGAAGCTAGGGTCACCAGAGAAAACATCTTTTGGAAAATAAATATAATTATTTTCCTGTGGTTCATGAGGACGGGGGACCTCTCTTTTGGATTATTTCCCAATAATGAATCGGTGAATGTGCATATATTTTGTAACATCATTTTATGTGCATATTTTATTAAAGTGTCATACAATCATTTGATGTGTACAAACGAAGAAAATTTTATCTATAACAGATATATGATGTATTTTCATTATAATCATGTTATTTTATAAATATTTAATGTCTATGATTAGAGAAAATTTTATCTAAAGTAAATACATAATTCGTTACAATCATATCATGTTTTATACATATTTTATGTATAATTTATTCAAGTTTCACCCACAGCTGATGCATCTTTATATTAAATGTGTCTTTGACATTTTCAGGTTAAAAAGAAAAACCTATATTTTATTTAAACTTATAAAAGACTTGAATCTTTGTTAGGCTCAAAACAAATTTAACATAAAATTAGATGGATGAAAACATAAGTAGCAATTAGGTAGTCAAAGTACGTGCCAGAACAAGAATGCAACGTGTATCAATGACATAATTAATTATTTGTACCCAAATCATATATCATGACACAACAGAACTAATTTGAGACTTACAGACTGTTACAACAAAAACCATTTGAAAATAAAGACATAAACGAAAGTAATATTACAACTCCCATAACATTATTTGCTCAAACATTAAACAAATTAAAGACACACGTACACATCACATTTATAAAACTACAACATCACTGCATCTTCCCAGGCCATGCCAGCTCTGTTTGTATTTAACATGCAATTACTATCAGTACTAATGCCAGCGGCGGAGCATTGGCATCACGAAGAACTTCATGCCACCTTGTCCGCAGTGAAGTCCCCCGCGTTCCCCGCAAGCAAAGTAGTAAGGCTTCCACCTTTTCAGCACAAACTTGAACCCCTCGCCACCACCTTGCGTGGTGTTTGCTATCAACTTGGCTCTTGACATGTCGCATGTGAGATAACTCCACATATTTGGCAGCAGGTAAACGCTATGAGCAAAAGGCTGGGTTTCGTTTGGAGGGTCGTACTTGAACACTGCAACATAACGTAAAAAATAAGGTTATTTATTTATCAAGTGAAGGATTCCGGATTATTTTATTAAAAAATAAAAGAAAAGAGATATGATTCATGAACTGACCAAGAATATCATTTACATAGATGGGAGCATTCTGGAAAGCCCAAACACTGTAATTGAAGCCAAAACGCCAGTGATCTGATCCGCCAACAATGATCTTGTTGGGACCGTTTGCGTTAGATTCATTTCTGGGTCCCCACCATGGCCAGTTTGTAGTGTAGTTGAACCCACCACCACCACCACCGTAGTACCAATCTTTGTTGGCTACAGTAACCGCGACCAACATTGAAGCAACAGCTAAAATGAGGAAGAGTTTATCTGCAACTGTAGTGAACCCCATTTCCACAAAACTTTATTGGGAATTGTTGAAATCAAGTTATGATTGAGAGACCAGTGAGATACAAGTGTTAATTTTGGTGATGAGAGGCCATGGCTGGACTGGTGCTTATATAGTATCAAGAGAGAGAGGTGGGTGTGCAGAACTGCCGATCAAATTGACCTTTTCTTCTTGTGACACGGGGTTGGTAAAAGATTATGAAAGGAAAATGATGAAGTGAATCTGAAACATGTACAACTGCAATTTTTTAATTTTCTGATCTAAGTCGTCCACTTCCACCAATTTTTTCAATTTCTGATCTAATTCGTCCACTTCAACTCCATATAGTTTATTTATTTTTCAGTTTTTCAAAGCAAAGAGTCATGTATGGTCAGCTTGCATGATATGCATTTAGGTCAGCTGACGTGTTATATTTTATTGATGTATGATTATCTCAAATTTTAAATATTATAATTGAATATTTTTTTATCGGAATAAATTTTTAGGTCTGATAATAACTAATATACATTTTGGTCATAATTATCCTTTTTTTCATGTCTTTAAATTTTTATTAGAAATTTTTCTCTTTTAAATTGAAATTGGTTATAAGGATCTAATTAAGAATTTATATTAAAATAAAGTACTGCATTCATCTTTTCGCTCTTAGGCTTGCATTTCAAAACATTTTTACACGTCTCATTGATAACATACTCTCATTTGTATCCAAAATGCAGATTATTATTTTCTTGAAGAGCATGCATGCTTTTTAGATTATGTTAATTATGTTGTAGGTGAAGTTCACTCAGGGAGAAAAACTTATATATATATATTGATGTTATATATATATATATATATATATATGAGCTACATTAATGGATTCATGTCATGTACTTTCTCCCGTGTATTTAAAATATTTGAGAAAACATTTTCCCACTTTTATTCATTAATTTGTTTTAATTTATCCCTCCACCTTACTACATATCGTTGTTTAAATCGTAAAATTTGCATACATTTTTCACAAGAGCTGTGTGAAAATATTTTAATGATACTAATGATAGTTTTATGATTTTTTTTTTTTTATCATAGAAGTATTTCCATATAGGACCAGTTAGCTAACTTTTTGAGTACATCTAAATAAGTCCTTAGGAAAGTGATAATTACGTCTCAAAAACAGTGTTGTAATGTAAACATCATGCCTTGCCTCAACACAAATTGTGATGGCAATCCTACCTGTGGACACCCGCCTATGATGAACATACGAATGATACCTTACAAATATGTGGACAAAGATAAATATGAAAACTCATGTAGGATAGGGACATGCAATCAATCTTACGGGAGATCCCAAAAAAAAAAGGAAAAAACCTATGAGATTTGACATAAAATTTTGGTACAAACAAGATAGGTTTTTTTTTAACAAAAATAAAAGGAAAAAACCTATGAGATTTGACATAAAATTTTGGTACAAACAAGATAGGTTTTTTTTAACAAAAATCTGAAATTATAAAATCTTTTGCTTATATAAGGGATTTTTCAACATAAATAAAAAATAGACGATTGCAAATCTTCTTATGGTTAATACCCTATCCACATACTTGCTTATATTGAAATATGATAAATTTATTTGTATATATTAATATTTTTAAAAATAAGCTATACAAAGGGTACCTGAAACGTATTTAAATTTTATTACGTTAATTATAGTGGTACAGCTTAGAAGTCTGATTTGGATTTTTATCATATTTGTAAATCAACTTAATAAAGCTTTAATTGATCGATTGATTTATTGATTTATTAATTTATCACAATAAGCAATTACGTTGGCTAGCATGAGTGTAGGCACTATCCAAATTATACCCACTTAATTTTTTATTTATTATTTTTTTGGTTGGTATACCCACTTAATTTTGCTTGTATGAAAATAAGTTTTGGAACCACCCTTCAATGTAGCTTCAAAGCATTTATTTGAATTGATAATATCCTAATTGGAATTACTACAACGTAAATGAATGTCTTAAAAGAAATGGGGTTATAGATGATAACCAGATAGAATCCACTTATACTCCATACATGGCCATTTGTACGTAGTCCAAATTTATTATTAGATAGATCAAACTTCTTATTTCTTTTTCTTCCCCCTATATTTACACTATTACCGTTTTAATATATGAGGGGTGGAGAAAGTAACTCAAACCCGCACCTTCACTAATATTGATGTAAATTGTTTATAATTTGGCCAATCTTATGGATCCATTAATTGTAACACTCTTGCTGTGATTATGCCTGATCATTAGTTCTCTGTTATTAGATAGATCCAACCCCTTTGCTCGTAGGGCAAAAATGAGGGCTTCCATAATAATAGTAAATTTTAATATCACTTATCACGAGTGACACGTCTGTAATTAATTATTTTTTAAAAAAAAATGTAGTATTTTTTTTTTTTTTTAAAAAAAAGTAGTATGTTTAATGTTGTATATTCTCTCGTATAAATTCAAAAACCAATCTTAACGATGCAATAATTCCAGGGAAAGCTTTATATGTTTTCTTATTGTACGGGCGTCATTATTTCATCAGTCAATCGTATTATTTAAGTAGTGTTTAGATAAAATATGCATTAAAGTACTTGAAACTGACGGCTTTAATTGGTCAAATGATATTAGTTAAAACCGCATTATTTACTTTCCTTTAGTTTCACATTCATAGAATTGACATTGTCTGCGGTCAACTCTAATTTGGAATTCAAATAACTTTTTAATGAGCATACCAGAATTTAGGTTCTCCTTTTCGGTTTACACAAAAATTTTCCCTTCTACCAACCCATTGCAGCTTTTATGGATTTTATTTATGTTTACCACTTTTTTTGCACAATAAATTTATTGTCAAAATATATTTTTTTATCTTTCTGTTTTCCACTTATTTTAGTACCTTAACTTTATTTCATTTAATTTCGTCTTAACTTTATTTCATTTGATTTCCCTTTTTTAGGATTAATAACATTGAAGGTTAAAGATATGTTGCCTCTACGTAAATCAAACACTTTAGTAAATTGGCTCCTACATATGATTGAGGATATGGCTATTAGAGGGTCTATGACTCCACATGCAAAATAAAAAGAAGATTGGATGAATCCCATATTCATAAAATATATAAAAGAAAAAAGAATGGTATATATATATCAATGAATGGAACCAAGGCTATTCAACAATATATACTATTTCTCATAAACATATGAAAAATAATTAACAAAAATTATCCCATAAATGGGAAATAAAAGTTTCCCACACCTGTACATTTAGCTATGACTCAATTTGATTTTGTTTTTGATTAAAGGGATAATGCCATCATGGTATTTACTATTTTTTTTTTCTTAAATATTAATACTGATTAATGGATCAAAAATTTTATTAGGACCGATGAGATCGACCACTATATTTGCAACCCACATAAATACTCTAACTTTATAGGGAAAAAAAACATTTTCTTAATGTGATCTATCTATATCCAATATTACCTATACGGTTTATATACATACCCTATCAATACCATCAGAACACTCTCCATGTATGATGAGACTTAACCCCCGCCTTACATATGTTAGGATTTCAGTCCCCCATCATAAATTAATGTTGAAGGTGAGCTGTGTATCACTTGAGCTAATAGAGATTGTGCAGCACATCGTGGTATAGTTAGGATGATTCTGTTTTCTATTGACATAATAACTTAATTTTTCTGATATGGCTTCCCAAAAACACATTGAATTATGTCAGTGAAAATAATCACTAACAAAAAACACATTGAATTATTTTGTCTATCCGCAACTTCCGACTGAATCATGCTAATTCAAATTATAAATCTTTATAAATTAATTGAAATTGCTCTTGTTCGTAATGCTTCCATCACCATTACCTAGCAGAGAAAAAAGTGTTGCTTTTAAGCTAATTAGGAATTTAATAATCAATTAACTCCATTTAGTTGACTTACAATTTATTTATCTCAGAAGAAGAAAATCACGAGGTAGTCTAGTGGAAACGAAATGCTCGAGAAGTTTGCTGGTGAAAATGAATATCACTATATCAGGCTAGCTGACTATTTTTGACTTTGTTAACCATGTCATTAACTCGAAGAAATTAAAGGAAATCAAATGGACCGAAAGTGGACGACTTCAGGATATTAGAATTCTATGATTACACAATTAACCTTCCAATCATGTTTTTATTATCATTATTTTTTATTATTAGTACTTAGTCCAGAAAACAATCGAGATTAACAAATATTTGACTTTAAGACATGGTTCGATGATCAACTCTCAATATAAAAAGGAGCAACCTATATTGTATGGAGGAGCAACCCACATATTAGTGAAGGATATGTGTTTCAACCTTTGATCTCAATGTCAACGCATGAGTGGGGTGACATTTTACTACTGTGCTAACCCTGTTTTATGTCTTATCATGTTATTATTATTAGTTTTGAACATCTATACAAACCATGTCAGGAATCCGCTGGATTTATTATGTCTTATCATGTTATTATTGTTAGTTTTGAACATCTATACAAACCATGTCAGGAATCCGCTGGATTTATTGATATCAAAGTGTTGCTTACACGACCAAAATTTGTTTTAAATAATTGAAAATACATCTCCTGACTTTCTAGTTTACACTAGAGAGAATTCTTTCATATATACTAATAAAGTAATAAATATTTGTAATAGGAATTGAACTTTCTACCACATAGTGAAGGAAGTGTATACCACTCAAAAAAGCGTACACTTGCATTCACATGCTAGTTCCTCAATTTCGAAATCTCTGACCAAACTCATCAAGTTACAAATTCAAAAAAGGTCATTTGGCAGTCTTGCACCACTAGTTCCTCCACACCATCCACTATAAATAAAGACCAATGCAGTCAAGCTTTCTCACAACCAACATTTAACATTTTAAAAATTCTCACTAGCCCTCTTTTCTTCATAGCTTCGTTTCACTAAAAATCCCTTGTTCAATTAATTCTTCAAGTTTTGCAGACATGGGGTTCCGTGTTTTGGATAGATCATTGATTTTGCTTGTGGCTGCTGCTTCTATGTTGGTCACAGTGAGTATGGCTAACAAAGATTGGTATTATGGCGGCGGCGGTGGTGGTGGTGGGTTCAACCATACCACAAACTGGCCTTGGGGACCCAGAAATGACTCTAACAAAAATGGTCCCAACACGATCATTGTTGGCGGATCAGACTGGCACTTTGGCTTCAATTACAGTGTCTGGGCTTTTCAAAACGCTCCTTTCTATGTTAATGATGTTCTTGGTCAGTTCTACTTTTTGCTTAAATAAAGAATCCAGGATCCTACACGTGAACATGGATTTGTAATTAACCTTATTTTATGCATGGTATTTTGCAGTGTTCAAGTACAATGCTCCAAGCCCGGCCCAGCCATTTCCACATAGCGTTTACTTGCTACCAAATATGTGGAGTTTTATGAGATGTGACTTTTCAAGAGCCAAGATGATCGCAAACAGCACACAAGGTGGTGGGGAGGGCTTCAAGTTTGTGCTCAATAGGTGGAAGCCTTACTACTTCGCGTGCGGTGAACACGATGGTATTCATTGTAGAGATGGGAGGATGAAGTTCTTCGTCATGCCACTACGTCGCCGCTGGCATTATTAGTCATTCATAGTCTTTCCTTACATCAGTTCATAAAAAATAAAATTAAATGTTTTAATAAAATTTAAGCAATTTATATTTATCATAAAAATCATCGAATAATATGTTAGTTATAAGTCATTAATTTGTTTATGTTTGATAAAGTTTGATTTTCTGTTTGTTTGTTTTTTTTTTTTTAATTCAAAGATGATGAGTGGATTTTAGTTTAATGAAGTTTTATGAGTGTTAGATTATTGTATCATGACTTTGTACTAATGTTATAAGTGGTAATGGTCAGATTTATTTTTGTTTTTCTTTGATATAGAATAATATGATTTTGATTATGCATTAGAAAAAATGCCTACATTTTTTTTTCCAGTTCGAAAGTTGGCTCCAAACACATTAATAACTAGCTAGTTCAATACACAAATTAAAGTTTTAATAACTAAGCAAACACTTTTTCAAAAAAAAGACTAACCGAACACTTGGTGAAAACTAAAAATAAAAATTTGATCACAGTTATTATTAATTAGAAGAATAGACAAAGTTTCTGATTAATAGAAAAAATTTAGTGGCCCAATAGTGTAATGTCCACCCTGATTTATAGACGTATTGAGTCATTAATATAATATGATTTTTATCTACTTTGATCACACGATGGAAACTAAATATTAAAAGCAACTTCTGATTAGGTAAAAGAAAATCATTAAATGAAACTCAACATCTCATATATACTAATTCAATCAAGTGTGAATACTTTCTATTATTCAAAATGAATTATAAAATTTTGTTTTGAGTTCATTGTTATTAAGTGGTCCACCTTATTCTTATTACTATTTTCTTTAAAAAAAATAAATAATAAACATTTGCATGGTAAAAGAAATTAGACACGTTTTGAGTTGTATGGTTATAGTTATTAATTATTCATAATAATAATTAAAATTTTAATAAGAAAATAAAAATATTTTCTCATCATAAAAAGATAGAAATGATATTTTTTTTTTCTAAAAATTAAAATCGAAAGTGTTAGAGATCTATTTCAATGACGAGATCAATACAATATATGCGATTTAGAAAAGAGATGCAAATCTCGAGGGAGCTTTTAATTTCGACGTAATAACATAAAATGGGCTAATGGCCCAAACGGTGGTCCAGCTTATCTTTTGGGCTGCTTGCAACTTAAAACAGCCCACCTGTTTTAATATATATTTTTTTTTTGTTAAAAAAAAAAAAAGGGAAATTCTCATCCGTTTATTGCAATGCAGAGCCTGCCCATTTGCCGTGAACCACAAAAGGAAAAAATGGTCTCATACTACAAAATTTAAATTTAAATTTTCATTTCAACTACGTTGCAACTAAGTTAACACTACACATCAATGAGTGAATGAGAGATAATTGTTATCTTTTTAATTTTTTAAGTTTTAATTTTTACATGTCCTTGAATTATAATTTAAGGGCTATCTATCAACCCCCTATCAATATAGGTACCGCACATTAATATATCCATTTATAACTATAATGATTAATGTATTTTTCTTTCATATTTTATAATAAGGATTTGAGTAGTTCAATTGGTACATACTTTCCTCAAATAATTTATTTGTACTGCAGGGGCTAGGTTGTGGGTTTGAGAGATGTGAGAGGCGAAGCAAAACCTTGTGGTTCGGAGACAGTACCCAGTAAGTGGGGCCGACCGAGGTCGGTAGGTAGTGCCCTGCCCCACAAGGGGGTCTCATAATAAAAAGGTGTACTGTCCCCGAGTCACTGGGTTTTGCTTCGCCTCTCACACTCCTCGAACCCATAACCTAGTCCCTACAATATAAATGGATTCTTTGAGAAAGATGTGTACTAATTGAACTACTCATCATCAACATTTAATAATATGTGTGCAAAGTTTATCCCCTTATTGTAGGAAAAGGTTTTCCTCATTTATCAATTTCCACGTAAATTTAAGGGACGATTTGGCAAGTAACAATAAGACAAGGATATGGTTGTCAATGGTGTTAGAAAACGCAACAACAAATGAAAAGGCTGTGGGGAAGAGTCCATTGTATATGTAACATAAGAACTGGTACCATATCAAATTTTTTTTTTAAAAAAAAACTAGTACTATAATTCTAATTATTAACGAAAAAAACATGTTGAAGAGAATATAAATTCTCTGATTTCGAGACATTATTCCATTTTATATGTTTAAAAATATTATGTAGTAAAGAATCCATACGCTTTCCTTCTTTGGCAAAAAAAAAAAAAGAATAAATGTCAAATAGTCTTAAGATTTATCAAGATTAAACAAAACATAAATTCTTTCGACATCTACTTCTATTTGCATAATAGAGAGATCTACTTTCACAAATATCATGAAAAAAACTAACAAATGCAAATGTTGTCGTGTATGGTAAAACTTAAAACCCCACTTACAACCAATGATTGTGCATCATTTTATTCATCAAAGTGATAAAGTTCAATTTTCATCAAATATATTTGAAAAGTTTTTATCCATTTAAAATAAGAATTGTAATCTTAATTATGAGAATTGTTTATTGTCCCGGAGGGTCAACGAACGATTTTTGTGGGGGCCGATCTGTAATTGTTGAACCTCTTTTTGATCTCGTAGGATCGCATCCGGAATAGAACTCTCAACCTTATAGGTTTTTTGAGTGCATAACTCTTACCGCCAAGCTGATTAAAAATGTCGATGTCTGGATCTGGTTGATCAGGTTCTTGAAGCCCAAACTGTAAATGGAACTAAATAATAGAGAAAAAGAAAAGTAGGAAAAGGAAGAAGCACTATTACGAGCAAGTTTTTACGTGGTTCGACCTAAGGAATAACCTACGTCCACAACTGTTCTCTTACTATTTCGGCAGAGTAATAATATATGTTATTATTTATGTGTTTCTTGTGTGTGTCTTCTCCTCTTTTTATAATGAATTTCAGCCCTTATTTATAGAGGGAGAGGTGCTACGGTTTCAGCACAATACAAGTATGTAATAATTTAGTATTAATTATACTTTCCAAATTTGTTACCCATCAGTGTAAATTCAAATCTTGTAAAAATAAGATATTGTCATTATCCCCATACTGGGTAGTTGAGTTTTCCTTAAATTGCGCTGCTATCATTCAGGAAAAACTCAACGTACACGCCACGCCACGAGTTGGATCTTGCTTTAGGCGAGCTGAGGTTGGATGTTAAATAGTTTTGACTATGATTGAGCAGCGACTTGAGAACTTGTTTATGCGAGTTGAGATCATGTATGTGCGAACTGAGCATTTGATACACTGAAGGCTCGTATCTGCGAGCTGGGTGTCTTATGATCTGTGGGTTTGTTTCTGCGAGCTAAATGCTGGCAAACTAGGCCTTTATTTATTGAATCAGTTTGTTGAATAATTTTATTGGGCTTTTACCAGTCCATTTACGCAGTTTCGAAAATACCTATAACAAGAATAGATATCGAAATTGTCATCTAAAAAAACATTAAACCACACCTCAAAGTGTGGAAGGAGGGGAGCACACCAGCAGCCACTTGGTCGGCTGAAAGAGGATGTGCATCTGTATTGTAGGCTTTTCTAATTTAAAAATTGTTTTCCTTTATTTCAAAAGGGGATATCCATAAAATTAATGTAAAAACTTGTCACCCATGTTAGGGTCAATTTGGGGCAAACAATTCCCCAAAAAAAAACCATATAAATATTAAAATATACATATACATGCATGCATGAGAGCGTATACAAATTAATTCAGGCAGATGCGTGGAATCCAAGCATTCATGAATCATGAATCATTCATGGTTTTTCATGGAATCTCATTTATGATAATAGAAACTAGAACCGTTTGTCAATGGTTGATGACGTGAAAACATAGTAGCAATGTAGCATATTGTCGCGCAGTTAGCTTTCGCTCTCAGACTCCAATTAATATCTGAAAAATGGGCGTACCATAACTATCAATTTGGTAGTGCAATTTAAGGTACTAAATTCTCATTTTTCGAAAATTTGGAAATCTCCAAAACTAATATCAAACAAGCAAACTAAGAAGAAAACGACCCGAGAAATTTTTAAAGAAATGGATGTAATACCTTTCACAATCAAGGGATTTCTGACCATATCAAATGGTGTGTGTGTGTGTGTATATATATATTAACAAATTAATTTTATGAAATTCGAAGATAATGAAATGTATGCAATAATGTGTACGGTCCGTTGTTTCTTTTATTTTAGTGTTTTGTGTTAAACCGGACCTCGAGTTAAGCTTTTAGAATAGACATTTAGTCTCTCTTATTTGATTTTTAATTTCATAAAAAAATTGAATTTTCTATTAAACAATCAGTCTCATTCAAATGCCAACTACATCATTATTTATTGCAATAAGGCATTTATTCAACAATCTTTTAAAAGTCTTTGGTGAAGATTTAGCTATAAGGATATTGTAAAAATGACATACAATCGTGTAATAATAAGATAAGAAACACGGAATTGAAATTCAATTTTAAAATTAGGACTTAAGTTGATAATAATTTTGATATAATAAATTATAAAGCTTTTAAAAGAAAAAAAAATACAAAATATTAAGTGTTATATGCCTAAGCAAATATAAGATTATCATATCCCATCCCTGGGTTCTACTACTATATAAGATATGTTCAATTTTTGTTCATTTTTCAATAACTTTTACTCACTTTAACCCTTTTTTTTTAAAAAAAAAAAAATCATTAAATTTCAATCTAGTGAATAGTGAATACTAGCTATTTACTTAAGGTTTAGCTAACTTATTTGTATAATAATATTGGAGGCATAATTAACATCCATTAGATTGTATAAACTCTTTTCGAAAACAAAAAATAGATTGTATAAACTAATTAAATTAAATTCAATAACGTTTAATATCTACGGTTAGACAATTCAAATGCCACCTACGTCATTATTTATTGTAATAATTAATTTATTCAACAATCTTCTGAAAAGTCTTTGTTGAAAGTTTCAGCTGCAAGAATATTGTAACAAAGACATATAATCGTGTAATAATAGTGTAAGAAACACGGAATTGAAATTCAATTTTAAAATCAGGGCTTAAGTTAATAATAATGTTGATCTAATAAATTATAAAGCTTTTTAAAGAAAAAAGATACAAAATATTAAATGTTATATGCCTAAGCAAATATAAAATTAACATATCCATTCCTTGGTTTCTACTATTATATAAGATATCAATTTTTGTTCATTTTTCAACAACTTTTACTCTCATTTACAAAACTTTTTTTTATTTAATTCATTAAATTTTAATCTAATGAATACTAATTATTTTATAATGAACCCAAGGTTTAGTTAACTTATTGGTATAATAATAAGAATAATTAACAACCATCAGATTGTGTAAACTAATTAAATAAAAGTCAAAAGGTTTAATACCTACCGTTGGATAATTTTGATTACTTTGACGTTAATAATGTTTATATATTAACAAATACCACCACGTGTGACAAGATTATTTAAAACTAAATCAAACCCATATTATAAAAACATCACAATCCTAAATTAAATGGTATATATATTTGACATGAATTCCTCTCAACTTTGAAATAATAATTAGATCCTATTGGACAATGACAAGAGTAGGTGCAAATGGAAGTGGAGTAAATTATAGGTCATGCGTAGAGTGAGAGAGTTGTGAGGCATGAAATAGGTGAGCATGCAATAATTAAAAGCATCACAGACACGAACGGCCATAATGTGAGCGGAGCTAGCTAGGCACTCAAAAGACTCAACCACACTCACACATGTACATGACACATTGAATGGAACTTGCCATCAAACCTTCTAATATGGATGTCAACTGCTTTTGTCTCTCTTCAAACAATGGTGGTGGTGCTAGTTGCTCCTTGGTGTTTTCAAAAGGGTAATCATCCAGTCCTCTTTTCTCCATACAATGCCAGTTTTACCTTACAAGATGTTGAGATACAACTCCTTCATTAACGGTTGTTCAATTGTGTTGGACTATGTTAATGTGATGTTTG
Organism: Dimocarpus longan; assembly: GCA_022984855.1. Classification (NCBI taxonomy): domain Eukaryota; kingdom Viridiplantae; phylum Streptophyta; class Magnoliopsida; order Sapindales; family Sapindaceae; genus Dimocarpus; species Dimocarpus longan. Next base: position 28,030,061 of record CM041020.1, read on the forward strand.
TCACGTGTCAACTTCAAGTCTTAAATATTTATAATTAAACTCAGTTTAAGTTTTTGGATCAAGTAATAACTATTATAGTACCAGAGTTTAGAGGTTTTTGGTTTAAATCATCTCTTCTCCTTTTATCTCAAACTCGTGTTACATATGTTATAATAGTAAATGATGTTTAGTATGTGTCCGACATCTGTTATCTATTCACATATAATTTAATATGTGTCTGATATCTGTTATATATTCATATTACATATGAGGGGACATGCAATAAAAACAAAATTTCAATGATCATGTGACAAATGAACCTTTCAAAGAATTAAAACTTTTTAATTTTTATTCAAACCTTTTCCGTAAGAAGAAGTTATTGATGTATGCTTAATTACAAGAGGAACAAGACAGTTCTTTTATTATTATTTTGCTGATAATCCATAAATTAATTATGATCTTGCTTAATGAATTTGAAGTTAGAACCATCCAACCCTACAATTTTTCAGAAGACCCATGAGGATTTAAAGTTTAAACCCTAGCCTTGTGGTAGGATACAGGGTTAGGAATTGGACAATTCTACAAACTAACTTTATATATTTCAAGTCTTCAATAACCAAAAAGAAAAGAAAAGAAAAAAAAATTAAATACTCCATCCTTGATAAGAACAATGTCAATCTCAAGTAATTGCAATTTGTCATAAGTTATAGTAAATATAATTCATGAATCAATCAAATTTAAATCAAAATTTTAAATATCTGAACTTACAATTTATCATACCTAGAGCCATTTTGGAGATTATTATTTATACACAAATAATCTAATCTCCCTGAAAGAAAATCATTGAGAAAGTAAGTAGAGAGGGGGACCAGAACCCATGATTTCTAGGCAGAAGACAGGTAATTACCTTTAATCAAGTGCACTGATTAAGTTCACAAAAGCTTTAACAGTGGTCAAAATTTGGTGACATTAACAGATTTAGTGGAAAATCCACTAATGTTTTGGCACACTATGATGAAACCAGAGGAAAGAAATTTCAAAGGATTCCCACAAGGAATTAATAATTTTGAGTTCTCTTTAAGGAACAAAAAGTTGAAAACGAAATTATTATTCAGTGGTGGAAATTTCAGTGAGATTTTTTTCTTTTTCTTAGAGAAATATTTGTGGCTTAATAAACTAAAAAAAAAATCGACAATAATCGTTTATATGGTAACGACTAATGAGGCGGAATTGTGATGGACTATAAATAGAAGTAATGGTTAATATTATTATTATTTTTGCTTTAGATTCCCAAAACGTAGATTTCCTTAATTGCTTTGTAATCTATATATATATTAAAAAAATATATATATAAGATATATATTTTTTAGGAAAAACATATTAGTTTGAGATTTAATAATGTTTGAATTGCTAATTTAATATGAATATAAGATACTACGGTTTTATGGGTTTTTCGGTTGTACATACTTACACTGGAATTAAAGATAGTTCTAAATTGGATTTTATAAATTTTAATTATTTTAATTATAAATCATGTGTTTAATTTCACGATGTTTGAATACATATTCATTCTTAACTCAATGTTACAAATCTCTCTTTCCTACATTTCTAATAGAGTATTCAAATTTTATCATGCATATATACAAATATACGCAGGTAGAGGTAATAAATTTGATTTAGTAAGGGATTTTAAAGATTTAAGGTTATATAATACATATTTACTTATGTTCCGGCATAGGTTGGTCCTCGAAGGTTCTTGCAGCCTTCGATGCTTCAACTACCTGGAACTCACTCCATTATTGTTTACAACCTTTGTTATCCTATCAAGAAATAACACCTTAATTTGTTAAGGTGGTCTGGAGTTTATATGAGGGCACCACGGACACTCAAGTCAGTATTTATCTCTCTAAATTTGTGTTATCTCACCAAAGACACCTAATTATCCTTTTTTTTTTCTCTCTCTAACGAATCATTAAACCACATTTTATAGGGAAACAACTTTCTACATGTTTCAACACATGCTGATGTGTTTGTTATTTATCATTCGTATTGTTCTTGAGATATTAGGTGCTAATTACATATCTCATGTCCGTCAATTTTCGTCAAAGGATCACATTTATATATCGTTGTTCTCCTCCTTCATTCATTTTTATTTTTGTTGAGTTATCTAGTCCTTGAAGGCCTATTGGATTGACCCCATAATCAAAGGTGGTAATTCATTGGCAGGTGTTGTCTTTTGACAGGCTCCACGTGTCTTTCTATTATTGGTTATAGACTATACCTATAAAGTTTACATGTGTATATAGGTATAAAAGTATTTTGCCCCTTCTTTTTTTTTTTTTAAAAAAAAAGGAATTAATATTCTATTCCGTAGACCTCTACAAATGTTGAAATAAATATTGGACAATAATCTAGCCAAATTTGATAAGAACTAGTATTAATAGTTAAAAATGTCAAAGAATGGACCATCATTTTTTCTAATGAGAGCAATGATGACAAAAATCATTATCCGTAGAGACTAACAAATTCCTGATATTCTCAATAATAAAAAATTGAGAAGAATTAGACTTACCAAGAAAAAAAAATAAGAATCCTTAACATCAAAGGTTAGGTTGTAGAATAAACTCCTTAACATCAAAATCAAAGGTTAGCTTATAGAATAAAACTCACACCAATGATAATAGTCTGAAAAGGATTTACTAGGACTCCTTAACCTGTAAGTAATGTTAAAGGAAGAAAATTGATGGATATAGCATATCAACAAAAAAGGGAACATGATTAATTAGAATGAAAACAAAAAAAGATTAATGCATAGCTTATCACATAATTGACCCATGAACAAAAAAAATCGAGATCCAATACTATAAGAAGGACAAACTACAATGATTTGCGAGTATTTATTTTTCATTTATATTGTTAAACAATCGACAAGATTTATCATAAACTATCTAAATCAAATATTATAGTTATGAGTATGTTCTTGTATTGAGTTATACAAATAAAGAGAAAACTTTTCAACACTACATTCTCCTTTTTTAGAAATGAACACTTATACTTTTCCAGTCAAATAATACTCGAATCCCTTTTCAAAATTTATTATTAACAATATATATTATTAATCAAATGGGATCATCTTACAAGCATCGAAATTTCTTGTGATTTTGACATGGGTCTCACCTCTTATTAGTGGTCTAATGTTTGGTTACACCTAATCTTACCTAATATGCACATTAATGTTTTCTCTTTATATTTATCCTAACTGTACCTTTATATAAAAGTAAAATTTAGAATTATATATATATAAACAAAGGTTCAAGTTGTATAATCAAAGTCTCAGTAGTTAAATTAATTTATATATGTCAGTTTTTAATCAATATCACTGATAACAGAGATTTGGTCGTTTAATCATTGTGGCATTGCACATGCAAAGCTACTGATCAGTCAAGACATCATATGTGAATATCTAAGTAATTAATTATGTCCACCTAAAATTAATATAATAATATGTGTATTTAATTTCAACCTTTTAATCATCAACCTTATAATTAGGATAAACTCTTTAACTTTAAAGTTTCTATTATATTTCAATTGATTTTAATATTAATATAAAATTTATGGGTAAGTAGTCATCTATCTGATTTTAACGTATAGATAATTTTTTTTTTTTTTTTTTTTTTAAAAAAAAAGTTGAACAAATTTTGGAATTAGTTTTCAAACAAAATGGAAATTAAATTAATGGTTTCAAATATTTAAAAAAAAAATTACGATTAATAAAAATTATATAAATTACAAGTAGTCTTAACTCATTAATTATTCATAATTTGTGAAAAGGTAATAGCTGGTTCAATTGAAAAAAAGGGTTTAATATTTATTTAGTTTTGGTAAATGGAGCAGTAATGTGTAAGCATTCTGTTTAGGGTAATTTTAGAGCAGTAATGTTGAATAAAAAAAATGGATAAAAATTTACTAAAAATAGATAGAAATGGAATTTTGAATTAAATAAAAAAACAACTTTGTCAATCTCATGAGAATGATATCTCAATAAATATCATTTTCTACAAAAACTTCACATTGAAACTTCCTAGTTGTGGTGTAAAACATGACCAACTTTATATAAAATCAATGTTTCCATCAGCAAAAACACTCCATCGCTAGTCACTCTCACGACTTAAAGCCTCTCCCTGCATCTCTACCTCACCAGCCAACTAATTGAAATAATAATAATAAAAAAAATTCAATAACTTCATCCGCTTGATTAGGTGTGCATCCTAATCTCATTGACAATAAAATTGTAAATCATATTTTAATTTATGAAAATGGATAAATTTATTTTTGATCAAAATTTTTGTTAAAAAAAATGTTGATCTTTATTTATCCTGAAGTTGATCGTTTTTAACATGTTTAGATTTAGTCAAACATTTTATATACATGACAAACATTATGCAAACTAAAAATGAAAAAAAAAAATATTGAAGTTTGGTTTGAGTAAAAAATATTATTATTATTTTATCTTAGAACAAATTTAACAATTTATTTTTGGGTCATTTTAATAATTTTCACTTACAAAAATAAGGTACCTAAATTATTCTAATAGCGATTGATTTCAATCTCTAGCTCTCTTAACATGCAAGTTATGACTTTTATCTAAACAGTACTATTAACTCCTAATTAATAAAATATGAAAGCAAATATCCATGCTACATATTATATATATAAATATATATATATATTTTTCATGGCCGCATACATTATGGTTGTTATAGTTTCCGTCTTTATATCTCTTTATAAGTTTTTTTTTTCTCTAGAAATGATAACTCCTGTAAAAGGAGACATCCACGGATTATGATTTTAATAGTATAGTTGTCAAAATTTCCATCTTTCCTTCTTCTTGTGTATTTTTAATTTTCAAAAATAAAAATTAAAAAAAATAATAATTAAAAATGAATCCCTGATCTCATATGCATGCCACGTGGTCATCAAGACTTGTACAGCTGAGTTTCTTCAGCTCTTCCTTTCTCGTCCACCCCCAGCCTCACTTACCTTCTACTTGGACTACTTCATCTCTCTCTCTCTCTCTCTCTCTCTCTCTGACATTTTCATTCACTAACCCAATAAGCAATGGGAGCCTGCGCCTCCAAGCCACCCAAGCCCAACCCCTACGCTCCTCGCCACCCAAATGACCATATTGCCCCTCTCTCTGCGCCCAACGACCCCACCTCCGCCACCGGCGACGACCACCCGCATTCCTCCTCCTCACCCTTCTTCCCTTTCTACACTCCCAGCCCCGCCTACCTCTGGAAGAACTCTCCTCCCACCGCCACCAGGACACCTGCTAAGAACTCCACCCCCCTGCGTATCTTCCGCCGGCCCTTCCCGCCTCCGTCTCCGGCCAAGCACATTCGGGCCGTGCTTAGACGACGGCGGGCCAAAAAGAAGCCTGCTTCCAGGGCGGCGATCCCGGAGGCGGAGGAGATGGAGGAGGAGGAGGAGGAAGATGGGGTGGAGCTGGATAAGAGGTTTGGGTTCTCTAAGGAGATAAAGAGTAAGTTGGAGGTGGGAGAGGAAGTGGGTCGAGGGCATTTTGGGTATACGTGTTTTGGTAGGTACAAGAAAGGTGAATTCAAAGGCCAACAAGTTGCTGTTAAAATCATCCACAAAGCCAAGGTTTCCAATTATCTTCTTTTCTCTTTTTATTTTTTGTTTTATGTAGTTTATCAATATATATATTTTTTGTGGGGTTAGATTAGTTGTTGTTATGTGTGTGCGTGTGCTCTTTTGTTTTTTCATTAATTAGTATATGTTTCCAAAATAGTTCTCTCAAGAATTTCATTTCTTGAATTGGGGTTGAGAGGAAAGGTGGTTTTTTTTTTCCTTCTTTTTATTTTTATTTTTTAATTATATAATTAAATACCACCAACTACGTCATGGTCAGGCTGAACAAGGGTTCTCTAACATCAGGGTCACATATAACGTGCTAAGCGGATGGGATCTTGATAGATGAACAATTTGGTGTAATTTAATGTTTTGGAATTCGAGTTGATGGAGAACATAAGGTGTTACGATTTAGTTCTGTGGAGCTCCATGATACCATGACATTGCAAATTTTTAGTGGAGTGACAAGATGCTACTTGTTTGTTTTTTGGGTCAATGATTAGAACTATTTGGGTAGGTCCAACTGACCCTGCATGTTTTCCTACAATGGCTAGCAATTCCTGTTGGGGCACAGTAGGGGTATAAATCATATTATTTGTGGGCTGGAAAGTGGAGCCTTTTATTCATCAACTTGTGTGTTTGGAAGTTGATGGAACATGGAAGTGGATATGGTGTGAAGTAGGATAGAAGTTGCTGGTAAAGTTTTCTAGGTTTGGCTGTTTCTAGTAAAGAGTCAAGGAAGTTTATACGGTCCAATAATTTCGAGTGGACTTGATTATTGAAAAGATTTGTGGCCTAATAGGGGAGGCTTAGCACGGGTTAGTGTCAACTTTCAAGAAGATTAAAAGCAGAAGCATTAAACTAATATCCACCACCATCCGGAAACTGGCCTTTTTGCTTGGACACGTCGCTGCTTGGAATGATGATGTATGGCTGATTTCATTGTTATTAGTTAACCTCTATTCATTGCCACGTAGTTGATTTGAACCCACTTACAATGAATAGAGACCTTATTTTTATTTTGGATTATGTTGTGCTCTAACTGAATCAGAGCAATGATGCTTTGTCAATAATTTGGACCATTTAATGAAGAATGGTAATTTAATCTTGAAAATAGTAATTAAGTAATTAACTCTAAGATTGGTTAGAATTTTATAGGAAAGGTAAGAAAGACGCAGAGCAAGTATAATTTATATAAAATTTATGTTGGACTTTGTCACACTTTTTTGTCCTGGCTGAGGTCAATACAAAGCATTTGAGGCTTACAATTTTGTGCTAAAATAGGTGAAATATACAGGGAAGTTCAATTGGGATGACCCAAATCATGAAGCAATTTTGCATATTTGTGTTAGAATATTCCTCTAGAGTTTGTAAGGTGATAATGTTAGCTAATTTAGAGTTATGTGGGAGGTGAGGTAAAAGTTCTAGTAAGGATGATGAAGTGACACCAAGTGTGAAGCCCTCAGTGTTAGCATACGACTTGTGTGAAGACCTTTAGTTGGAACATTTATTGTCTTAGTTTTTGTTAAGGATCTAGCTTCGTTTGCATCTATTATGCTATTATATGATGTAGTGGGTATACCACAGTTATATTGATCTTTCTTGAGTCTCCTCGTAACATTTTCTGAGGTAATTTATATATATCAACAGATGACAACAGCAATTGCGGTTGAGGATGTGAGAAGGGAGGTGAAAATATTGCGAGCTTTGACTGGACACACCAATCTTGTAAAATTCTATGATGCATTTGAAGACCATGAAAATGTCTATATTGTGATGGAGTAAGTTTAGAATATGTAATTGCACTTCCTTTAAATATTTTATCTTCTTTTGACCATTCCCAAAGAAAAAAAAAAATTAAAGGGAAGTGAGATCTCTATGTTTCTCAGAAGGCTCGTGTATATATATATCTATTATTGACGTTATATGTACTCACATATACATATAATCTCTGTTTTATGTATTTGTTTATTTGACGGTAAAATAGTTGGAGAACTGGCCTGCTCCTTATTGAAATTAATAAATCTGATTTAATTTACAGGTTATGTGAAGGAGGGGAGCTCTTAGATAGAATACTTTCCAGGTGATGTCTCTTGTAGTCAATAAAATGTTGGAAGTGCTTTCTTGGCCTTTCATGCATGCATTGTTAAAGCCTCTAACTAGATATTCTATAATGATTATAGGGGTGGGAAATACTCTGAAGATGATGCAAAGGCAGTCTTGGTACAGATTCTAAATGTTGTTGCTTTTTGTCATATCCAGGGCGTGGTGCATCGAGATCTTAAACCAGAGGTGGAGCGTGTTCTCATGTTTTCTTCCTTATTTCTAGAACACTAAATGTGTGCTGGAAGTTACATTTATGAGTAATAATTAGGGGTAATGCAGATGTGGTGGGGTTACACAATTAGCATTTTACTTGACTCTATGAATTCCTTGAAGTGGACTAGGTTGGGTTCTACTAGACTTTAAATTTGTTCAAAGTTTGGTGCCTTCTTGCCTAAGATAGAATTGTTATACAAAATTCTTGCCATTTGCATAATGATGAGAAACATCAAAACCTGTCAGCCTAACTTATCCGAATTAGTATTGGGTTTCAAAACCTGTCAGCTTTAATTAACTGCAACTGCAGTTGTGATATCTTGGTTTCAACTTTTGTTACTTTCTGGTTCTGAATATTGTTGAATGTCAGTGAATCATCCTGCTTATGAATTCATATGTCCAGAAAAAAAAATTGTTCTTTTTCCTTTCATTCCACTGGAATACCTAGGTCATTTTGCACTAATTCAGCATGGCTGGTCATGTCATTTGAAATTACTTATCTTTCCATGGTACATAGTGGCTATTACTTCTGGCTAGAAAAATCAATTTTCTTTATTTCCATATTGCAATCTAAAATATCACTATTTTTTGGATCAGAACTTTCTGTATACTTCCAAGGATGAGAACTCTCGGTTGAAAGCCATAGACTTTGGTTTATCAGATTTTGTTAGACCAGGTTTGTCTTCTCCATGCTGTCAATTTTTCAATTTTGTTTCTATTATCTTTTATTTTTGAGCACAGCTATGGCAGTTGGGAGTATTGGATGAATCTTCTGATGATTCTGGTGGTTTACAGATGAAAGACTTAATGACATTGTGGGTAGTGCATATTATGTGGCCCCTGAAGTTCTACATAGATCTTATGCTTTAGAGGCTGATGTTTGGAGTATTGGTGTGATCGCATATATTCTTTTATGTGGTAGCCGTCCATTCTGGGCCCGCACCGAGTCTGGAATTTTTAGGGCAGTCTTGAAAGCTGATCCTAGTTTTGCTGAGGGACCCTGGCCTTCATTATCCACAGAAGCTAAGGACTTTGTCAAACGCCTACTAAACAAGGACTCTCGAAAACGAATGACAGCTGCTCAGGCTCTAAGTGAGTGCTTCATTTTCTCTCATTTTGTCTAGTTACTGCTAACACTATCTTGAGTCACCACCCATAGTCTTCTATTTGCAGGTCATCCTTGGATTCGAAATTATGATGGTGTAAAAGTGCCTCTTGATATTTTAATATTCAAACTCATGAAGTCATATATGCGATCATCTTCTTTGCGTAAGGCTGCTTTAAAGGTATGTATATGTCTTATTATGTGTCTACTCCATTATTTATTTATTGTTTTTTTGATTGTTTGTCTACTGCATTGTTACAACTCAAAAAATTTACCTCTTTAAAGAAATTTAGAATTAGCACATTCATATACAACCTTTTGTTGTCTTAAATTATCTGTCAATTTTCTGGCTTTGTAATGCCGATTAAAAACTTAAGGAAGACAGTCTTTCCAGGGGAGAGGGAAAAACCATAAAAGAAAACTGGTCAACTGCGAATGTCAAACATAATGGGACTGACCAGAAATTGAAAGACTATTTGTAGGACCAAAAGTAATATTTTGTATTGACTAGTTATGATGTCATTCGACATCCACTATGGTTTAAGTTTCCAGACTATTCAACTTCACATTTGATGTCTTCTCTCAAAATACTTTCTATAGACCTTAAAGAATATATTACTTAAATGGTACAGCGTTCTAGTTGAGTATGTTTCCACTTTAGATTTCTATGTCAAATTTGCAAAACATGTCTTGTCAAAGTTCAGAAATTTACTGGCGTGATAAAATATTTCATTTTGGAAGTCCAAATTTTCGTGATTGCTTTGAAACTAACTGCTAGTTATTTTTATTCAATGCATTTCTCTGCAGGCCTTGTCTAAGACTTTGACCGTGGATGAACTCTTCTATTTGAAGGAGCAGTTTGCGCTATTAGAGCCAGACAAAAATGGCTGCATAACCTTGGAGAGTATCAAGAAGGTAGGTTCTGTTCTCTCTCCCTCCTCCTGTGTAGGATGGTGTTGAAAATGTAAATTTTATACCATTCTTTTTGTTCTGTTCAGGCTCTGATGAAAAATGCAACAGATGCAATGAAGGAATCTCGCATTCCTGATTTTCTTTCCTCGGTATGAATTTGTTGCTAATCCATTCTGTAGATATTCCTTGAATTATTGTGGTTTAAAAACTTGTAGCTTATATCTACTGCTTCAATTCCATTCCACAACAGTTAAATGCACTTCAATACAGAAGGATGGATTTTGAAGAATTTTGTGCAGCTGCATTAAGCGTCCATCAGTTGGAGGCACTTGGTCGCTGGGAACAACATGCCCGTTGTGCATATGAGCTTTTTGAGAAGGATGGAAACAGGGCCATTGTCATTGAGGAACTTGCTTCAGTAAGTTCAAACTTTTTTCGATGTTATACAATCTTTGAGACATTTTAAGATTTCATGGGAAATATGTCACATAGGAAGTCCTATGGTGTCCTTACAAATTGAAGCAAACCACCATATACAGAAATTGACTCCCATGCTTAGAATTGAAGTCCTTAACTATGACATTGGGCTGTCTTGATATATCCTACATCAAGGGCTTGATTAATTACATATATGCAACTTGAATGTCATGGAACTAGCATCTCCAACTCAATTGAGGAAGAGGAGTCGTCCTTTGTCTCTTTGCTCTTCATCATTGATCTAATATATTACCGGCATTTCTTTTTCTTAAATCCTTATTTGCCATCCGCACAAAATGTCAAAACGAACAATATTGTGGGGATGTAGGAGCATTGCACTGTTATTTTATTTCCTCATTCTTTGTTAATACTTATTTGTTTAAATATCTCCTTTGGAATGCTGTATCAGGAACTAGGGCTTGGCCCCTCCATCCCAGTTCATGCTGTTCTTCACGACTGGGTAAGGCACACTGATGGGAAGCTAAGCTTTCTAGGGTTTATCAAACTGTTGCATGGTGCATCCAGCCGGAGCCTAGTAAAGCCACACTGAAGAAATAACAACGTCTAGGAATTAATGCTTCATAGCCAAAGAAAATGCTTGAGATGGTAGTATATGTACATACTCTTACCGCAAGTGATCATTTGATTCTTCGAAAATAGGGGAAAGATGCAAGCATGTGCCCCCAACATCATAACTTTGGCCTAAAGGCCTAGAATCACAAATCTTCACCCTTGTTCAAATATTCTCATAGAAGTTTGAAATATCTAGAGATTGCAGGCAAAGTTACGGGTTCAGATAACGGAAGATATTAGTGGCAAACGACGTGTAAAGATAAGTTAGCTTTGCCTTACAGGCACTAATTTATTGTTGTTTATCCCCATTGAAGCCTTATAGTTATGGTGTCTCCAAAGTCCCAACATTAGTCACTGCAGTTACCTTTTGCTTGTTGGTAACGGTAAGGAAAACCTGGACAAACTTGTTGGGGGCGGCACTTAATATTGTTTTCATGTAATATTATTTTTATTCATAAAGATATGTATTGGAGTGTTGGAGCACATTTTTATGCTTTTTTGTTATCCAGATCAGTTGACAGCAGCTGGAAATGATTGTTTAATCTTTTATAACCTGTAGAAAATTTTTCTGGATGCGTGTCTTCTATTAGACTGCTCAGTGATTCCATTAGGTTTCTTGCAACAAAGAAAATTATTTCTAAAAATAAATTAATGTCTCGTTAAATTAAAAAAAAAAAAAAAAACTAAGGTCAAATAGGAGTGAAGTTTGTTTACAAAATCTCTTTGTTTAATTTTAAGGGATTTGACAAACCAAATTCTGAAGATGGACACGTACAATTTAACTAATGTATGTTTTTCATTGGACTAATCCAAGATAAATGCATTTATCTCTTTGCCAATTTAAATTCATAATTTAATTTTAATTTTTAATCATATATAATTCAAAGATTGTTGATTTGACATCCATATTATAAATTTATACCAATCCAATAAGCATCGGGAAAATCTCGAGGCATCTGCTGCACTAAAGGTCAACAACCACGACACCAAAAAAAAAAAAAAAAAAAAAGAAATTAATTAAATGGGGTTACGTCTGACTTCCTCATCGGATTTAAGAAATATTGAAATACACAAATTCAATTAGAGAGATAAAGAGGAAAGTAATTATATTCCATGTCCTCATTAAATATAATATATACACAAATTGATTAAAGATACACTAACGAATATGATTATATTTGATTTCTCCATTGATTTTAAGAAAATATACGGATTGATTAAAGACAGGAAAAGGAATGTGATTATATTTGATTCAACGAATACACAAATTAATTAAGGACACAAAAAGAAAAATTCATGTAGATACTCCTCCTCTTAATCTCACCATTATATAAAGTAGACAATATTGAGACATGCACAACAATAAAAAAATAAACTGACACCAAAAAAACAAGAACAATGACTTCCATTCTCTACTTGCTCTTCTTGCAGCTCACCACTATCCTCCTCTTCCAACCATGCCAACGCTTCCTCACCTCTTCCAAGCATGCTAACGCTTCCTCAGCCATGCAGCTAAAGGGCGGTAGGAGCTCCTCCAAACCAGCATTAGCATATCTGCCATGCACATGCAGCTTCTCAACAACGATCATGTTATCATGTTCGAGCGGACTGACTTCGGCAAATCCAACCTCATTATCTGATGGAAAATGTCGCCATGACTGTAGGTTGCACCACACATTTTGTGGAGTATGATGTCCTCTCAAATACTTTCTGTTCTCTTAAGGTGCAAATAGACGTCTGGTGCTTCTTCAGTAGTGTCATGAATGACAGTCGTTTAATCCAGACAGATGGGTTCACTGACAGTATGCCTAAAGTCAGGATATTCCAGCCTTGCAAAGATGGTAATTGTGATTGGGTAGACGTTGAGCATGGACTAGCAATGCCACGATGGTAACGTTAACTTTTCATACTTGCTTATTAAATAAGGGATAAGTCTAATATTCCCTTTATTTTGGCATAATGCTAAACAACCCCATGATTTTAGGAATCATTAAAAAACCCTATAGCTTATAAAAATAGTAAGAAAAAAAAAATCTATCGTTTATAAAAATAGTCAAAAAAACTTTATGATTTTAGAAATCACTGAGAAGTTTTTTGGCTATTATGACAAATTGCTGGGGATTCTTAATGATTTCTTAAGTCAAAGGTTTTTTTAGCTATTATGTCAAATTATAGGGGCAGACTTAACCCTATTAATTGCTGAGGGATTGCAGGCGGGCATCCTAATAAAAAGTGAATTAAAAAGATTTAAATGCTTAACTTTAAAAATTGAATGAATGTATCTCAAAAAAAAAAAAACAATTGAATGAATAGACATAACTATTCCTAATTTTTAATATTATTACGATTAATTATTAAAGTAATTTATAAATAAAAATAAAAACTTTAGAAAAAGTAATGGAGATCTGGGTACTATAACTTCACAGGTGTGCTTTTCCTTACAGCTGAGCTTGGAGGCATTTTTTCTGTCATATTTGGACCCAGGGAACTCAAGTTTACGTCTAAATATTGTCTCACCAGCCTCACAAACCAACTCAGCTATAAGCACAAGGTGGTGGTGAGCTTCACAGTGGAGGGCAGTGTTGTGCTGGACAAGGTTGCGGTGACGATGGTGGCTTCTACTTGGAAGCGAGAAGGTGACAGATGTGAAGCAGAAAACCTACGAGTTGGCGGTGATAACGCCTGGGTCGGGCAATCTGGCACCACCAGGATATTATATATCCAAAAGTGAGGGTATTTGGGTCCATTTGCAATGATTTTTTTATTAAATAAACTAGCAAGATTGATCATAAGTTTGTTATTAAATAAAATTCGCGGAATTAGTTAAGGTTAGAATCGAATTAGATTATTTGTTGTATTCATGAAATTTGGACCTCAGATCATGAATAATATTTTGATTATTTTCTTTTAAATTTCTTATATGTGTGTGTATGTATATATTATTTTTTATGGTTAATTAAGATGATAATAATGACTGATATGTTCAAAATTGGACGTATAATACATATATTAGCTATTCAACTTAATTGTCACAAGTATGGGAAGGGTGTCCGAGCGTCAAACTTTGTGTGTCTTGTTGTTGTGTTGTTCATATGTTACTCATGCGACTTCATGCAGGCAAAACTTGACTGTTCAATTTAACCGTAGCATGTCAGTGGAATTTCTCTTTAAAATCTTGTGCAAAGACAAGTCACGAGTGTTTGTCGATTATAGTCCTAAAATAATATGTCACTGTCAATTGCCAAAATTACAAAGAAAAGCTATCGCGGTACAGTAAAGTCATAGATACTTTTGTGATTATTATTAATGGTGTAATATAATTATATTTAAGATATACACAAATTAAAGGCATGGAAAGGAATGTGGTTGTATTATTTGATTTCCTCATTGGATTGAAGAAATACATAAATTGATTAAAGACAGCAGATAATGATTGTGATTTTTTTTTTCGAAGAAAGGATGATTTTATTAACCAAAAAAGCCACCAAAAGGGTGGGAAGTGAGTACATCGGCAACTGCTAACTTTTGCAGCCAAACTGAAAATACAGAAAGCTAGGTAGTGGAAGTATTAAATCCAAGACCTCAGTTTGCTATACAATAGGCAATATATGGTTACATTGTTTGTTAAAAAAAAAAAATTGGACCAATGTTATATGCTACGATGAGATGCTTAATGTCCTGTATGATGTTGACGATGTCAAGCCTTGTATTATCTTCACCATTGCAGAGTTTAACAACCTACAGAGCATCAGATTCCAATACAAGAGGGAGACATTTGTTAGAGATTGCAATTTGCAAACTTTTACGGATTGCTAAGGCTTCAGCTGTGGCAAGATCGGTGCGATGGCGGAAAACAAATGCAGCAGCAGAAAACAGATGCAGCAGCTAGGATAAGACTGCCAAGGTGGTCTCGAATGACCAACTCCGCCCCAATTCTTTTGCGAGCATTGTTGACAGCGACATCGGAGTTCAGTTTAAAGAGGCCAATGGGTGGAGGGGACCAAAGCTAGAAAAAAAAGTCTGACCTTCAAGGAGACGAGAAATAGAATGTGCATGATCCAGCTCTTAAAGATTGATGCTTGTAGACAACAGTCATCAAAAAGTCAAGGCTTCTACTGATGAATGTGTTGGTTGCAGTTGAACCAGATGAACCATGAAGCAATAAGAAATTGAGAAGTCAGATTGCCACTCCAATGCGAGAAAACATATGAAATACGATCAATGAAGACAGGAAAATGAAGCTTGGAGAAGAAACCATTTTGCAAAAAGGGACTGGAACTGACACGACCCAATCCAGATTTCCTCTAAGTTAGTATCTGATAGGCCTCGTTTGACACTCCAACGGATCTCTCTTAAATCTTACTAAACGGCTAAAAAAAATCCGTAGAGTGAACCCTTAAAACTTGCCTTTATAAACTTTGCTTCGAGACTATATTTTTTTCATCGTTTTGAAACTAGTTGGATTGGTTTCATTTTGAACTCAAATTTTCTAAGTTTTGCAAATTCAATTAAAGTCATAAAAGAGATCTTTTTATTTTCAAAATCTCAAACAATTTGAACAACAATCCGACAGCATAATGACTGCATTTGTGAGATTTTTAAATTTCCTGCAAATATAAATACACCCCTAAAAATCTTAATCACAACCCAACTTCTTGTTTTCCACAAACATGCATCTCAAAGATCATTCATTCGTTCTCATGAAAATCATAAGTGATAAACAAGATCTTTTATATCATAAGAAACTTTACAAGCTATTCACATCACAAAAATAGTATAATATGAATTTACAAATAGGTGTTACAAAATGTTGCAAAAATGATGCATGTAAATGTTTGATTTCTAGTTTTAACCAACGCAAATATGATCCATACAATGCATTTATCGAGTGCACGCCCACCTATTTTGACGAATGAGCCCTTTCGCCTTTTCCACCCACGTCAATACCTGAAAAAGATTTATACAATGCAACGAAGAAAGGATGAACTCATAGAAGCTCAGTGAGTACTTTTTAAGTTACCGATTTAGCACTTATACATTTCAATCATAAAAGCACTATATAAAGGATTTAAAATAAGAATTAGCAAGTAGAAATCTCAAACAACTGAAACGATTTAACAATCAATAACTAAACAATTTCAAACTTATTACAATATGCACAAAAATCTCTACACAAATCATTTTCTTTCTAAAAGCATCATTCGTACTCCTAAATATTCTGACCACACAGCGACTCAACCATTGCCGCATAATGTGGGATGTCACGTGGAGATTTTTAACTGATACCAACCGTGACACTACTGAGAAATCTCGGTAACTACGTGCGAAATTTTCTACATCGCAACTCGTAGTGCGAGATAATCTATAATTCTTGACAACTACGTGTGGAATTCTCTGCATTGCAAATCATAGTACAAGATAAGCTGTAAATTTGAGGGTATACGCATGACTTTTGAAAATCTTTTCTACTAAGTGTCATAAGTACAAAATAACTCTTTCTTTCAAATTTTTAGATTAAACTTTTAAACTCGATTCTCATAGAAACTACTTTGTTTTCCATTTACATTGAAATACTTATATATGATCTTCTTAATCAAAGAAGGAATTTTACATAAAAGTAAATCATAGATAAACTTTTTAATAACAATAAACTTACATTTCGTAATATAAACATTGTAATATAAACAACAACTATTAGTAGAAATTTGTCTGAAAAATAGTGTGGCTCGAGTAAGAAGACTAAGCTTGCAAACCCGCTAACAGAAGGATTTGATTTTTAAAAGCATAGAAAATTTCTAAAGTACTTTCCACACAAAATGGGGACCAAAGGAGTAAGAGGGAGGATTAGAAGGAAGTGATAACAAAACTACCTTAAACATTCTAACTCAAAAGACTCATAACTATAGGCAGGGCTGGAAACCAGCCTCCGTAATATGATCAACATGAATAACTTGCTCGCCGTTTTTAGCGTCTCTAATATGGACAGGGTTAGGAGGAGAGGTCTCTTTTCAAGAATGCTGTCAGAATCTACAGGAACCATTTCTAGGGAGGATGATCTGGCCCGACGCTTCCAACCCTTTAAGAGAGAAAGAGATGGTTTTGGTACATCATGTGGGATTGCTGGAGGGGGAAGGGAAGTGGGCGTAACAGTTATAGGAGAAATAGAAGCATGAGGATAATGGTTCACTGGAATAATGCGTGAGGTGTTTAGTTTATCTACCTCCAAATGTTAAACAGGGATGGTAGATGACTGAGAATCTTTAACTTTAATAGGGATGTTACTTGAATTTATGAGAGTGAACTCCGAATCTTCTACTAAAATAAAGTCTAAATCTGTCATCCTTATAGGAGTTTTATTGAACACCTGGAGAGCAATAGAAATAATTAGGTCTTTATTTTTCCATATGCTGATATTTTACCAAAAAACTTCTCATATTTGTCTTTTTCCATTTTGTTTTTGGTGGAAGGATAAATCAGGAGGTGAGTTACTATTTTCATGAAAGGTAGATTTTGGAGATTTGAGGCTGTGCGCGAATGGGTTGTTTATCAGTAAAAGGGTTTGTTGGTTTGTTTTTCACTGTGAAGGTCCTGTAGCTCTTAACTAGGGCCCATATTTTAGCTTATCTTCATCAGCAATCGACTCCGTATTATTTAGGCAATCACGCAACAAATGACCAATTTTTTCACAAAAGTAGCAAAAATTTGGTAGCCTCTCTTAGAGAAACCGAATGAGGATGATTTCTTCAGGGTCACCTATACGAATTCTCAAACCTCTCATGAGTGGATGGGTTATGTCAAATTCAACTCGAACTCTAATAAACTTCCCTAAGAAGTCACCATTGGTACCGGGATCTGCCTCAATGACCTTGCTTATTTTTGCACCTAGGTACTATCACATATCCTTGTTCATACAAACTAGGGGGAGATTGTGCAATTACACCCAAAGAGGGGTGCAAAGGAAATCTATGTCATTAACTTTGCCAAGGCCATGAACTTCCTTCAAAACCAGAAAACACTTATTAAAACTCCATGGAACACCTTCAAGAACATGTTTCTTCTCCCATTCATTACCAAAACAAAAGGCATAAGTGTTAAAACCAACCGAATCGATTTTTAGGTCATGAGTAGTTCTTCATATTTTGGGGATGGTTGAAAGAAAAGCTTCCCTATTTATTTCCTTATTTGAAATTGTTTTGCCGAAGAGACACCTTGAGGTAGCTTGTAAACCAACAAGTTAAATCTTCTCTTCCATAATTTCAATTTGACCATCCTTATTAGTGAGTGGTGGTCGCTCACAATGCTTTATTAATTCGCCAGCTTTCGTTCAAAGAAAAGAATAAGGAAAACTTAAGAAACCTCTACTAAGAGAGGGGGAAGAACACTAAGAGATGAGAGAGCTACACGTACATCGAAATGTGGGGTCCACTTTTAGAAGTTTAGACTAGAGAAAGAGAAACCCTAACCAGAGCAACAGAAGATTACTTTTTAAAGTCACTGCTTTGACTGTGATTGTATTTGATTTTCTCATTGGACTATATTTGATTCCCTCGTTGGATTGGGGTTTTTAACTTTGAAGAGTAAATAGTCAACGTTAAAATCAAAATGTTTTATAATAAATTCCTATATGTAATATTAAATTTAAAATATTACACAACAAATTCATATGTATGAGTTAATTAGAAATTTTAGAAATTTAAAACATTGAACAAAAATGAATACTAACACCAACTTATAACACTAAAACAAGTGTTAAAAATAAATAAATAAATAAAATAAAATAATTTTCGTGGAGAGCTGCTGACAGAAACTCGTCTACTAAACACACCCAACTGAACTAACCCCCTTAAAGCCTCTCCAAAACCCAAAAACTTCACCACCTTTTTCCCGAAAATGCCCTTCCGAAACCTCCAAATTTACCGTTCACTCTCCACCACCACCGCCGCGGCCTACAACGACGCCCTCTTATCAGACAAAGCCTTGACG
Source organism: Dimocarpus longan (assembly GCA_022984855.1). Taxonomy (NCBI): domain Eukaryota; kingdom Viridiplantae; phylum Streptophyta; class Magnoliopsida; order Sapindales; family Sapindaceae; genus Dimocarpus; species Dimocarpus longan. Next base: position 28,049,061 of record CM041020.1, read on the forward strand.
CTCCTTAAACGCCACCCATATCACCTCAACTCTCTCTCTTCCCAATTCACTCCTGAAGCCGCCTTCAATTTACTCCTCAAAACCCAATCCGACCAAAGCCTAACCCTAAAATTCCTCAACTGGGCTCGTCCACACCCCTTCTTCACCCCCAAATCGAAATGCCTCGCTCTCCACATCTTGACCAAATTTAAGCTCTACAAGACCGGCCGGTCCCTCTCCCAGGACCTCGCCTTCTCTCTCCCTCACGACGATGGAAGTTTCGTCTTTTCATGCCTCAAAGACACCTCCCTGTTCTGTCATGCAACCACATCTGTCTCCGCTGCTATTGACTTGGTGGTAAAATCTTACTCTAACTTGAACTTGATTGATAAGGCCTTGAATATTGTCAGTTTAGCTAAGTCTCATGGTTTCATGCCTGGTATTTTATCTTATAATGCTGTTTTGGATTCGATTATTCGATGTAGAGGTCATAATTGGGTTAAATTAGCTGAGGAGGTGTATAATGAGATGGTTAGGAGTAAAGTTTCGCCAAATGTGTTTACTTATAATATCTTGATAAGGGGTTTTTGTGTTGGTGGGGATATTGAAATGGGGTTGTTGATTTTCGGTCGGATGGAGAAAAACGGGTGTTTAGCTAATGTGGTTACGTACAATACGTTGGTTGATGGGTATTGTAAGTTGGGGCAGGTTGATAAGGCACTTGAGTTGTTTAGAGAGATGGCTTTGAAGGGTATTGAGCAGAATTTGATTTCATATAATGTGATTATTAATGGGTTGTGTCGAGAAGGGAGGTTGGAGGAGACGAGCGGGGTTTTGAAGGAGATGAATAGGAAGGGGTTGGTTCCGGATGAGGTGACGTATAATACGTTGGTGAATGGGTATTGTAAGGGAGGGGATATTCATCAGGCGCTTGTTTTGCATGCGGAGATGGTGAGGAATGGATTGTCGCCTAATGTGGTTACGTATACTTCTTTGATTAGTAGTATGTGTAAGGCAGGGAATATGAATAGAGCGATAGAGTTTTTTGATCAGATGCGTGTGAGAGGGCTTTGTCCGAATCAGAGAACGTATACAACATTGGTTGATGGGTTTTCGCAAAAGGGGTACTTGGATGATGCATACCGGGTTCTGGATGAAATGACTGAGAATGGATTTGTGCCTTCTATAGTGACTTATAATGCTCTAATACATGGACATTGCATCGTTGGAAAGATGGAAGAGGCCGTTGGAGTGCTTCGAAATATGATTGCAAAAGGGTTGGCCCCAGATGTTGTAAGTTATAGTACAATTGTATCTGGGTTTTGCAAGAATCAAGAGTTGGATAAGGCATTTGATATTAAGCGAGAGATGGTTGAGAAAGGCGTTCCACCGGATGCCATTACCTATTCTGCTCTCATTCAAGGTCATTGTTGCCAGGGAAGACTGGCTGAAGCTATTGATCTTTTCCAAGAGATGCTGAGTATCGGTCTGCCCCCTGATGAAATTAGTTATACCACCTTGATCAATGCTTATTGCACAGAAGGAGATATAAAAAAGGCCCTTCATTTGCATGATGAAATGATTCAGAAGGGATTGCTTCCTGATGTTGTTACTTACAGTGTGCTTATTAATGGACTCAATAAACAGGCTCGGACAAGGGAAGCAAAGAGACTTCTGCTCAAGTTGTTTTACAATGAGTCTGTCCCAAGTGACGTCACTTATAATACACTAATAGAGAACTGTTCTAATGTGGAATTCAACAGTGTGGTAGCCCTTTTAAAAGGTTTCTGTATGAAGGGTTTGATGAATGAAGCTGATCAAGTTTTTGAGTCTATGCTTCAGAGAAACCACAAGCCTAATGAAGCAGTTTATGATGTCATTATTCATGGTCACTGTAAAGGTGGAAATGTGAAGAAGGCATATGATCTGTACAAGGAAATGGTGTCTTCAGGTTTCGTTCCTCATACTGTGACTGTTATCGCTCTGGTGAAAGCTCTACACTCTAAGGGTATGAGTGAAAAGTTGAGTCAAGTCATAGGAAACATATTGAGAAGTTCTAGGCTTACTGATGCTGAACTTGCAAAATTACTAGTCGAAATTAACTATAAAGAAGGCAACATGGATGTTGTTTTCAATGTGCTTACTGAAATGGCCAAAGATGGTCTCCTTCCAAATAGCGGGACAAGCACATAGTCTTGGGAACAGTGTGTTAAGTTGTATGCATCAATGCCCATCACAGGGTAATTCTCCGCAGAGTTTTCTTGTTTGTATCCAGTTGAAATTCTTCAGGACTGACAGAGAGCTGCTTCAAGGTGCTTTCTATCATTTCTCTCAAACTGACTTCTGGTTTCTTCCAGCTTTCTGACAAAAGCTGTCGGATTGACTTCAAATTCTTCATTTATAAGTTGCATTTCTACTTACAAGATGGTATGTTACTCTTCTATGATAAGATTCAATTTAAAGTTGTTATTTAGATTTTTGATTCTTGGTGAGGAAATCTCATCGAACTGTTATTTTTGTTGCTCCAGCTATTTGCATTTACAAGCAAACCAAGTTAGAGAATGGCGAGAGGAAAACTTGCAGCTGTTCTGTCCGTACACAATTCAAAGTTTCGCAAAGAACAGTGCAAGCTCATTGAACAGCATCACATCTTTTTAGCCTTTATATTATTAATGCATGTATTATCATTGGATAAACCCTTATTTATCAAACCCTTTTTTTTAAGGCAGGAAATAAGTGCTGCTCACTTGGTCCTTGTAGGTTTTGTAAAAGTAGAGAGGAGTCTGAAGAGATGCATCCACTGAGAGAGTGGGATAGAGAGGAGAAAAACATTGCTTCGAAGGGAAGCAGTGAGCTGATGTCCAAGAAAGAGCTGGAGAAAAGTTTGTAGAATATTTATATAAACGGTTCAAGAGTTTTTGTTGAGTATTTTCGCCCTCTGAATCTGTTGAATTTGGTCAACCGCATTGCGTTTATAGGCAACACATTACTTTTATAGATAACATGCGTAAAAGAACGATTCTGCACTTAATAATATACGTCGAGATATTGTTTTTTTTTTTTTTTTTTTTTCACAATTTAATAGTACTAAATTATATTTATTAAATTGTTTTGGTTTATTTTTTTAAGTGGTTAAACCACTCAAAACTATATAAAAACTACTGAAAAAATTAAGTAATAATTTTTAACTTTTCATTTAATTATAAATCACTTAATGATATTTAACATTTTTATTCCAAATCTATCGTCCCTAAAATAACATAATTTTAATTTTATCTTAATTTTATATTATTCAAATTTTTTTTCTCTTGATACTTATAAAAAAAAAAAACATATTTGAAAAGAAAAATTTTAAAATATCTTATTTTAAATTGTTTTGAAATTTAATTAATATATTTTAATTTACAATTTAAACATTCATTTATTAATTATTTTCTTAAATATATAAATATGATTAATATTACTATATTTTTTAATCATATTTTAATTATGAATAAAATATTATTAATATGTATATAAAAAAATATTTTAAATTTTATTAAATTATTTATTTTCATATGTTTATACTAAATTAATTAAAAATACTTGATAATAAATAATTAAAAAAGTATATATATCAAATCACTAATTTTAAGATAATTTTAACTTTAAAAAACAAATAAATTTACAATATATTCAAAGGTAAGGAAAAAAAACAACAAAGATGTTATTTAGATTTTAGATTTTAATTATCATTCAATCTTTAATATTGTTTAGTTTTCATGTAAAAACACGACAACAAATGACCTCTTATACCTACAACGAACAGACTATCTTTTTTATTGGATCGAAACAATGACAAATCTCTGAATCAACCGATGCAATTGAATTGGATTAAAAAAATAGAGATGCAATTTAGTCCAATCAAAATTGGATGGACTGGGTCGGGATTTGGTTTGTTTAGATTTGATTCTACACACAATGGGGACAGGCATTGTGCATTGATTCACATTCGACTCAATGTGGCAGACAAACAGAAAATGGGAGACAACCTCTCCGCACCAATATATATTCTGCTTCTCTGGCAAACTATGCTTCTACTAACACGACCCGCACCAAGCATTCGGAAATGAAAGCACCCACCTTGAAGCCTGATTATTGGAGCTCATGGGTTCATTTTTCACAGGCAGCCAATTTGGAACATGCTGGTTCACAAGTCCTAACCCATTTAGCTTATGGCTAGCAAAAGTGACTTCAATATCATGCACAAGCAGCACAGCATTTGGGATGAGTGGTAGTACGAACACACCAGCAAGTTGTTCCATTGCATCAATCAAAAATTAAGTTTTATGATTATATCTGAATATTCCATCAAAATATTTGTGAAAACAGAAAGGGTTCCACATGACGAAGACAAGGTAAGCTACCTTACAGATAATTTCTAGTCATTTTGAAATCCAAGAGTCATAATCATCTCATATTAGATAGACGATGTTGGAAGTTTTACCAGAAAAAGGAAAACAAAATTCTACATGAACCACATAAGTAGTTCAAAAGAGTAGAACCATCCAGATTGCCTGTGTCGGATGCCCTCTCCCATCGAGCAGTGACCCAGCTGACATCCAATGACAAGCGTAACAATGGCATGTTGAATAGTTCATACAACATAAACCTTGCACTCTAGGATTGCATCAATACAATTCACAAGATTATGTACCAAACTGTAGCACTAAAAGCAGCAAAGAAGCAAATACACATAGGAAACAAGCTCATGGACTTAATGATGCCTTAATTAATGAATTCCCTTGTATGAGATGGCATTTAGAGCTGATCGAGGCAACAGAATCCAACAGGGGACTTACATTAACCAAAAGTCCAAAACTATAACTGCATTTTAAGATTGATAGTCAAATAATGCAATCCACAAGATTATCACTGATAGAAAGTACTCAGAAAAGTAAACAAACCAAAATAACCACAACCAATCAAAATTGTGAATCTCACTCAAAGCACACATGACATGATAAATTTAACCCACGAATTACTTCATTTGCTCTTGAATGAATGCCAAAATCGCATCGCCAATTACAACAGAGAAATATGAACTAATTTAGGTTTAAACCACTACAAAGATGCATGACAATGGTGCATAGTTTATATTTCTCTATAAATCAAAGAAGTCACTACTTTTCAAACTTCATTACTAGGTTAGATTTCAGCATCTCTACCACATGACAAACACACTACATAACATATAGGAACTTGTTCATAAAAGCTACTTCTAACACTTACTAAAACAAGATACAGTAAATCTAACAAATTAATCCTGCATTCAAGCCAGCAAACAATAATCCTCTTTCGTTAGTTATAAATGCGGCGATGATGGTTAGACTTACTTTAAAAAGCATATTATTACAAGCTCAACAACAACAACTACCTGAATCTAAAACCCACCACATCATCCACTATCTAGACGAAAGCCTTTGATGCAAATCATCAGCCAATGCCTGCCTCAAGCTCTCTCCAAAATAATAATACGGCTTCTCATTCTCAAGCACCCTAGCAGGACTCCCATTCTCATCCGGCTCCTTCCAAAGCTCCGGCTCAGGCTCTCGAGCAATCTGACACAAATTATGCAAAACACAACATGCAACGATAGTCTGGGGGGCATGATTAATCCCCACATTCAAATCCTGCAAAATCTTCCACCTGGCCTTCAACAACCCGATGGCCTCCACCACCACATTCCTCCCTTTCATCAACATCCCATCAAAGAGATTCTGCGCAGGCGTCCCTGCCCCATTTGGCGAAAAGGGTGTCATCAAAAACGACAACAAGGGATAACACCAATCCCCCACTACATAAGGCCTCACATGGTGACCCCTCACGTTGATCGCTTTGTCCCACACGATATCGCTCGAAATCAACCTATTGTACAACAAACTATCCCTAAAATGACTACTGTCATCGGTCCCACCAGACGCTTTCACGCACACATCCCAGAAAATCTTCCTGTGATCCGCAACCACCTGGAGGAGGACCGAATTGTACCCGTATTTACACCTGTACTGCTTTTGACGAGGAGGGGTGTGTGAGATCTTGATGTGAGTCCCGTCGATCGCGCCACAAATGTTCGGCAATGAGGTGAGTTCTTCGAACCCCTGGGTTGTCTCGATAAGACGGCGCCGGCTGATAGGGATTTTGATGAATTCAGGGTAGAGCTTCGTGGCGAGGAGGCGGGTGACCATGTTGGTGATTTTGGAGATGAGGTAGGGTTCGAGAGAGTAGCGTAAAGCTAGGGTTTTGGCGGAGAGGCCATGGGAGAGTCGCGATAGGACCATCGCGACGGCGTAGTCGGAGGGGAGGGAGAGATTCGAAGCAGCGATGTAGGGTTTCAGTTTCTCGACGACGGTCGTGAAGACTGGGTAAGAGAGGCCGTAGAGAGATCGCCAGTGGGCTTCACGGAGCGGGGCTTCGAGGGACCAGATGTGCTCCGTGGTTAGGGCGCGGAAGGAGGAGACGGAGTATGCCGAGGAGTCGACAGCGGTGGCGGTGGCTGAGGAGGAGGAGGAGGGGGTTTTGGTTGTAGGTTTCTGGAGGCTTTTTTTGGAGGTGGAGAGGAAGGAGAGGAGGGAGGAGAGAGTGAAGAAGATGAGAGGGGCGGCAGAGGAGGAGGAGAGGAGGGAAGTGGAGGAGGTGGAGGAGGAGGCGGTGGGGGAGGTGCTGGTGGTGGTGGTGGTGGCGGAGGAGAGCAAGGAGGTTGTGGGGTCGAGGGAGTTGTGGAGGTGGAGCAGATTCGAGAGCATCAACATGAACGTTTCGTCCATTTTTCCCTTTTCAAGAAAATTTTTTAGTTACTAGATGAGAGAGTTGATGTATAAACATTTGATTGGAGTGGAGGTTGGGAGCCGTCAAAAGAGTCTGTTTTGCAATTTTCAGTGGTTAACTGTTGGCTTGGTGGTCTGAGTGGGGAGCGTCTGTACGCCATATTCTCTTTCAATTTATACAAATCAGACGGAGGGGTCTCAATATTTCAGTATTATAACGTATCTACTGCTTTTTGTTTTTTCAAGTATTTCTTTTCCACTCCACTCTATTAAATTATACTCACATTTATTTTCAATATTCATGTCAATTTAAATAACAAGTTTATGTGATTATTTGAATCTAATATTATTAATATGGAATTCATCTTTAATTTGGTAAAAAAGTCTATAAAGATTTACCTTAATCTATTACCCTTACATTTTTAAAGGTACGTTTAAATTTAGGTTTTTGACGATAAATATAAGGTTAGCCTATGTAAAACGACAAAACAAATAGTAGATGTGCAAATGAAAATATATTTTTTTTACATTAGGATTCATATCTCCCCATATTTGTAAGTGATTTACGATGATAATTTTTATGAATAATTTTAAAAATATTTTTATAAAAATGATTATTTTATTATGGATTTGATCACTCATATAAAGTTGGTTAAAATAAGTGTATCCATCTAAAGTGATTAATGCATGTTTCCTTTAAAACTATTATAAAAATTCGAGTTTCATTACAAAAAATTTATCAAAATGTGTATTATAATGATGTATTACATAAGTTATCAATATCTTATATAATATGAAAAAATAACTTTTGTATGACCGCGTTAATGGTGAGATTATCCAATGAGATGGAGTCATATTTCATTGATTTAAATTGGAATATGGTTAGACCATCTGATGAGATTACTTCAATCATGATACCGTCATGCAGAAGATTTTATCATAAAATATTAAAATGATATGATCATTAATGTGCTGGATATAACTTACATATTAGACAAATTTTTGGGACAATTAATGTGTCGATTATAATTTATATATCATATTATTTTATTATAAATTTGAGCAACTTTTTTTTAAAAGAAATTTAGCATAACTTGATATATTTATTTATATGTATGCAGAGTTATTTATTTATTTTGTTATGCGGATATATTTCTCTTGGAGTTTTGAAACTCGAATATCTAATTCGGTTCAAAGTTGGTTTTGTTAACAATTAACTAGAAAAAGAGAGAAATATATAAAGATTTAAGACGTATTTGGTATTGTTTTTAAAATGATCTTTTTAAAAATGATATTTTAAAGTAATGTGTTTGATTGAAATTCTTAAAAATTAAACTAGAAGTGATGTAAATGTATTTGGTATTATGATCTAAAATAATTACAATAGTTGTTCAAAATATGAATTTGATTAATACGATAACATATGATATTTGATTAATATGTTAATATTTTAAATTTAACACATATGATATTTGATTAATATGTTAATATTTTAAATTTAATTAATAAGTTAATATAAGTATTTCATTCTAATTTTATCAAAATGTATTAATATTTTAAAAATATTATCTTTCAAATATATATACTTCTAAAAATTTTAATAATAAAAATATATATAAAAAAAATATCAACATAATTGCAATCTCGTAGGACTGTGTAAACTCACCAATTTGGTGAGATTACTTAGTACGAGCCTGGGGGATTGGTTTGACCAATCATGGTTGGTGCCTAAAGGCTATATTAGAGTATGTATAATCTAATCTATCGAAGTGAAGGGCACCTAAATATAGGCCTATAGTGTTAATCTTAATTATACTTATATGATTAAGATATTTACGTTTATAATGGAAGAAAAAGTTAATAAAATATTTTTGAGGGGAATTAAACCTTATCAATGAAATGGATGGATGGAGGAGTGTTTAACTTTAGGAGGCGATGTGCCACATTGTAATACTATTTTTGGGAAAAAGAAATGATATAATATGCAGTCAAGCAAACCCGGTTGGGTTCAAAGTTAGGTTTTTATTCAAGCAAACCCGGTTGGGTTCAAAGTTGTTTCTGCTTACAATCAGCCAAACTCGCTCGGCATCAGAAGCAAAACTTGGGGGAGAAAGAGGCAGAGATTTAGGGTTTATTACAGTTTGTTCGAAAAGAAAACATCGATTTAGCGATTTTCGGGTCAAATTCTCGCAATCAACTTCAATAACTTCGCCAATTCAAAGCCATGACTGAGGTATGTGTAAACTCAATCTCTCTGTTTCGAATTCTGATCACAATCGTTGTCCTTTTCGTGTTCGTCTTTTATGTTCTCTACTTGTCTGTCCGTAGTTTCCTTTTAAAAATTGAAAGTCTTTAGCAGCTCGCATGGTGATTTGGAGCGTATAATCAGTTGTTATTCCACTTAATTGTAATGTAAATCGACGACACCGTTTGTAAGCTAAAGAAATAAAAATAAAAAAAAAAATGAATTTTTTATCTTCATTTGTATTTGTGAATGTGTATTCAATATTTTTGACATTATGTTGATCAGAGGTTTACATTTCAGCGTTTCATTGTTTTGATTTGTAGATAGGTCTTTTAATATTTTAAGACATGATATTGATCAAAGATGTTGTATTTCAATGTTATGTCTTTCAAGACTGCTTTTTCATTTTTAATTTAGGAAGGTGTAGTTATAAGCGCGATTACATGACAAATAGGAAACAAATGGACTGATTTCATTTTTGGGTGTTTTTATTCTTGTATTTGTTTTGCAGTATTGGGTTAGCCAGGGCAACAAATGGTGTGACTTCTGCAAAATCTTTATATCGAATAATCCTTCCAGCATTAGGAACCATGAGCTTGGTCAACGTCACAGGGATAATGTGAAAAAGAAGCTTACTGATATGAGGAAAGAGAATGCTGCCAAGGAGAAGGAACAGAAGGAAGCAGCCCGTGCCCTTGAACAGATTGAAGCTGTGAGTGTTATGCAAGAAAATCTGGTTTTTGTTTGTTGCTATATTTATACAGTTCTTTTATAGGTGGTGGTAAATTGGTAATATCACTCATGGGTAATCTTAATTAAAATTTTAATGTGCAAATAAAAACTGCAATGGCCACCCCTTTATTAAATTTGAACATGCCTCCAGTTATATCAACTTTATCAGGTTAAAATAGAAAAATTATGTTTTCTGATTAAATGTGTGTTGAGTTGAAGAGTTTGGTTTACAGCAAATGATTAATGATGTAAATTACATTGCAAGTTTTGTAAATGGGTAATCATGTGATTGAAATATGGTAAGTTTGAGAAATGTTTTGTAAAAAGCTTTCACAAGACTATAGTCAGAGCATTCATTTGCATATATCCTTGTTAAATATGTCTGTTTAGTTTTATGCCTTATACTGGTCATTCCTTTGATCTTCAATGTCTGCCAGAAAGCCAAGCGTAGCTATCAGAAGGATGTAGCAAAATTTCAGGAGGCCAGAGATTCTAATGCTCATGCTTTAGATGATCAAGAGAGTAAGTATGAAGTGTCACTAGCTGTTAAAAGTGTTAAACGTTCTGAAATAGTAGCTCTAGCATTAAGACTGGTTTTGTCAGCATAGAAGTAAATCACTCATCCATGGTAGTAATATTGTCTTCTTTAATGAGGTTTGCATGGAAAGGTGCAACCATTAGCTTGTATATCTTTTATGTCCTTTCTTGGATATATGGCTACCTGTTGAACTGAGCTTGACATAGTGAGCCACTTGCCTATTCTAGTGTATTCAAGCTGTTCTGCAATGAGCCAACCTTCTGAAATGCTTGTGTATCAATTTGATGAGGGTCAGGAATAGTTGATGCAGATCTCATAGAGCATTTAACCATATAAAGCTTCAAAAGAAAAACATGTCACTATATCACTCAGTTAACTGCGTGTGTTGTTTGGATTACTGATTTGCACTAGTAAGTATTGTGTCACTGGATTGTGGGTGTAATTTAAATCTGTAAAAGGGTATGTCTGTTAAGTTAATTTGGATAGTTGACAAGCTTGATTTTCACAGAGATGAGCTAACTTTCGCTTCTTACTTGGTTGGAATTTTGACCAAGTTGAGTCTAAAAGCCCAATAATCAGCTGTACTGTTTGATTTGCAATTTCGGGTTGGGATAATGGATTTTCACTCTTTTGATTAGATTGCATGTCTGGGGTTACCAGTTACCTTAGGTGCAATCTTGTACTATAGGCCAGTGAAATCCTGCTTAGATTATTGTTTTACAGAGTCAATATATGATTTTTAAATAATTATCTTGTCACATCTATCTACTTCATATAATTAAATTGTTAAACTTTTTCATCAAGCATGAAAATATTAGCATTTACAATTCTTTCCTTGCCTTGATTGTATGAGTTTCAAACTGATACAGCTCAATGATTGACAGAATGGGATTATGACGAAACTTCAGGCTATTACTACAATCCAAGCAATGGCCTTTACTATGATCCAAAGTCAGGCTTCTACTGTTCTGACGCTATAGGTATGAAGTCATAAAATTGTACTTTGACCTGAAGCTCTTTTATATTTAAGATGCCTTTTCAGATTTTATGTAGCATGTAATATTTACTTGAAAGAAATAAACAGGTAAGTGGGTGACACAGGAAGAGGCATACTCCACTCCTCAGTCTTCTTCAAATTCCAAACATAAACCCCCGATGAAAATTCCATTTCCAACATCAGGAGCAGAACCTGCTTTGGAAAATAAAGTTTCTGTCAGAAGTCAAAATGGGTCTGCACCAGGGCTGGTTGTTTCAGCTTCCTTAAATCCCATGAGATCAGTGAAAGTTGCTCCATCGGCAATTGCTGTTGGTAAGAGAAAGAGAGAAGATAATAAGCCTAAGCAAATAAAGAAGCCTGTGTCTGAAGCAGAAGCTGCAGCACTCAAAGCAAGGGAAGCTGCGAGGAAGAGAGTTGAAGAAAGAGAGAAATCATTGCTTGGCCTGTACCAGTCTCGCTGATTTTAAAATATTCAAGCAAGCTTCATTTCTTCTATTAATATTTGGGGTATGCTTTATTGTGCCATTTTAACTGTTTTCCATTTTGTGTTAGAAGCCTATTGTATAATTCGATAAACTATTTCGGTTACAGGAAAAGATGCTTGCTGCATCAAAGTGTTTGAAATCTTTACATTCTTTTTGCTGGTAGGACTTTGAAGTAGACAACAGATCTCTCTGGCTGAAATTGCTGGTTAATCACTTGTGATATTCTTACTATATTTACAAATTGAACTTTATGACTAGAGATAAAGGACGTTATTTGTATAGAGTAAGTTCACTTTCCTTGGGCTATGATTTATGGTTAAAAGCAACTGTGCTTTTTGTTATCCTAGTAATGTATGTTTGTTGACAAAAATCTAATCAATAGAAACCTAAACAATTTTCTGAGACTTGGAATAAAAAATAATAAATTTTTGACAACTCTTAGACAATTTAGTTACTCTGCATTACTGAGTCTTAGGTTGCTCAAGTATGACCAATCCCAAGCATTCTTTTTATCAAGTTGATTCTCCAGTCAAGCTACAGACCTTGATGTTCCAGTCTTTCAGGAGTGGAAATTTGAGAAACCCAGGTGGCATGTTGACCACGACTGATTCAATGTGTTTCAGTGATGATCTCTAGTAAGCTAGTCTTAGGATGAGCTCATGCTGCTTGCCTGTTCAATAAATGAAGTTGTTTAAGAATTGGTAGGAAATAGCTATAAATTTCCCAGTTTCATGAATAAAATTTGTAGACATGTTATCTGGATTGTAGAAAGCAATATCAGAACTGTGTGGTTGGAATGATCAGACCACTTTGTGTGATTTGAGACTGTGTTGGCTAAAAGTGAACTTTTGAATATGTGTGTAATTCGTTGGCAATTGATAACTTAATGTTCTTTTCTATGCAGGTACCATAACATACTTGTTTATAGGTCACACAAAGGAGATTAGGGTATGTGACCCTCATATTAGACCAGTATCTGTCTGAAATTTGAGACTTGATCTGGTGTCTCTCACAACATTGTTCTTGTTATAGAATCCTGAATTTTGTTTGGGGAAGATGTGGTGAGTGAAGGACTACATATGGTAATCCAATAATTGTTCATGATCTGACTGACAGTTTTGTCTTAAAATGTAACAGTTGTTTTCTTCTGTCAATTGATGAGGTCCAGCAGTTCTGCAAACTGCAGCTTTTGTACAATTAGGATGAAAGTAATCCCCCTATTATAGCTTGTGTGTTGTGATTTAAAGAACTTTAAAACAAACCTTGTTCCTGAATCCACTTCCAAAACATTTAATTGCAACATCAGCACAGCAGGATGGAAATATCTCTTATTTTTTGAATAGCTGTATAGGTATGAAACGTGAATTTTTCTATGTTTCTTTTTCTTTCTAACAATCTGCTTTCATTAATTAATACTATATGGCAGATCCTCTGTTCGTATCCCTTCAGTCCTTGTTTTCTTTTTAAGATGCTTCTTGGTACACATGAATATGAAGAATTGCCATTTGTACATGTAGTTGCTTGTCTTATTATGGAAATGGCCTGATGCTGTGAACTGCCATCAACCAGTTGCTAGCTTGTTTCTTTTATAAATATTGCGACTAAATAAAACATGTGATACGCTTTTTAGTTTTGGTGATATAGGTTTCTTTCATGAGATCTTGTGTGTGGAAGGAATGTGAAACTCATAATAGTGTTGTCCTCCACTATCGAGACTGTGGTTTCATTAATAGTATTGGCAAAATTACGGGACTTCTATGGTGATATGGGTATCCTGTTGAGGTCTTGTCTGTGGAGGAATGTGGAGATGAGAATAGTATAGTCTTCCATCATCAAAACTGTGAATCTGCAACCATTTACAGTATTGTCTAACATACAACCTTATTAATGTGTTGTATTTGTCAATTGCCATCATCATACTCTTATATGATGGAGTCAGATCGGGTCCAAGAAGACAGAAGAAATTAAAATCAAGACTGAACGTTTTTCCTGGAATTTAGGCCAGAAATAGCCTAAAGGTGGAACATGGGAAATAATAATCTAGATGTAACATACATACCGACACAAGTAAAAAGTCTGTATTTTAGTAATGTGAATGATTCTTCCTCAATATGCTTCACGAGTGTTATGTATATCTGTGATGTCTGAACTTGTTCTGTGATGTGGTTTTTAGCTTTCCTGCTAAATATCTGATTTGCTGGATTTTCTTTTGTTTTTTGTATGTAATCTTTGAGTTCACTTCTGGTTACGGTGTCATCTTTGCTGCATTGTTGTAAAATGTAACATTTGGAAAATACTTTGCAAGGTTTATGGAAACTTTGGAAATACATTTTGTGGACCTTGATTGTACATTATGTGGCGTTGGGCGGGAAAAGTAGATTACTTGGAATACAAGTGAAGAAAATTGTGAAACCATTTACCAGGGAAAATTTGTCGTCTTTGTTTAACTAGATCTTTTTCTTCCTTGATTTGTGATTTAAAAAAGAAATTAAAAATTACATATAACAAAGAGTTCGGAGAAATATGGTTGGAATATAATTTTTTACAGGAATTATAAATAATGATTTTCCTTTTTACTTATTCTGGATTAAAATTCAAGTAATCTTTAGAAACTCTTTTCTTGTATTGATGACATGTTAAACATATCTCTAACTTAACACAAAGATGCTTTTTACTAGTTCATTGTATAGCACTAAGTGATTATCTTTTAATTATGAAATAGTGGTAGATCTTTGATCCCTTTGTGAATTGGAAAAAAAAAAGTCGGATTCACACCTACAGTTAGAAATTTATGTTATAGTTGGAGCCGGTCCGCAAATCTGCAGCGTACTTCAATCAGTTTGAAAATTTCAGTGAAAAAATTGCTGTAGCGTTAAGGCATGCGTAAATATGATGCAGCTACGTCTGCATACTTTTATGTAGTCTCTGCAGAGCCAGTGTTTAGTATTGACTGAAGTCCCCGGAGTTGCGCAAGTCAAAGATGACGGCCTGAGGTCCGAGTCAACGGTAGAGGTCGAGCACGTGGCGGATGCTCATAGGTGCTTGAGTCACGTGTTGTACACTTTTGTCAACCCTGTCTCCAATTTCCAGCACATCATAGAATTTTAATACGCAACTCAATTTAGTTTGCCGCTCATTTCCTCTCTCTCTCTGTCTGATGATGTAAATTGATAATTTTGCACATTTTAAATGTGTTTTGCTACCATGATTCATGAACTAATAAAAATGTTTTTACAACGATAATTATACTATAATTTATGTCTTAATTTTTTTTGTCCGGATGGTCGTATTGCTAAAACCAACATTCAGCAACATATTATTTCAGAATGAGAATTCAACAAAATATTATTCCATATTAATATCAACTTGAACCTCTTATCATATGAGCTTTTTTATTTTTATTTTTTTAGCTTTAAAGTTAGTGTAAATTTTTAAAACATCATTATATTTTGAAAATAAATTATTTTAGTTATATTGTTGATATTCACGAATAAATATAATAGCCAATGATTAAAGGAACCTAGTTTATGCATTATTATATTCTTGCGCGGGCAATAATTTGTAATACTAGTTTTAAAACTTAAATTAATTTTAGTGCTATTTTCTGGGCCTTCACCTCAATTATAAAGATAAAAAGTATATGTACACTGTTCAACCACTAGTAAATATGCATATTAGTTTAAAGTTCAACTGTAAAAATTACAAATTTATGTTAATTTTTTAAGTATAAATTTAGGATTACGAAATGGAAATGTGAGTGCAAGGGTTTGCTATTTAGATGTTTCAACTTTTGCTGAATTGTGTGTCAATGATGAAGTCTCGCTCATAAAAAAATATGGATAACAAATTTTTTATGTTTGAAAATTATAACAAAAGCCTTTTTTAATGTTACTTCTTCAAAAATAAGTAACTGCTCAATGCTTTAATAGAAAATACAGTTCCTATCTAAACATTCTCACTAAATATATATATATATATATATTTCATAGTCCCCTGAAAAGGTTTAGATAAAATCCTCATTGTTGAAAATTCAATGCTTTTTACCACGAAAAAGCAAAGTACTCTTTGACGAATCTCATTTGAAGACTTGTTAACAACTCCAAGTTCCAACCCACAGATTGGTTAGAATCGAAGAACATTTTTATCCTCTCATCAAGATAATATATATATATATATATATATTATTGAATTTTGTAAAGAACTCTCATTCTTGAGAGTCTGAGAGACAAGATACTAACTGGGTTCTACCTAATTAATGAATGTTCTTTAATCATTTTCGCCTTCTTTCAAAATCACTTTTGACATGTCTCTTATAGCTTTTCAAAGTCATTGCTTTGTTCCATATATTTGCAGTCAAGCACAACTAATCTATACCTTATTAATTGAAATTCAATGCATTGCTATTATACATGAAGAAATAAATTCTCTCCAAAGAAAACCAGTCAAAATGTGTAGTTCAAGTCAATGGAAGAAAAATGATCATGAAAAAACTAGCTTTAAACTTAAAAGAGGACATGGGGATGAACTTGAACATCATGACTAATAATATATATATACAAAGAGAATTGTCCATTTCGAAGAATAATAATTGGTATTTCTAAGAAGAGAGACACATACAATGATAACATTATATCTAATCAAGTAAAGATTAGTCAAAGATAGAGAAGTGAGACATGTGTCAATTCAATGTAAGAACTGTGCTTTGTTTTGTAATTTTTTTTCTGAGAAGATGTTACACGATCAAAAGAAATAGTATTTTTGAAAACATTTTGTAATATAATAAGTTAACAAAGCAGATCCTGAAAGATTAGCAGGAACAATTTTCACAAGGAATTTGAATGATTATAGAAAAAATAAAATGGCTGCAAAAAGGAATTAGGGTGGTTGTGCATGTACCCTTATTTATGATATAAAAATAAAAAAGAAAAATAACATACAACAAAGGACAATTCACAACTGATATATAAACAAATGCAAAACCGTTATTATTATTATTTTTTAAATTTTTTCGGGTTCTCTATTCTTTGCTAAAAGATGTTAATGAAAGTGTCTTAAAAATCATGAAAAATCTACCAACTTTGCACTTGTTAAGATCGACTGAGTATTATTGTAGTGGTACAGATTTTTTTGACCCAATTAAACTAGATAATGAAACTAGACATGCAGTACTCATCACAATCATGAATTGCTATCATTATCACCAACAACCATGCATTTGGGCTGAGGAATATAAACAAAATTTATCACCAAACACCAATAATCCATCATTATCATTGGTTTCATCATTATCGTAAATGAGACAAGTTTTTATCATAGGATTCAATATATTCAGTAATGCCCCCAGTGTGTATAAATGGTGATCAGTTCCTATTAATTTGCACTTAGCACAAAAGATAGGAAAATAAGAACTATAAACTTCCAAACTTTCCTCAATATTATTGGAATGACTATGTATATATAAACAAAATTCCCAATGAACATTAGCAAGTTATTAGAATGTGGACATTAGTACTAAACGAGTTTTTCATATAGAGCATGTCAAAACGTGATTCTACGTACAATTTGCCTAGAAACTTTGATTTATGATAGCATAAATAACATATATAAATCCTTTAAAGAATAACACAATTTTGAAATTTAAATAGTTCAATTGGTTAGAGTACATGACCGTTGATTATACAACTGAAAAATCGAACCATTCTTAACTAGTGAAACAATTCGTTTTCCTTGTACTCTCTAGATTCGTAAGAAAAATAATAATAAGAAGAATAAAGAAGAACTCCAAAGGAATAAAGAGAAAAGGGAAATGAACATAATAAATTGATGTGGGTCTGGTATATAATCAACATAAGTAGCTTTATTGTAAAGCTAGAATTGTTTGCATGGCTGGTCGCCTCTTCTTTTCCCTACAAGGGAGTATAAGTGCCATAAAAAAGCATCTCACTGTACTTAAAATGATCTGTATCTCTAGTTTCTTTTATTTCTTTATTTCTTCTTTTTGCCTGCTATGTGTATCCATATATGCTACCTCTGTTATGAAGAAGTGAAAACAAAGAAAGTTTGTTAATTGGACCAATGCATTTCATTTTCACATCATTATTTGGGTTGTGATGATCATCACCTACATGCATGCGAAGAGAGTTCTCAAATCCATTTCCATTATTTGTCGAGGCTGTTTAGGGATTTATATTAGAAAAATTCGAATTTTGTGTATATCTCATGTAAAAGACTATAATCTTTTTTTTTTTCGACAATAGGAAATACTTTTAGTTCAAATATGATGAAACGATTTTCTTGCATAAAGAGTAAATGTAGAACAAATCATAAGTTTTGATGCATCTTATATATAATAACACAGGAACAATATTGCCAAATAATCTTGGAAAAAAAAATAGTCTCAACATCAACTCAAATGATAAGGGGAAGTGATTTGTCTCGCCACATTATTCTCATATACATAAGAACAACAAACCAATTAACATAGCATTTGAATTGGTATACATACATACCTATATATTTTTTAAAATTGAACTATACTAATTAGAGGATTATATAGACTTGCTAAATCAAATTACTGGTTGCTATTTACTTGACTTGAATATCTACTTCAATAATAAAGGGAAAAAACTATCTATAGACATACACCCTTTGTGGGATTTGAACTCCAACTATTTAAATGAATAATCATACTTGAATATTTATTCTTATAACAAAGAGAAAAGACTATCCGTATACATAAATATTTAGTGAAATTTGAACTCATACTACTTAAGATGAATAGAAAGAAGAATAAATATCTGAATTTAGGAATATACACTATTAAATTAATATTTGGTTGTATAGAATTATTAAACAACATTTTTATATACATCTAAAAATTTTATCCTGACCATATTAATTTTCTTTTAAGGAAAAAAACAAAAAATAAAACAAACAAACAAACAAAAGGTAAGCTCATTGGAATGTGGGAATTTTATTTTACTGTATTGTTTGACATTAGGACTTTCTTTTTATATTTATATTAACTTTTTAGAACAGCAACAGGAAATAGCTACATTTATAGAGGACACCACACATGCTTGAGCCTACAAAACTTTAAACAGCCAGAGCCCATCTTCACTGCAGTACTTTGCAGTGATGCACAAATCATGGTCACAAAATATATGACAAAACAAGATAAATATATATATATATGTATATATATATACATGTTGGTTTGGACTTTGGATTTATTTGTTGTGATTCGATTCTATCCCCAAGAAGCTTTTTTGTTTGACTGCAAATCCCCAATTACACGCCTTTACACTGTTTAATCACATCATTACCATAATTATTCCACATATGTAATCATTATGGTTTACATGTCTCTCCTTCCACCCATGTGTTATGTGCTAATATTCCTTTCTCTTCTTCTTCTTCTTTCTCAATTTTTTTATTTTTATTTTTTGCCAACTCATATGCTGTGCTATCATGCTTCAACATTTAAGCTTTCCCTCACGTCTAGCTGGGAGTGCATTTAATAGTAATCTTTTATTCACACAAAGAGAAAAGAAAGAACAAAAAAGTACCATGTCTTTTACTTAACGAAGGATATATTGGAATCTAGCCTTAGCTCAAACGGAATTTAATTTGAAATTGGAATAAACTTTACTAAACCCTTTAAAACGGACAAATACATATATGATCTAATTTTGAAAATTTTCAACAAGTTTAAATATCAAAAAACCGTTATAAACTTTTTCACACTTTATCAAAAATTTTATCCATAATTTTCGAAATCATTGTCATTCAATCAAAATTAATAACAATAATAATTTAATTTATATTAATATATAATATGCGAAATGATATACGATTAATCATCTATAAAATTAGCACAACATTAATGAAACATGTTGACTTCATGACGTAATAATCATAAAGCGTTTAGTGCTATTGACTATACAAGATTATCTTTGTTGGAGCAGTCTACCTTAACTGGTTCATTGTAATCAATCCCAGAAACTTCAAAACAACCTAACATTAGCAATTTGTCACTTACAATGACCAGTTCAAAATTGCGTTTTATCTTTCTACTTCATATTAAAACTGACGCGAAGACCAAGTCGTATTATTTAACTAGCCGAACATTATCTGTTTGGCCATCTTTTGTAACTCTCTGAATGTCATTTTCGGACCAAAAAAAAAAAAAAAAATTCCTACAATTTCACTCCATTTCATGGATAGAGACACCACAAAAAGAACAAATATACCAAAAAATATATATATAATACATAATTAAATTAATCAACAACGAAAATGGAAACATATATTAAAGAAAGAAAGAATAATCAATTGTGTGTATGTTGATTAAATTAATTTAACTCATCAAGAGGATGAAGAAATAGAAGAGAGAAAATCTGGATCATACACGTGTCAAAGACCCAACTCCTCTGGAAATATCATGCACGCCTCCAGGGTTGAAGCCTAAGCAACCCAACAAGCCTTGCTTATAAGGCAAGAATGTCTTCCTCTTCATCTCCTCCGCCACCGCCCGGTTCACCGTGTAATGCAGCTCGTGAGCCGACACCGGCGGGCCCCTCCTCCTCGACACCGAACCGGAGTTGTCAGTTGACCGGAAGCTGGAATTCTTGACTTCGTCTGTTGCTTCTTTCTTGGACAACACGGCATACTTGGTCCTCAGCTGATCAGAGCAGGCTGGTCTGCCCTCCGATGCGCTCCTGAAGAGCAACAGATCTTTCAGCTTCCATTTTCTATAGCTTTTGGAGAAGGAAATCGCTGAGAGGAATGATGATGCGTATGATTTTGGAGTGGTGGCAGTGTTGTTATTGCTGTTGTTGCTTGTTGTTGAAGAAATGATTCTCTCTGTTTGTGATGGATTGACGTCATCCTGTTCGTATATTATATCAGAAACCCTCATCGGCGACAAAGATCTGCTTCCTTTTCTTGAAGTAGAACTTGAGAATGATGAAGAACTAGAAACCACCCTTTCTCTTCCTCGTCCTTGTTCTTTATGTTCTCTTCTTTTCCGGAAATCATCCAGAGATGAACGGTGGAGATCAATTTTATCAGAACTTGAAGAAGACGACAGAAGAATCGGTACCGAATCAGAGCAAGTTGGTGGCTTGAGTGGTTTGATTTTTCCACCATCAAAGAGCTCATCAGCAGATAGAGAAGTCCTTTCAAGCTGTCCACTGAAATTGAACTCGAAATCCTCATCATCATCTTCTCTAATAGTGGTTTCTTCCACATTGAAGACTCTGTTGGAGGAATTGGAGTTACTGTTGATGTCGCGATAGAAGGAGGAGGAGGAGGAGGAGGAGATGCGAGAAGGGCTGGTGGGGGCACTGAAGAAGAAGTTACCGAATCTCTGAGGACTTGAAGGAGCAGTCATGTAGGGAGAAGAGCAAGCACTGTCAAAGTTGAAATCCATGGAAGCTGGAACTGGCATCGCCACCTCCATCTCCATTGTTTTTGAAAAATGCTCTGTTTTTGTTCAAGTTCTATGATCGGAGAATTAATGGAGAGCTAGAGATAGAGAGAGAGAGAGAGAGAGAGAGAGGTGGAGATGGGGCTGTCGTAAGTGAGTGAGGGAGAAGGAGAAAGAAGCGGGCTTTATAAATAGAGCAACAGTGGTGGGGTTGTGACAATTGACATTATTATTGCATTTTCAATCCACATGTTTAAGTTTTGTTGGCTACAACCATTCTCCTTTAGGCTGCCTGAAAATTTCTACTTTTTTATACAACTCCGTTTGATTTTCTCCTTCTTTGTATAATAACAATGACAATTAAAAAAAAAAAAAGTTGAAATGGGTTCGTGCTATAAGGTAACTTATTTGTTGTTTTTAAAAGAAAGCTACAAGGCAACTTATATGTGTGAGATTATATCATATTTTAATTTTATCCACATATTAGTCTAATTCAATGGCCACCTTAATTAGAATGTAAAAGTTCAAATACAAAACTAGAAATACTAAAACGTCTATAAGATTTTATTATAGTATACTATATATATATATATATATATACTAAGAAAGTTTTTACCAATATACATATATATACACACACACGCTAAGATAGTTTATAGATGTTCTTTCCAATAATTTAGAACTTCTAATAAATACGAGAGATTTCAGAAGATATTGAACTAGTTTTTCGCATATCGCATAAATGTTTTTATGAATTTTTTAATTTATTAAAAAGTCTTGTCAGTGCGTCTTCAAGGGAGACATTTATTATGGGTGACGCTATGGCCACCCGAGAAATTAAAACTCTTCTCACACCCAATTTTTAAATAAAGTTTATAATTATAAAAATATTTATACTTAAAATTAATTAGAAGGACGTGTTAACATGAACAGATAAAACAAGATTACTTTCCAGTTTTATGAATTTTTTTTATTCATAAAGTAGTTTATCTTGTTGTCTAGTGTATGAATAATTAAATAATTTTCAATTAATTTAAATTCGTGATATATTAATTAAAATCTAAATATATATGTCATATGTGATTTAAATAAATTTTGATAATAAAATTTTATATGTATTTTTTCTTTTTCGTTTTGTTTTGCGTTTGATATTGGGTCAAATCAATTCGATCTTAACTGAAATGTATCTTGATCATACATAAATAAATATATTTTGATCCAATAAAAAGAAAAAAAAATGAAGTTTTATAAATTAATCTTATACAAAATATTTTCTATGTATATACCTAAGAATGTGTGAAGAACAATTTTTTTCTTTCTTTTTTTGGGCTAACATATATTGAAGCTATTGATAAGAAAGAAAAATAATATAAGAAGGAGATTGAACCAAAAGAATAATATAACATGATAAGTTGGTGAAAAATGAAATAAAAAGTGGAAAAGAGAAAGGGAAGGAAAAACGGAGGCATGAGAATGAAAGAGTATTTATAAATATAAATTTAATAACTTACTTATATAAATTGGTTTAAGGTTAATTTTGGATATTTCAAGTGATGGACAAAGAAAAAAAATAAATTTTAAATTTTAATATTCGATACAATGAGTAAATGGACGCGAGCAGTAAATTTTTGGATGGCTCTATTATTATTTTAAATAAAATAAAAATAAGATTCTTATTTTTATTATGACTTGGATGCAACTTTCTTTTCATTTGATTAAGAACATTAAATATTTCATGGTTGCGTTATACATTAACACAATTGTCCTTATACATCGACACTCTATAAAGTTCTATTTATTTATTTGCACGCTCTAAACTGCAACGATTGACCAACAACATACCAAACAGTAGATAAGTTTTAAAGGAAAAATTCAACCTTCTATTAACTATAAAAATTATGAAGTCAAATTACTTTAAGAAGTTGTTGGCATATCAGTGGAAAATTTTACAGATAATGAGAAGAAAAGATAAGTGGAATGGAGTTGAAAACTGGATAAAATGTCTTCATTGCTGAATATATATATAGAGAGGTTATTCTCAGAATATATAAATATAAATATATATGACCAATGCCATCAAATTTTAAAAAATTAGAATAAATCAATAAATTTATTTATTTTATTTATATTAAATAGAATAAATAACAGCATTAATGTCTTAACTTGTTAAAGTAATAAAATATTGACTATTATATATATATATATAAAATTGAGGCCGCTAAAATATGTTCATACATTCTACCTTTTGCTTGTTGAATTATCTCTCTCTTCTTCTCTTTTCAAATTAATAAAAGGACATACAATGATTATGGATTAACTGATTGTGATGTTTAAAAGTGGTCAGCTAAGATTGGGCCTTTGTTTTGTTTAATTAAATGTTAATTTTGATTAAAAAGATAGAATAAGTTCTTGTTAGGACTAGTACTAAGTGCAATGCATGTGGTTTCATTTAATTTCTCTTTAATTATTCCTATTTATAACAAATTAAAACAAAGATGTCAGCAGAATTGCACATCTGGGTTGGAATTGAAATCATTCTCTTTCAAAAGGAAGTTCTTGAATACTGTTAATACGATACACCTCAATATTAGTTGTTTGATTGGAAGAAGGATGAGCTAATAAACAAATGCTTGTACGATGGAAATGAGTTCAATTCACTAACACATTAAGTCGTTTAAGGATAAATACATCTAGTAATCGATAACTTAAAATTCAAATTATTTTCGAATTCCAATTATTAGAGAAAGAATTCTTGTAGTTGAATCAGATCTAACAACAAAATTATTTAACACAAATGGACAACTACAATAAATTTCAAAATCTTAAAAATAAAATTAAAAGTATAAAATAAAAATAAAATTGTTCATAAGAAAAATCCGATTCTGTTCTTTCGTTATCAATCAGCTCTAGGGTAGACTGCCAGTCGAGTCAATCAATAACCAGAAATGCAAAACATTCCTGTAAGGGAAAAAAGAGACCACCAATCAACAATTTCCTGGCAGATGATTTGAACTTTATTATCAATGTCACTGGAATTTATGGGGTTTCAATTTTGCAGGAGACATAGCTTGGACAAGAGCTGTAGGTACTGGGCACCAAGTTGTGATACACATTTGACTTTCTGTGCTCTCTTTTGTTGGGAAATGAATTGCAGCTATTCACAATCTTCCCTGTCAAGAATCCACCATTCATCTAACGGTGGTGATGTCTGACACTTTTTCCTTTTTTTTTTTCACATGGGAATTTTATTTTTTATTTTTTATGATTAATTAATGATATTGGCTCTGTAACACACTATATAAAGTTATTTTTATTTAATATGATATTAAATCTAATGTCAAGATTTTGTCAGCTTTTTGGTATTTTGTGTAACAACATGCTTATTTGTTTATAAACAAAATTACAACATCAATTAGCAATTGATATGATCATCGATTGCGGCTAGTCCATTTGATATCTTCCTCTCTATACTTGGAATTATTTATCAGTGGCTGGCTGCAGCCCATCTCTGATATTTATAGAAAATTATTTTACTATTTAATTAAATCTGGGTTGATGTAGGATAATTTTAGAGATTTGTTGGAGGGATAACTTGTATAGTTTGAATATATAATATATTATTGATTTTGTCGACGAGCCTACATTTAACAAGTGGCTATAAACTTACGTGACAAGTCCAGGCAAAATTACTTATATTAGTTTTCATTGAACCTAAAAATTTAAGTTAATATAAAATAATCTAATTATAATATTTAAAGACTTGAAATGTATAATGTGGACAAATACAGATAACGGACAAATGTTAAACATCATCTACCGTGTAATATATCAAACGAAAAGAATTCAAAATAAAGAAAAGAGAAAAGATTCGAACCAGAGACCTCATAGCTCCGATATCATATTAATTATCATAAGATCGAAAAGCTTAAGATGATAAAAAATTATTAATTATAGTTATTTAAAGACTTAAAGATGACACGTGATAACCTTAATTTGATTGTGTGAAGCCTCAATTTGTTTTTTTTTTTTCCATTTTAAAATTATATGTCAGATCTTAATAATTTTTATACAATCGTTAATACTGATTGTTTGATTGCATTTGTTTAAAAAAATATTTACCTTCTCTTTTGAAAACATTTTGGGACTTTTCTTATTTATGTTGTGTTATGACTTTGGAGTACTAGTCCTGGTTGAATTAGATTTGTATTTCTATTTAGACATATATCCGAAGCTCGATTGTTAATTTTGATTAACATTAATAAAATTGATTAACAATTAATAAAATTGTTCTTTTTTTTTCTTTTTTTTTTTACAAAAATAAAATTGTTTCTTACTTCAAACAAAAAGAATTGTTTCATTGCAGCAAGCATCAGTGGATTTCATTTATGGCTTTTGGTTTCGTCATGCTTTGAAATAATTTTGTTAAAAACAACAACAATAATAATTCAGTAGCATTTATTGTAAAAACACTAAATGATGAAAAAAAGAGTCTTATATATCCTTCAAAAATAAAAAAGAAAAACATAGCCTTACAATGTTTTTTTTTTCCTTTAAAAAAAAAAGAAAGAAAAAATAAATCTTATATAAATTTTCAGAAAATATTTTGAATTGTGTTTTATTTTTAAAACAATATCTTATTTATTTCAATTAATTTACTTTTTGAAAATATAAAAAATGCTCCCAATTTATTTATCTAATTTATGGACATGAAAGACTTCGCTTTGTAGACAAATTATCGGAGATAACATAAAATACACAAATGATTTAAGGGGCAATGTTTTGCCTTACTTAATCACCTCATCTACTATTTCTTTCTTTCGTCTTTTTATTTGATATTGGACAAAGTCCTTGATTCGGACCCCATCTAACATGTTGTTGTCCTTCCATTTTGCCACATTTAAAGGGCCCTGTTATTTGTTTTTCTTTTACAATGATGTTACGGTCATTTTCAAAATTATTTTATAGGTTTTCATAGGCTTTAGCAAAAAATTTAGATTACAAATTTAGTTTTGGATGCATGTGATTGAATGTATTAACATAAAATTTCTAAAATACTATTAATTTTAGTACAACATACCTATTTTATCAAATGATACCTTCAACATAGATCTTAAAAAAATATGTTTGCGAGGTAATGCAGTGATCATTTGTTTTTTAAAATAGGGGGTACAAAACAATTTAAGAAAACGCTTTTAATTAATTCAAATATAATATTAAAAACTATTTTTTATAAGAGTAAAATTATACTATCTAAAAATTTACTCAAATTTATTATTTTAATGATATGATAAGTTTATGTATAAGTATTATATCATCAATATATCATATCAAAATTAATGTGATAATTACAAATTAGTTTGCTACATCATTTAAATAAAAATTTGGGATAAATTTTTTAGAAATATAGCATTATTCTTTTAATAAATGTTAAATTAACAAATTATCGTTTCATTATCCCTTATAAGATTGTATTTGAATTATATTAAAACCTCAAAAATTTGAAACCTAAATCTCTTTTTCTTTAATTTTTCTGCATTAGCATGTAAAACTTTTGAAGTTACTCTCTGATGGGTTACATACATTCACATCATTTTCTTGCTCATTAATTAATTTGTCAATATGAAAAAAATTCTTATACTATATCCTAATTGATGCAATTGTTTGTCCATTTATAATGCATCTCACAAATTGGCAAGCCGACTTTTTTTTTCTTCTTCTAAATTTTAAATCAGAGATTCATCAATCAGTCTTTTTTTGTTTTGTTTTTTTGTTTTTGGTGTAGGGGTTGTTTGGGGGGGTGGGGTTGTAACTGTATAAATCCATATAATTGATGACGCTGAGTGAGCAAATATGATATAACATAATTTGAATAATCAATCCATCCAATTTGACCCCAATTTTCTTATAAAAAAATTAAATCAATTAGAACATGTGAATATGAGATCCAATATTAAAATCCAAATTCGAGTTCTGATGTCAAGTCAATATTTTCGCATGCAAGTGCATGGCCCTTGCGGCCTTGAGTCATTGTTTAAGAGGTAGGAATGACACTTTTTTGAATAATTTTGGGATTTAATTGCATGTTTGGTAGGTTATAATATATTAAATTCTTAAAATATTTGCATTCTTTTATAATCTAGTTTAATATATAGTCAATTGATCATCTAAAATACTTACTTTGATACAGCTCATGTCGCATCAAATTATAACAAAAAAATACTAATAATTGGATGTAGATTAGATTGTATAAGAAATACAACATTTTTTTTTTTCATTTTTTTATCCCGAACTTCCACGATTTACATCCTCCATCAAATTATAACAAAACTACAAGTTGGATGTAGATGAGATCATATTAGCTTATGATAAAACTTTACATTTTTTATTTTAAACTCTCACGTTTATATGCTTCATCAAATTATAATAAAAATATAAAGTTAGATGTAGATTAGATTGAATTATTTAATACCATAATATATCTAATATCATAATTTATCGTTTCTTAATTATTTCGAGTACTCACGATTTTTTTTTTCGTGCTTCATATTTTTAAAAAGAATATCATCATGCATGCACCAAATTTCAATAGCAATCTCACACATAAATACTCCGTATTTTAGCAGGTGAAATCTCTTGTGATCGATCACAATAAAGATTGAAAGGTTGGTCTACGTTTAATTATTAAAATGGGAATAAAAATAATAAACATTATTCTTTAATTCAATTTCACATATTGTTTTGTGATGAATTGATTTTGACTGTATACACTTATAAATTCAAACTTATCATCGATTCCACTAAAACACAAAAACTAGTTAAGACGTCGCCGTAATCTAATATGGTGAGTGAGATTTGATTTATCATGATTATGGCCTATGAAACTTTGTAGAGGCAGCTGGCATAAATAAATAGAGAAGACAAGTTTCATAGATTTTATCATCGGAATTGACATTTGATGGTGTACTACTACATCTATGGCCAGGCAAATTCGATGTCCCATTCAAGTAATCAATATTATGCTTGACTTTTGAGATCTCTACTCTCCAGGGGGATCCTATACTTGTGGTTGAAGGACACATTTTGACAAGTTTGCAGCGCCTGAAACTACTGGATAGCAGTTCAGCTGAAATGGTGGAGACTTGCTCAATTTTGGGCATTTGTTTTGGGGACACATTGGCATAGCTTTAACTACCTACAGTTTACATGGGAAGCCTTTTTTAAATGACGTTTACATGGGAAGCTGCGTTCCTCAAGTCCAACGTGCCATCAGAGTTGAATATATTTGTTAAAACAAGACTGTAATCTTAAAATATGTCAAAGAATTATCAAATTTCTAAAGTTATTTTTGGTTAAAAATAATAATACACTGTGGACATTAGAAGTATAATTGGAATGATTTTTTTTTTTTTTTACTACTATAAAGAATATTATGTTCTTCAGTTTCACCGCATCACTTTTGTACCCCCACTCTATCAAAATCTAATGTAAAAAGTTGTCATACGATAACTTTTAATCAGGCAGTTCCAATTAGATTGTTCAATATTGAAAGTTTTAATTCCAAAAATGACATGATAATTGTGCAGATCACAAAGGAACTATTTAAATGGAAAACATTTTTTATAATATATTGCCGTCCCAAAAAACAGCTTGAATTTGTTTTGCCCTGTATTGTATTTAGGAATTGGGGCACATTATCCTAATCTAAGAGAATCAACAACAGAAACCTTCATTTGTTGACAAAACAAAAGAATAGTAGAGCTTGTAACTCTTTACCTAATTTGTCATTTCTTACGGCTGTTCTACATTTCCTGCCTTGTACAAGGACATGGAGGCTTTCCATCCAAGAAAAACGAGAAAAATGCAAGTGCCCCAGCTGGTTGGAATCTTGGAACAGTGTGTCTAGCACCTCTTCTGATAGCAAATGTCACCAAAATCAATTATGTCAGCATTTTCATATTCTTGCAAACGCTAGATTTTTAAGGACTTTACTTAATGTAGTGTACAAATGTAAGTGGATGTGCTTAATCTATTTCATGTAGGTTTTTTTTTTTTTTTTTTTTTTTTGAGATATTGGATTGAATCCAAAAGATAATTAGGACCAAACTGGTCACCCTAGTGGCATGACTTGAATAAACGGTCCCTGGAAGTCACCTACACTAAGATAGAAGATAATCCATATACATGAAAAAAAATCTTATTTTTATTGAATGGGCAGGGACGTGGGGTGTTGAACCTTGGCTTTAAAACCAAGAATAGTCTGTGCCCTATCACTGTGCTGCAAGGCCATTTAGAGGAAATTTTAAGTGACATTTTTGACGAATTTTCGGACTATTTGAGTCCACCAAAAAGCGGAGAATGCAGTAATAGAAGAGTCAATTAAAGGAATGATATGTTGATGTTGAATTGTTGTAGGCAATACTTGTACATTATAAATGTCATTTGCTTCTTGTTGGTCAACAAAAACAATGCTTGTCAAATGATATTAGTTTTTTCTTTTTATATTAATTGAAATTAGGTTTTGCAAAAAATAGAATGCTTGGAATTGCAAATTAAAAAGCTGTTTGTTGTGCTTCGCTTTCATCGTATTATCTGATCAAAACTTAAGCCAACACAGATAGAAGATTGCTTCTCTGGGTAACCTGACAAGCACTAGCTATAAGCCATTCACTTAGATCTAATTACATAATATTTAGGATGAACGGTGAGAAATCCATTAAGCTTTACAATTTTGTCGATTATGATCCTTCAATTAAACAGCTTTTCTTCTCTGATCTTTCGTTTCTTCACTGAAACTTGGCAGTTGCTGAATGACCAAATTGAACTGAATTCAATTTCTTTCTTCTTACTTTTAGCGTCACTAACAATATATAAACTGGGTGGAATGATAAAAATTACATAAAAGATTTGTGTGACAGTGAGTTGTGACCCTGCTTAGAATTTTCAAGTTCTATACAAATACAGCTGTAGATCATGCCGTGTTGATGGTCAAGTTATCCTAAGACAATGACAATTAAAACCTCTTTCTACAAAGAAAAATAATTTGTCGATAGCTACTAAATACTAAAGAAGCAGCATTGATGCTAACAAGTTGCTGAGAAGTGTCTACTTCAAAGCACCTTCCTCAATCAATGATGCTACAGGTGCTTTTCACCCACAAAATATCTATCACCATGTACACCTAAAGGTATCATAGAATCATAACATGACTGTATTGGGTGGATCATAAATGTACATACATTCAATATGAGAAAAACTTTTTCCCCAATTATTTGCTTGCAAATTATACGACTAAATGAAGCACTAGACTATAGTTTTCTGCATGATGCGATGGTGAAAAAACTTGCCATTCAAAAAAGAAATGATCAAGAACACCTCACAAAATAATTTCGACTAATTTAAAGGAACAAAATTGATAGACATTCAAAAGCTTTGTAGTTCTAGTCTTTCTAGGCAATCTCCTGTCTGTGTTTTGTTCTGAACACAAAGTTGAATAAAAGCTTCCCACTCATTATAAATCTCTCTCCAACAGACCCCAAAAAAAAATCATCAATATTAATACAAAACTAACACACAACTCCATGATATAAAATATATTCCAACTACAAAATTCTGCAAAGTACAGTACTCAGCTACAAAAGCAGCAGCTAAATCCATCCTAATTTAATCATGATTTTATAGGCTACATTTCCTAGCCAATCCTGCAAGTTCAGATTACACACTGTTGGTAGTATTCATACCCCTCCTAAGAAGCGCCAGGAACTGCGGTTGCAGCATACATGCTTGGATCCTGATTTGGCGGCAAATGATATCCATTCCTGGCATAGGCCTGAGCTCCATAATGTAGCCCATTCCAGTGGTTAACAGAATCGGATCTCCACTGTCAAAGGCAAAAAGATAAACAATTAATTAGGAATACAAACTTAGATGGGCAAAGACACAGAAAGAAAGTGCAAGGGGATGGGAGACCATTCAGGATTTAATAGTGGTTGTCACATTAGTCACTCCTGATTTCTACTCAAACATTGACTGAAAAAGCGAAAGAAACTATCATGAAAAGGAAAAATGGAAAATGGATACGGAGAAACATCTATAGAAACTAGTATTAAGTCTATGAACCAAGAAATAACAAAAACAATTATAGAAGGGTTGGAGAGAAACCATCAAAATATGCAACCCTAAAACTTCATACACTTGACAATGGAAACAGGTACAATTTGTGTATTTCTCAGAATATTGACATAAGGGCAAAAGTAATAAGCACTTAATTATGAGGATGTAATTTAAATTTGAGCGCAATTACCTGTCTGTTCCCAGGATTGCGTCCCCAAGAAAGGCGAACAGTTTGCTTGCCTATAACCGTCCCTTGTAACTTCTGTAATGCATCCTCAGCATTCTTTCTGTTAATAGAAACAACATATTGTAGTATATAAATCAGGATTAAAGGTCATGAATACAGTCACATAAACATATCAATCTTCATGACTGCAAGCATCACATCTTGATATAATAATTCTCTATTGAAGGCACTATTATTAATTTACTATAAAACAACTTCTTCCTATTTTCACTTGGAACAATAAATTCATTAATAGTAGCAATTATATTTTTATAAGACTTATTCTCAATCTAGCAAATCAAGGAGCATACCTGTTTGCAAATTGGACAAAACCACATCCTTTACCAGTGGGTATCTTAACAGAGACAATCTCACCAAACTGAGAGAAAGGCTCCCTGAGATCCTCATCACTAACATCAGAGTCTAGTGCCCCCACAAATATCTGCAACAAAACAATGATTTTACAGTAAGTTAGATATATAGAGCTTGGGGATAATTTGCACAACGAAGGTAGCTAAACTCACAGTTGCATTATTTGATTCACCATCAGATCCCTGGATTTTAGTACCATTTGATGCATGACCACCAGCCAATACCAGAGCTAATTAAGAGAAAATAAAACAAAGTTCGACTCAATGAACACATAGAAAGCACAAAGATATGAACACACTGCTTTCAATGATAACTTTAGGTGATTAAAATATCAACTAGCAAGTATTCTTCAAACAACGAAGATGATAGTACATGCAAGTTCTTTAAAGGGAAAATCAGGATCTTTTTCATGAAAAAACAAATTAACAAATATAGCAAACAAAAATTATAAAGTCAGTCACAACATAATTATACAGAATAATATGTTAAGACAAACCTGAGATTAAGGTTTCTAATGGCAAAGAAGAATTAGATTGAAAGAAAAGTCAAAGCAAACAAAAATTATGAGAAAGGCCATCCTAATATCAAAGCCTTAGTGGCACCAAAGAACATTTTCATTGCTCAAAACACATATAATTGAGCTTGAATGGGCCCATGGCGTAACACTGAAAGGTTTGGTCAAATGACAATCAAGTAAAAAAGAAGAGGTTTCAAATAGAACTTTGAATTTAAAACAACACCACTACAAAATGTCACACAAATAGTACCGGAAAAAAAAAAAAAAAAAGATTCCATAAGGATGCATGAGTATAAGATTCATATACAGCTTACCTCCCCCGCACCCCTCTTTTATTTTTTTTAAAATCCCCCAAACCCGCTTAGCAAATTTGAGTTCGAAACTGGAGCCTCTGTTCAATCCTACAATCTTTGGGAAGTAATAAAGTCACACCTTTGGCCATGTAGGTGCCCATGAGGATTTAAACCTTAGAACTTGAGAGACTAAACCCCAAGACCCAACCATTCTTACTAACTACTCATGGGAGAAAAAAGATCCCCTTTAAGCCAAAAGTCAATGACTAAGCCCGAAAACATATTGGTAAAAGGACACATTTGGCATGTTCAAGAGCAAGAAATACATTCTCCATAGATCTAATTCAAATATAATAAAATGATTTTTTTTTTATTAGGAAAGTAAAATGATTCATTGGAATATGATGTTGGTTATTTTCAGATTATTAGAAGGAGGATTTCATAAATTTTGGTGAAACTAATGGAAATTAGAAAATAAAGAATTTAATAAGTTTGGATGGCCCAAAAAGCATCTTAATTTATACTATGATACAATTCCTAGTGATTGACAAATTTAGTTTCTAAATCTAACTATTCAATTAATTATAAGAACCTAAGACAACTAGTGTACTCTTAAACTGTAGCTTTTCCAGACTCTTGGATAAGCTCAAGTGCCATACCTTTAGAGTTTAAACAGTTGGTATAAAGCCCGAAGAGATGAGAACTATGTAGGATGATGGCCCAAATAAGTTTATAGTCACATCCTACTAACATTAAGTTTGTAATCTTTGGAAAAAGGAACGAGGTGTGGTTGGGGGAGGGACCAATTCCATGTAGCATTATTGAGACGAAATGACTTTAGCTTTATATATATATATATATATATAGACAGAGATTATTTTGATTCAACTCCCCAAGTTCAATAAGCATGTACAAAGCAGTAAGCATTGTAGTATACCTTGTGAAGAATACTGTTGGTGATACCCAGAAGCCTTTTTGGGGGTTGCAACATCTATGCGCATTGGTCTACTTGAACAATACACACCGTTCATTTCAGTCATGGCCCTTGACCTTTCATTTTCATCACTAAATCTCACAAAACCATAACCTTTTGAACGGCCAGTATTAGAGTCGATGATAACTTTTGCTCCTTTTACAGAGGGAAATTTGCTAGAAAAGGTCTCCTGCAACATGCCATCAGTTACATCTGGAGCCAAATCACCAACAAATATAGAGAGATCAGAACCAGCTTCTGTTCGCCTATCACCCGCACTAAAAGTTGCCCAATTAAGACGGAAAGGCTGCTCTGTATTTGGCATCACAGAACCACTATAGCTCTGCAAAACCTTCTCAGCTGCTGCACGTGAACAGAACTCAACAAATCCGTACCCTTCTGACTGGCCAGTTTGCTTGTTGCGAATGACTTTAACATTCACAACCTGCATATTTTTGTGAAACGGTTGTCAAAAAGCAAAGGTACCAGCAGAAATGAAAAGAAGCAGTAACACTCTACTTCAACTTGAACAGACCAAAAGAACTAATCAATCATCGATAAATGACGCAATCATGATTAACCAAAGCCATATGAACATATGATGATTGTTACACCGACAGACAAGATGAATGACAAATTAATGCAGGTCATTAAAATTACTCAAAATCAAAAAAAATAATAATAATAAAATAAAAAAAAAAAAAAGAAAACCATTATGACAGAGAAGACAAGGAAAAGAACAGTGATCACAGCAGGATGACCTTACATTATACTTATAATTTAAGATTGTATAGCTTGTGAACTATTGGAGCCAAAAAGAAACATACAACGTTGAGTTTATTTCAATTTTCATTTCATTCAGACTTTTTTATTTAATCTAACAGCAAACGTACAACTTTCACTAAGTAACGGATGGTAGACCTCTCTTGTCCCACAAACCCACCATATCCATGTAAGAAGCAACATTTGATTGCCAGCTTGCTTATTCAACAACACACAAATTCACCAATGAAGCAGCTGACGCCACCATTAGATTTCCAACAAAAGAGCTTTCTATGAGACAAGGAAAACAAAAGAGAACAAGGCTTGTCCAGCCCACAAGACTAATGCTTACTGTATAAAGGATACATTACAATATTCCACCTACTAATTCACTAAATTAATGGGATTACAATAATCAGCCAATCGATTTGCCTGATACATTCAATTATAAAAGAAAACCTTTAATTTCAAATTATACAAGATTAAATCCAAAAGGTCAAATAAAATTTCTATATATTTGTTATCTAAAACCACGACACACAACAATTCATTTCTCAAAATTACACAGTCAATCGACTACTTCGATATTGCTGAAGTTAATGTAGCTCAAACAGCAACCTTTCACTCAAATATTAAAATTTAATTTTATTATTATTTTTTAAAAAAAAAAATCACAACATTAATGAACTTCAAAACCTGTAAATGAACTAAGATCTAATATCTCAACTACAAATCATTTCATTACAGATAATGATCTAATAATCACGATCAACAGAATATCCAGCAACATTAGAAGCTCGAACACAAATGTAAGATTTAAAAAAGAGCACGTAAAGGAATGAGACCTGTCCAGTGTAAGAGAAGCAGGTGTGGAGATAGGTCTCGTCCATCCAATGGAGCAAGTCGCCTACCCAAACAGTCTTGGTCTCGTCGTTAGCGGATCCATGTTGTTTGCCGTTACTGAATCCTCCGCCACCGCCGCCATCGCCACCTTGTTTTTGGTTCTGGTTATGGTGTTGTTGTTGTTGGTAGTAGTGAGGAGGAGCGCCGTAAGGCATGTAGTGGTGCTGGTACATCATCATCTGCTGCTGCATCATGGCCATGGCGGCCGCCGGATATTGCATCATCGCCATGTAATGCTGCTGGTGCTGTGGGATCCACTGCTGAGGATACGGCCCTTGCTGCTGCTGCTGCGGAGGAATGGAGCTGTTGACATCACCACCGTTGGATTTGGATTGCGGCTGCTGCATCGTCTGATCTGAAATGTTTGATTTCTTTATTCTATTGATTTTATTTCAATTATTCGACAAATTGATAGATTGATAAGAGTGATGGATCGATCGATTGATTCCACTCTCTCTCTCTCTCTCGAACAGATTCTAATCAGTTTTTATATTCGGTTTTTTTTTTTTCCGAAAGAGAACACGGAGAGAGAGAGAGAGATGCGAAGAGGGTTGACGAAGGTGTGTGAGTTGAGGTTTTAAAGGGTGGCTGCCATGCCAATGCTAGACTGTACGTGTACGTGTGCGTGTGCGTGCGCGTGCGGGATCTGCTGGACACACAGCTTGGGTTTGGGATTTTAGAGCCGATCTTCTGTCGTCCGTTACTTATGGGTCCCATCTTTGCTGTGCAGGCGTTGACGGCTCCGATTTAACCGCCGCTCCATTCTGTGGATGCTGCCAGAAGAGGGGATTTACCTAGTGAAGTTGTGAAACTTGTAATTTGAGTTTTGAGTTTGATCTTGTCGTTATGGGTTGATTTAGTGTAAATTAATACGTAGATTTTCAATGCTAGATTCAAATGATTTTACTTGAGAAAATTGTTTTCATGCATTATTTATTTATTTTATTATCAACTTCTTATACGTTTTCAATCTTTATTATACTATGCAAATAATGTATATGAGTTAAGTTTGAAACTAAAAGAAAACAACCCTAGCGTGATGGTAAACTACAGCCGATCCATAATTCATTGTGAAGTCATGGATTCTACCCTCATTAAAACCCATTTATGTGAACATTTTCTCCTCATATATATGATTTATTCTCTCATATTTTCTGGAAGTTGATCAACGGATGGCGTCGTAAAATCATACTACAGTTGATTTGCGACTGTATCCTAGACCGGTCTTAGCAAAAGAAAAATGAAAGTTTGAAACTAAGGTGTAGATATTGTCACCCAAAAATATGATTTGTACATCCAAATTATAAATACACTAATCGTTCAAAATTTTAAAATTAACTTTAATATAAACACTCAATCTAATATCAAAAGTTAAAACTAACCTTATGAATGTAAATTCATTTATATACCAAAAACACATAATTAAATTATTAGTACACTTAAAATTTAAGTTTAAACAACTCCTTACATTTAAAAATAAAAATAAAAAAAATAAAAACACACGAAAACAAAACAAGTACTTGAATTAAGATTTTGGAGTTAGGAACGAGTGTGCCATGAATTGTTTGTCGAATGCATTGGAGTGGTGAGTAATTTTTCTTAAGAGAAATCCTATGTACTTGCAAAATGTAGTATGCTTCATTTTATTTACGTTTATTTAATTAGTATTAAATTGATATAATTTTTTAATTTCTCAAAAATTTATTTTTTTTAAAGTTTTATTAAAAAAAATTTTATTAAATAGATTTATAAAAGTAAGGTGAAATTAATTTAATGTTATATTAAACTATGGGTAATCATGTACAAACAATTATAGATAAAAGTCACATCTCATAAATTTTGAATTAATACCCGTTATATATATAGAGAGATATGTGCATATTATTGTTTGAAAATTATTACTATATATATTGACAATTGAGGGGTAGTGTAATTGTGTGAATATAGATGTTAATGAGTCGAATTGGGAATACGGGGTGAATTCCCCTTTCCCAATCCCATTCCTATGTCCTTCCCTCGTCCCCACCTATATCTCTATTTGGGGAAATTGAGAGGAAATAAGACTGGATATATTTTGGGGGTGGGGGAACCATGGTCCTTCATCCCCATTTGATATTGTTTAACTGATGTTTGAGATGACATATAAATCATGCATAGAAATATAAGTATAAACCAAAGTAAAATATAGGTAAGTGAGGTTGAACAAATAAAAACAAAATTATATTTTAAGAAATTAATGAAATAAATTTAACTATTAAATATATATTTTTATAATTATGTAAATGGGAAAATGAGGATAAGGGTCACCTCATTTAGATTTAAAGGTGGATTTTCACTTCCATCCCTATTCATAATTTTCATAAATCCCCAAAATCTCCTCCGAATGCAGATGAGAATATGAGTATCCAGAAGCACTTACATCCCTATATGTGAATTGACTCTTGAGTGAATCTAGATACCATAGATTCAAATTATAAATAATAATAATAATTTTAAGGGTATAGATATTGTCATCCAAAATTTGATTTACATACTAAAATAACCTAAAACAAAATGACAGCTATAGAAAATCTGATTAAAATAAATAAATTAAAATATTATCCATATTTATTAATATTTCCTAATATATTTAAACCCTAATTTAAGATTTAAATAATTGAATTAAAATACTTTCCATACTTATTAATTTATACTAATATATTATATTTTAATTTAAAATTTCATTATATACATGATTATCATAATTTTTTCTAAATGAAAGTTAACAAACAAAAACAAACTGGAGTCTAAAGTTGTAAGAACTTGTTTTCTTTTTGTACAACTGGTTCCAAAAGCATCGATCATTAAAGTGAAGAACAAAAAAATAATTTAGTAAATTGATAAATATTTCAATTCTAGAAAAAATTTAATTTTTTCCATTTGTAGCTTAATTTAGGATTGATGCTAATATATATATATATATATATATATATATATATAAGAAAAAAATTATTGTACTTGCATTGGCTAATCAATTTTGAGTAATGAATATACTATATATAAGTCTTGGATTAAAATAACGGTAAAATTATTGATTCAATATTTGTATTTTTTTTTTTAAAGATAAATTTGTAAATTGATTTTTAGAAATATGATTAGTTAGAATTAAAATTTTTTATAAAACAAAGAAAACAAAAATGTAATGTCATCATGAATACATTTCAAGTATTTTTTAAGAGTTTTACCCTTTATTATGGAAGTAACTCATTTAGTATCAATTTTTTTCAAAAAATTATAAAAAAAAAAAAAAAAAAGCTGAAGTAGCCTATTAATATTACTTAAGTTTTACCTTTACGAAATTAAACAGACATTTTGTAACAAACATTTAGAAATTATCATAACTTATTTGTGATTATTATCATTATTATTTTTTTTTTGGAAAGACATAACTTACTTGTTATTACCCGTATTTCATTTTAATCATATTTTTTTGACTATTTATTACATATTGATTAACCATTTTTAGTGAAATAAAAATTTAACCTAAAATAATTATTGAATAATAAATTTAAAATATTTTTATTGTCAACATTTCTAATAAAAATTTAATACCTTATATAAATCTCGCATTAATATACAGAAGCTAAAATTTACAAAAATTATTAATATAATTAAAGTATTAAACCACTGTAAAGTTCACTTCCCTACTACCTCTACCTGGTGCGAATAGCCATGACAATGAAGTGGGCCTGCGCCATCTTTCTCAACGCAATCTCGACCGTCAGTTTATGAATATAATCGTACGGTTGAAGCAGCACAAGATTGCTTTGCCAGATCCCAAAACCACATTTTTGACGAGTTCTGATCTACTGGTCTGGTCAAAATTTTGGGGCAGTGTGGGACTCGCATGTAAGTGTCCTGGTCAACGCTGCCGTTTTGAACTTTGAAGGGGGGAACCCGCTACGTGTTCACGTACATAAAAAGACAAATTAAGAAAGATGTTTCGATTACTTCTTGCTTAACTTGTGCAATTTTAGGTTGCTATTTTCTTTCAACTTTTTCTTTTTTGTAAGTCAGAGAATGAATCCAAAGCTTATCACGGTCAAACATTATGTGCATATCCGATAAACTCTTCTAATTACAAATTAATAAGCAAATTAAATACTTTACTAAATCTAGTTTGTTTGTAAAGTAGTAGTCACGATTGTAATAAAAATTAGTTAAAAAATGTCAATATATTTTAAATTATTATAATTAAACTGAAATATAAATACATGCAAGTGTGGAGAGCTTACCACATGATCAATCTCATCATTTTTTGTTTCTTTAAATATTACAATAAATTTGGGTTTTGAGGAGAAAGAGATTATTCGAATTCATGACATTTTAAATTATAAGTGTGACATCAAATCGGGCCATCCTCGTCTTCTTAGTCAATCTCATCTTGTTATAACGTTGTAATATTCAAAAAGATCAATAAAATGTGTCGTAGAACAAATGCATATAGAAACGGATGGAATGCATATTTTCTTTAAGAGAAAAAACAGCTAATCTGTAGTCTGTACACATGCCTAAAATAATGATGAATTACATCATAATTTTTCATTTATAGAAATCTTATCACTAAACGAATTGTTCGTTTACTCTAATCCAAACTGAACATTGATATTTTCTAAATTAGAGAATTATAGGGATCTATTGGCCCACATGACTATTTCAATATTTCCACTATCAAAATATAATAACTCTTATTAAGAGGAGAATAAACCTCACATCTTGTATTTTAATAAAATAAGAATGAGACTTGAAAGTACTTTATTTCAAGGGTGGTGTACTCTTATGCAAAAGTCGAGACAATGTCAATCATCTTATAGATGAGCCATATATTTAATAAATCTTTAAAGATGACTTAACATTCAAACCAACTCTTATAGTTAGATTAATTTTATATAATCCTCTCAGTTAAATAAATGAATTAATTATACTCCATATTGTTAAAGATATTAGTTGATTTTTTTGTTATTTCCACAAAATTATTGGCATCATACGTGATTGTTTATTAAAATTTAAAGCTAAGCCGCATCCACATGTTAAAGACAGTAATTATTTTGTCTTAATTAAGAGTCAAAAGAATACACGTGCAGAGACTTCACTTGCAAGCATCACAAGAAACAAACCAGATCACGAGTTTGCCTTGAAGATTTGTGTATATAAATGTAAAATGCCCCTAACAACTCTAGCGGAACCATATATTTATTAAGTGGATAATATATTTTTCCTTTATATTTGTAGTAGATATTCAATTCCCATCATATCTATTTACTAATATGGAGAGTTTTCTCTCCTTGTTCTAGCAGCAAATTTATTTAATGTTAAAAGAGGGATTTTTTTATGAATTTTTAATCTTGACTACATATATTGGGTTTAATTTTATAGATCTCAGTAAACCCTTACTCATTAGTATTACATTATATATATATGGATGGTATATTTAAGATATCGATACACTTAAAAAAATAAAAAAAAAGGAATGATTGCATTATATAATAAACAAAGCAACCGTGGTCCATCCCTGTTTACTTTTCTATCCATAATCAGAATTCAGGTATGTGAACAGTGAGGCTGTTCCAGGGCTTTATTTGGATTGTGAGCGAAATGTGTTGTATGACAACGAAAAAATATCATTCATGCAAATATTGCAAGACAACCAAGCAAAGCCTGGTCCAGCTTGCCAACAGACCATATATCAGCCATAAACAATAAATAACTACCGCTACTACTCCAACTAACCTATTGCAAACGCCTTATATTGTGTTTGATATTATGAATGCCAAACGACATGTGCATTGCCAAGCAGTTAAAGCTTCAAAATTTGGTTGCATATATGATCTGCATAGTCATTTATAAAGCGATTTTCCATAATGGAATTGTGTACAATACCATAATCATTAAGGGCGATATTTCTACAACATATAAAGTTCAGAAGCTGCCTTCCATGGCCTTGAGAGACGGTGATCTGTGAATAATGAAGACTTACAATTAATCCGAAACTTATTCGTTTGATAAAATATTATATGCTTTTATGATATTAGACAAGCACAGATGGAAAAGAATATGCAAGGGGAACCAGCAATCTTCTATATTCATTAGTAGTCTCTTAAAGAGGAGAATTATAAAATAATCAATAAATATTAGTTGTGTGAGGATAACAGAGCTGACAGCTAAATTAAGGCATATTTTGTAAAGAACACGAAGCTCAGAGACTGCATTATTCAACTGAATTTAGTAGAACCGAGAAGCCAGAGATTCAAAAGGGTGCGATTAACGGCTGTAGAGGCCCTTTTCAAGAGAGATTTCTAATTAAGTTCTCAACTTTTTTAATACCCAATTACATTTGAATTATAACGAATTTTGTGTCGTATAGAATTAATGTTGGTTTTATAACTTTATATCTAACAGCTCTTGCACTTTATCTTCAACGACCTAACTCTCATAATTAAACATTTGTGGAATGTTACATGGAGCTCGCATGACATGGTTTGGCATGTTCAATAAAAACTCATCTGCACCATCTACTAGACACGGCAAATCCAGCAAGCAATTAAGCACAAAACAGCTCTACTTTTGAACAAAATTAAATGAATGATGAGACTATTCAACATGTACGATTTGAGTGTGACAAAATCTAGATTGAGAGAGACTGAAAGATCATACATCTAATATCACAAATAGCAATTTAATTTTTTACTGTAACTTAAAGCAGTAAACCAGCACCAAACTCTGAGGCAAATAACTGAAAGCTGGGTCATTGTAGTAAAAATAAGCTTATAAGAAGGTAATCTTAATAACTTCAGCTATTGGGAACCGTCTGCTCATCAGATAATCTTCTGCTTCCACAACTAGATCAAATATTACAGGAACACAAATAAAAACCCATTTGTATGCTCAAAAATCAAGGCTGGACCTTGTGTTCTTTATGTGGTTGAAGTTTGTTGTGTTAGTATGATATGTGTGAAATATACTTACAACTTAGTAACAATCAATAATATAAGCACCTGCTGCAATTTGATGACAAGGGCTCTATAATACTACCAAATGAAATAATAAAACATCATGCAAATCGGGAAATTCAAGGATTATCCTCAATATATAAGAGTAATAGCTAAAATCAAGAAGTCCAGACTCAATAGTTGGATTAGAGGTAGAGTTTAAAATAGCAGCCTAAATATTAGGTCAATATCAAATCCGGCCCAATCGAAACCCAGAAGCCCTCATTTAAGTATAATAATTGGTTGAACCTAACCAATTTAATGTGGTGGTTGAGATCCCTTGATCTCAATAGCTATTACAACCTAACAATGGTCAGCTTCCTTCTCATAAAAGAGAAACAACTAGTGCAAAGAGAGAACATCTGACTACCATACTATCATGCTGCCAAAATCACTGCTCTAGCTATCTAAGTCCTTGCCCACCATCTACTCCTCTAATCTAAACCATCACTCAATCATTGCTTGTCGTTTACTTTACTTTCTATGTACCTTCAAAAACATTACTAATTTGGGTGCTAGAGTGCCTTTGACCAACATCAACCTGGTATCAATGTAACATGTCCATTTTTTTTTCGGATTTTTTTTTAGGTTATTAGTACCCAGGAAACTGATAGTAAAGCCAAGCCCCTACATTAGCAACCATAGAAATCAACCCACTACAATACGCTAGATAGTACTGCAATGTATATACTTTAGGTTCTATAAAATATAAATTTGCTTTCAGATGACAGTGAGATCACAGAACAGCCTACATATGAGAACATGTTCAAGCTCGTAGCTGAAAGGTCTTCCTAGTTCGACCAAATTGCACGTTCCAGGTGGTACATGTGGACTTCATTAAAGGAAACATTTATTCAAATTGAACAATTTTGTTTTAAGATGAAAAAAGTCAAACATGCTGTTCTGTGATACATCATCTAGTTGGACTACATCAATATATATATTCTAATTTGTTAGATTGGGTTTAGGATAAAATACATTAGACCAAATTTCTATATGATACATAAGCTATTCAAACATCTTGTTGTAAGTAATTAGGTTTTAAACCTACTATTCATCATATCATCCATTGATTTGAAAAATGACATTTCACTTAACACATCATTTATATTGATATTCGAGCCAACATTTTAGATTTTGTAGCAATGCATACACTTATAAGTATGTTATTGAAAGTCGTAGTCTCTAAAATTTTCGAAACTTATCAATTCATCTTTTAGATTTTCACAGAACTTTGGCTTAGAAGCACTAAGTTGATGGGTTTTAAAAATATTAGGAACCACGACTTTCAATAATTTATTTGCAATTAAAACAAAATAAATTGTCAAAATATAAAGACTAAAATGATTTTTCTTCAACTACACTTCATATTTTATAACTTATATATAACATGAAACATTAGTGCTATTAAAACAATTTTTCTTTTATTTTGCCTAATAGATCAATTCTACCATCCATTATCGAGCATATGATATACCACCTTAGCAAATACGGCACAATGGATCATGTGGAATGATAAGGTCGCATTAGCTAATAGGAAAAGCTGGTGCAGTAGTGCAGTCCGCATGTTAAAACTC
This sequence comes from Dimocarpus longan, assembly GCA_022984855.1. Taxonomy (NCBI): domain Eukaryota; kingdom Viridiplantae; phylum Streptophyta; class Magnoliopsida; order Sapindales; family Sapindaceae; genus Dimocarpus; species Dimocarpus longan. The sequence continues at coordinate 28,093,034 of CM041020.1, forward strand.
GTCAGTATTACACGTCCCTCATCAAGCAGTTAAAGCTTCAAATTGGTTGCATATATGATCAGCTTAGTCATTTATAGGGCCATCTTCTGTGATGAGATCGTGTACAACTATAAAAATTATCATAAAGAGAGACGTTTTTACAACATATGAAGTTCAGATGCTGCTTTCAATGGCCTTCAGAAACGGTGCAAGCGTACAATCTGCTCATCTGTGAATAACTTACAAGCAATCTAAACCTTTTTCACTATTGGGAACAAATTATATGCTTTTATGATCCTTTATTGGCTTTTTCTATCTCTACGCAACAGATTAGACAACCGCAGATGGAAAAGAATAAGCAAAGGGAACCAGCAATCTTCTATATTCATTAGCTTAATAACAATTGTCTCTTGAAGAGGAGAATTAGAAAAGAATGAATAAATATTGGTTGTGTGAGGATAACAAAGCTGAAAGCAAAATGCACAAACTGCAGCCAAAATTTCAACAGGGTGTTTTCCTGTTGGCTCCTGCCATTAAAGAATAGAAAGATCAAAAAAGAACAAAAAAAGAAAAAGAGAAGGGATCAGCTATGTACATCGAGTGGTTTATTTTCGATGATCTCCATGTAAGAAACTCTCGTATTTCGTTCCGTTGAGTGCCTTTTGGACATCATCCCAGTTTTTGACATAATTCGACAATGGCCCTTTGTGTATCTTCACTTGTCGACTCTTTACTTCCCTCTTAGGAACCTTCAAAAATTCTTGAACATCTTCTAATTTCTGCAAGAAAAAAATACTTACCGAATGTTTTAGGAACCGACATTAAAATAAAAGAACAACTAAAAAATGTGTGAGAGATCAGCTTTTCCTATTGTAATAGTTTGTCGTACCGTGCTGTTTTCCAGTATATCCTCATAGTAAAGAATGATGTGTCGAGTGCTCTTGAAGTACTCCAACGCTTTGGTTTGTGTATCTTCTACTTGCTTAAGATCGCGTATTAGCAATGTAGCATTGATTAAAGGTTTGTATTTTGCTAGAATTGCTGCCTGAAATCATTGCCCACTTCAAGTTAAAAGATTTGCATAAGCCAAAGGAGGAGGGAGGGAGCGAGCGAGAGAGAGAGAGAGAGAGAGAGAGAGCGAGAGACCTCATGTGGCGAATGAACATGAGACTTGTGGGTCCCATTCAACAGCTTGTTATCCCGATCATAAGAATTTGCAAGTACTGAAATCATCCTGCGCAAAAGATTCCTTCGGAAGAGAAATATTGTTGAAACACCCTTTGTCTTGAAGTACTCGACTATTTCTTGATGATGCTGCAACAAACCCTGCATAAACAAGTTAACAACACTATTAACTTATGCCAATTGTTTACCCAAAACATGTAAAGAAAAAATAGAGAAAAATGATATCAGGCACTATCTTCCAAAATATTAAAAAAAGAAAAAAGGAAAGAAAGAAAGAAAATCATCGACTTGACACTGAGATTCAGAGTATACTAACAAATCATGAGCTAGAATTAGGATAAAGTGGAATAATGAACCACTGGATACTTCAACATCACAATTAATTTCATTTAGAATACATTACCAATTTTACAATTGTCAATGTGAGATTATAAACCACCACCAGTACTCATTTCAAGTATTTTGGTGGTTCTCAGACTTGAAAATTAGCATTAAAAACAGGGATGATCAATTTTAAGATGTTTTACACTGTACTGACAGCATCTTACATGGTTTATATCAACTTGTCAACAATTAGAAACTTGAAAACTTAAAAGCATGACCGTGTTCCTTTTGCTGGTGAACATCATTTCAAGACATTGAACAAATCAGCATTACTGCCCCACTATTTGTGACGTTAGAATGCTTAAATGTATTAATTTGAGCCTTTCCTTGCAAGTTTAAGGTTTTTGGGTCAAGAGATCACCTAACATGTGCATAATTCTATCTTGAAAAAGACGCTTCAATTAAAGGCACAAAGTCATCAAATGAATATTCAGTTCTAGTTAGCCTATAGAAAACAGCACTTTTTTTTTCTTTCAAATAATAGAGAAAACAACTTTAACCTCAGAGATAATGTACGTTTCCTTAAGGACTCTTACATCAGCCATCAAGGAGGCTAATCTTCTAATGAGAGTGTTGCGTTGACTCCCTCCATTAGTGTCTGATTCAAGCTACCTCAGTCCCTCCTAATTAAACATTCGTAGTCGTTAGGACCTCCCTTAGTTTTCTCCTATTGTTCAAGAAATCTTTGATCCTCCATTCTTTTATTCATTTCCTGATACGGAACATACTAGTGCAACCTTTAAAACTGAAATTCGAGAAAGCGTCTTTTATCAGTCTCATGAAATGGGTCCCTGTCGATATTTTTACCTCCTAAATATCAGCTCACTATCTCTACAGTAACAACATTAGGGCTTCACTTGGGAATCAATGATAACTCTGTAAAGAATACAGATCAAATAAAGTCTCATAGCCATCTTGTTTACATCAAAACAAGATAAAAACTTCGATACTACTGTGCTGCTTTTGCAAAAGGCTAGTCACCCCAGTGCCAACTCTCAATAATACCATAGCACATCAATACTTCAATAACATAGCTTTCAAAAATTACAACTGTATTGGCAGAAGTTTTCCATGTTATGCCATTTTCCATACATGTTGGCACATTGTATATCCCAACTTTGTTATAATACAGCCTATAGAAACCTAACACCTACAATCTGCGCGACACCAGAGAAAGAATATATATATATTGCTAGAACTTGCTAGAACTCTTGTTGACAGTTTCATGAAATATCTCATGCCCACTTCTTTCATTTACCCACTCACAAAAGCTACAAAAAGTTTGATGATGATCATTGTAATGCACACTAGATGTCCTAAAGTTTATAATATCCATATTGTAGTGCTCCATGGTTTCCCACAAACACAAGCACAACAGAACTAAAAAGGAAATTTCCAAAATCATACCATTCCAAGTAAAAAGCCCATACGGGAATTACTGACCATTTTACTCATGGTCCTTGAAACTTCATCATCATCATCATATTTATATATACATGCAAGCTAAGGACTTCTTCAAATTTCAGCTAAGCTACATTCTTTCATGAGATTAAGTTATGATATTGAAAAAATTCTCACTTCACACTCAAGTAAGCTGACTACATTGACTGGCACACTTCTGAAACATTTTAAAATGTATAAATTGAAGCATAAAGTCAGGCAGCTATTACCTAGCATTAACATTGGAAAAGGAGTTCTACTTCAGATTTGGTCAATCAAACAAATAGTGTAGATTGTAATAGGAATCCATAAATAGAAATACGATCTATGGTCAATTTATTAACTCTTCCAAT